>JAMPIV010001654.1:780000-1347500 GCA_024509875.1 Oreohelix idahoensis | reverse complement strand
TATACAACTCTAAGAAACAACATGGAGCCAACGGAAAACAACTACATAAATACAGCTAAGGCTAATGATACGCATAAAATACTTTTCAAAGAGCATTTCAGTTGTCACGAAAACTTTCCTAAAACCCAGACATCAAACACAGAGTAAGCACAGATTGTCTACTTACCTTCGAACTAATAGCACAGTTAAAACCATAAAAAACAAGTTAGATCCATTTGAAACAATAGATAAGTAGCTCTCAAACTCCTGTTGCAGTGCTGTAATGTATTTCTCATCATCAAATGCGATAGTGCTGGGAAGACTTGTGTTACGGAATTTGTAGTCAAAATACTGGAATGTGGGGATGAAACACAAATTGAATGAGTGACAACAACAAAAAAAGACAATATTTTCTACACCAAAAATATTAGTTCTTACATATATCTGCGACTTCAACAAGATATCACCAAAATTATCTCGAAGTGACTAAAACACCTAGAGTTATCAAATGTGACCACATATCCTCAAGAGTAGCATTACACAGATATTGTTAAGGATCATTGTGTTAATGATACGCAACAGAATGAAGACAAAAACTCACAGTTAACAATGTGGATTTGCTGAAGAAACTAAAATGCTGTTTTCATGATGAGAATGATAACTGAATGTTCAATGGAAGTGGATAAAAAAGATCATATCTACAAAGGGGTGAAGGTAGGTCATAGGCATGGTAGGCAATTTCTTTTTAAATTTATAGAAAGGAACATTAGAAGAAAATAAACGTAACAAAAAAAGCAACAAAAAAAATTGTTCTAGTGGGTTCAGGGTGGCATGGGAGACCTTGACAGGAGCAGCAAACACTTGTATAGTTCATGAACCTTGACTCTGGTTTTCTGATTGTGCTTCTCTTTAATTTTGCTTTCTTACGTTTGTCTTTCCTTTATCTTACTGATGGTTCAGTTGTAATCCATCTTTTGTGCTGTCATTTTCTTTCTCCCAGAATGTCTCCACACGTCTCATTCTTTATATTTTGTATCTGTCGCCAGTGATCTTCTGTATTTGCTTTTGTTCACCAGTTGTTGAAGCACTTGGTACTCACTGGATATTGTAACCATACGTTTTTCTTTTTTTCTTGATTCCTATGATATCTCATGTTTAACAGTTGTCTGCAAATATGTTCTAGCGTACATCTTCTGAGCTTAATTTTTATTCTGGCTAACAGAAAATGGTGATCTAATGCTACAACCTCTCCTCTACATACTTTTATGACCATGTTCTTGCATACGTTTAATGATTTTCTGTCCTGTGGTTTGGTGATATATATGATGCTTTATGTATTATGTTATGTGAAACATGTTTTTCCTATAGCAAGTTGACCTGAAACACAAAAGTTTATGAATATTTCCCCATTTTCATTCACTGTCCCAAGTCAATGTTCTCACATGATTTCAAAGCCGCTACTGTCTGTTTCTTATCTTTGCAATCAGGTCAGCCATCAAGACTATAATGTCTTTAAATCTCTATTTATCCACAAAAAAGTCTGGTATAAAATTCTTCCTTCAAAGATTCTTTGTGTACAGCATGAGAGTTCATTATGGTAACTGAGCTACTAACATTACTCTGAAGTCTTCAGGACTCATAAACCCAATCTCCTTGTCAAGCTGAAGATAACTTGGAGGGATCCCTTAATTAAATTGCACACCACAATATAACAGATTCAAAATGCAACTGACTGTTAAACTTGTACCCATGAATGTACATCACAACATAATATGCAGTAAAAGTGACCCATTAGATGTTATGTACCATCAAAAGGCAATAAATGTAAAAAAGATCTATTATATGTAATGTACATCAAGATCCAATATACAGTGTAACTGACCCATTAGCTGTAATGAATAAATGACCCCCTAGATATAAAGTACATCACAGCATAACATATCGTGAGTGACCCTTTAGAGGAGTGCGTAGATCATTCATAACATAACATATTGCAAGTGACCCATTAGATGTAATATAAACCACAAGTAACAGACTGACACCTTAGATATTATGTACACAGAAATATAATAAACTAACTAACCTTCTTAGCAGTAATGAAAAAGTTCCAAGGCAGCAATGATGCCAGACCAAGGAATCCGAAAATCAAGAATACCCCATATCGTCTGGCAATGAGAAAACAAAACATTAGTAAATTATCACTCCAACAGCATATTGATGCATTCAATACAACATGTGAGATACAATAAAACATGCAGCATTTCTGAAACAATGAAGCAATGAAGGTTAGCAGTAATTAAAGCCCACTCTGACATCCATATTATAAATACCTTGATCAAAGAAGTAAAAGAGTTCAAATACCTAGAAGCATGTTTGCAGGTGGTAGAATGGACAAATAAACAGAAATCGGATGTTAAGGGGTTAATGCAGTGGCTTATCAACTGATTCTACTGTTCAGACACCTACACATTTCCTTGAAGACGAAGTGACAGCTGATAAATAGCAGATTCATACAATCTATTTACTGTCAGTGTCAAACATGGTCCTGTCTAAATCACAGGAAAGGTAATCACAACATGTGAGATGAGATGTCTACAAAAGGCTGAAGATGTCATAAGAGATACAATGAGAAATAAGGAGATTATATAGCACCATGCACCAGCTACATAGACAGAAATAAAATGATAAGAGAACCTCATCAGTTACTATCACAGGCATTCAACTGCTGAAGATCTGGCTATATGGCAAGCTAATGTCCCAGAGGAAGGCGGATAGAGATGCTAAAGAAATTTTGTGGAAACGTGGGATGACACTGGTCAAACCAGCATACCTCACTCAAGAACTAAAACAGCTTCTATTCACAACGATTAATGGCATAAGTGTCCAAATAAAATGAAAACAATGAATTCTCTTTTCCTACATTAAATACAGTACAATACACAACTTTCAAAAACAGATAGGATTACATCTTTGCTACTGATAATGTGTACACCAGCGAATGCCACATCTGTTGCCACACAGCTTACATAAATGTAATTTCTGACTAGAAGAACAAAGATTTTATAATGAAAAGTTTGTAGGCAAAACAAAATGTGGAAGACCATATATGACTGAACTCCATAAAATAAGATAACAGATTTTAAGAAAATGGCACTTGAATCATCCACAACATTTTTTTCAGAAATTGGAAAATATTTCAATGTGAACAATTTACTGAAAAGCTGAATTCCCGAAAAAAGAGTTTTTTGTTTGTTTGTTTTTAAATCTGCAATCTATGATTATTACCTTTTCTCCACAGGTTACCTCTTAAAAATATACATTTGTGCTTTTTATGCCTCTTTTAAAAACTTGTCAAATATATAAGCTGACAACATAAAAAGCGAATATTCTGAAAATACAAAATTCACAAAATGAGTGAAGTTATCAAATTCTAATTATCACAATGCTCATGGACTTGCATGATTTTTCTCATTTCAATATTTTTGAAAACAATAGATTTTGTTCTTACATCACATTTATGCATGACAGGAGACAAAAATGCTTAACATTAAATATTCTTACTTATCTGAAGGCGGTTCAATGACAGATGATGACTTTATTAAGGGTGAATTTTCTGCAGCATGCATTGATGGACTACCATCTTCATCCTGAAATCTTTCATAAGCCATCATCTCTAGTGTGCTATCTATCTCCTCATTAATGCCCAGTAAGAGATGCAGGTCTTCATATCCAACTGGATTGCTGCAATCATAGTATTTTTTTATGTTTGAAGTAATCATACCTTTAATATACAATATAAACTTCACCAATACCAATTTTACACTTGCATTTTCAAATTGATTACAAACATTGTGAATAATAAAAGACTTAGTTTTTTTGCTTCCTAATTAATCATTTGAATAGTTCAACAGTAAAAGAGAAGTATACACCTCATTATTTGTGTTCCATGAATGGTGACAGTCAGATAAAAAACAAAACTGGAGTTCTCAAAAAAAAAAGGTAATCTTCAGACTCCACACTGGCCACAACAGATAGATACCATCTATTCAACAAGCTAAAGATGGGAACTACCGATCTGTGTAACTGTGGCACTAATTAAATGACTGCTAAACATCTGCTTCAAAGTTGCCCAACATATGCGGAACAGAGAAATCGCATATGGCAGACGCCAGTACCATTTGTGGAAAAGCTCTACGGAGATTCAAATGGAGCCACACATGAAGGCCAGGATGTCACAGTCTATCTGAGATGCATGCCGTAAAAGCATTTATTTGTAGTGGGAGCTTATCCTCACTACAAGTTCTGGCTATGATAAACTTTGGAACAAAACTTGATTGAATACACACAAATATGAACTTGTGTGGTTGTTGTTGTTGTTTAACTAGGGCTGCTGAACTTGTTGCCATTATCTACATTGTAGATCTAGGCTTTCCTGTAGCTTTTCTGCCATTCCAAAACTTGCTGAGTTGGAGTCATAAGCTCCAGTTTCTTTCCCAGGTATTCTATCTTGGTTTGGCATACATTTAAAGGATCCTCACATCTGGTTTGGCATACATTTAAAGGATCCTCACATCTGGTTTGGCATACATTTAAAGGATCCTCACATCTGGTTTCAAGCTGGAAGGGGTAGGGGTGTGTCACACTGTGAAAGCATTTAAATTTATATACATTAATTTAATTTTGTCCTGTCATTTACTTTCCACTGAGATTTTTCATAAAAATGAGCGCACCCTGTTGAGGGCTATGGTAGAAAGTGGGTTAGCCTAAATCATAAGGCTGCTTTTGCTTGCCCTAATAACTGAGAACATGTCACGGGTTGCCTCCCCTTCCTCTACAGTAGTGGTCCAACAGTGGCCAAAACCTAGAGTACCTAATGTGGGTCTTCAAAGGTGTCTACCTTCGCACAAGATTACTCTTGGCAGAGTTGTAGATAGAAGGATAATGACGCTTCTACCTCGAGGGAGTGTTCACAAGATATTTCAGAAGTCAAGAACAATGCTGTTTGAGTTTTTAGTACGTTAACTTTGTATCTGACCCGCCGCCTTTTGTGAAGATGGATATAAACGATTTGCTCGTTTAAGCCCCCCAGCTGATTTAATTCAGCAAAATTCCTTTATTAGCTCGATGCGCGTGCGTGTGTATATATTTTAATGAATATATACTTGAGGTTCTGGATCATACATATGCCTTTCTCTCTGTAATGATTAATTCAACTATGAATTTGTCAAACCCAACATATACAAATTTCATGATCAATTACTTTGAAACAAATGTAAATAAATATGACTGGTGTTATGAGAAATTATGGTTCATCATAGATCTCGGTTTGGGAGATGAAAATATAGTCTTTTGATTTGGCTTGCTAAACTAATAACTTAGCTTCCAAATTGCTGAGGTGTTGGTGCTGCTGGTTCCGTCACTTCGTCTCTGTGGCAAGGGCACATCTCCAAAGGATTCTGGGGGTAACCGCTTCTGGTCAAGGCAGGGATCTTCACCGCCCATGGGATGTAGGTCTCACGTGTCAATCTCAAGCTTTGAACCACAGACTAGTACAGCTGGTAACGTGAGTAGAACCTCAAATGGTCTCTCCAATCCGTACCACTAACCTAGTAACTAGGCAAATCTTAGACGTCTTGCTCAGGTAAATAGTCTTCAACTTAACACAGATGCCTCAAACACACGTCTGGGATATTATTTCTTATTCTAGAATTCCTCTGTGACTTGTGAGTAATTTCTATAGGAGTCCGGTTCTGTATTAATATTGGCGAGTTTTCTTTTCCAGTGGATAAAAGATGCTCTAATACATTTTTTCGTTCCTAAAAATTCAGAATCCTGACTCTATTATTTTCTGTGGCAAGGTCCGAGCTGTCTACTTTGACATTTGCAGGAATGCAGTGCTATATGTTAAACTTCTTCTACGTTATATAGTTAGTTCCCAGCCCATGCTCCCACCTGGCATTTTCTGACAAACTCCCAATCAGCGCGGTTGTTTATTGGTGCCTCAAATGCCAACCAATACATTCAAAGTTCATATTATGAAAACTTTTCCTCATGTAGTATTCTGTATGACTCATGCGTTTGAAAATTTCAAATAGTTATCCTCCGTATATGGAGTTGCTACATCCGACAATTCTTGGTAATGTTTACATTACAACTTTTACATTTTTTCTGATCATAACCAGGTTGTCTGGAAGTTTCCTTACATCATTCATCCTGCTCGCTCTTTCAGATGTCTTCCAAGATTGCATTTATCAATAACCTAACCCTGCTGTCGAATCGGAAGTAATTATGCAATCTTAAGCAAACGACTTCATGCTCACAATACTGGAGTCAATGTGATATTATCACGTTTTAGGGACTCAATTAATCTCTCGACCCTACTCCACCTCCAAGTGGTGGTCCTGGAAACAGGCTGCATCACTGCAATCTGGCTGAGAGAGTAGGAATCAAAGAGGGAAGGCTAACCTGGTCCCAAAAATGCCATGCTGAAACTGGATGTGTCGGGCCTAAAGGTGCAAATATTGCAGCTTTTCTGTAAACGGTGACACAACGTAACAAACGTCCTTTTCAGGACAAACACAGAAGAAGAAGAATTAATCTCTCAGGGATGGGCAATACGCTTCTGGCCCTGTTATGCATCGAAGCGTGAAACGTGAACAATGACAGTAGGGTAAAAGAGTGTGCTAACAATAGAATAATGCACCTAATTCAGTACGCATAACAAATGTAGTTCACTACTGCCAGAGAGGAGAAGAGAGTGCACAAATTATGTCACAGAACGGAAGGGCAGGACAAGCATCTTCTCAAACAAAACCATGATGGCCAAAGAGGCTAAAGAAGACTAAGCGATAATATTGTAATGGTCTTGTACAGCAAAGAATGTAAAGATCTTAATCAGATGTATTAGCTGATTTCCATATATTGCCATCAATGATGACAAGTACCTTGCATAACAACCTTGTTAAAAAAGCACTGTCACTTATATCTCAGTGTGTGTGTGTGTGTTAGAAAAAGAGAGAGGGGAAGACAGAGAAACATGACCATGCACTTGAAAGAGAAATTTTAAAAAATAGTAAACTGGAGGCACATGTTTCAAACTTCACTGTAATATAATAATAACTTTATTTTACTTCTATACTAATAAGGTGTATTCTGTGCTTCACACTTTAAATTGCATAAATTTCAAGTAGTTAGAATCTACACTCAACAGCAAACAATCTTCTTAAAAAGTTGATCTTACAATCTTTAATTATTTGTATACATGACCCATATCATGATTCTAATTAAAAATACACACAATAACCAAAACAAATCCTTTAAAGAAAATTTCCTCTGCCTAAGTACACACCACATTTAATTTGCTGATAGTCTGATTAATGCAAAAATGAATCAAGCAAAATGCCCTAAATCAGTGCACCGAACTTAATCTGAGTATTAAGTCATTACGGCTTATAATACACAATATTAAATTACCTCTGTTATCTATACATAAATTTTTTTATCAGTCCTCACTGGATCAGATAACAAAAATTATTATGACACAATGGCCCAGAATGACAGCTCAATCTACGCCCTGCCCTAGAAAACTGAAAGAGAAAAACACTGTAATGAAACAAACCACACAAGAATTTAATAAAACGTAAAAAGAGGGAATCAAACAGTGTTCTGTGAAACTATATTTGTAAGCTGTTTTATTATTATTACTGTTTTTTAATAATAGCATCCAAAATACTAGTATTCTGATATATACATTCACAAACTGACATTCAAGAAGTCTACAAAACACTGGGTGCCAGAATTGAAGACTATTAAGACAAAACCAAACAGAAACCAATAACAAGTCACAGATCTTTTCAAAGAAATAAGCACCATCCGATACTGGGCTAATGATAGTTGAAACACAAGTGCTCTGTGCACATTAATCAAGTGAAAAGTGTAGTCAAGTTTGAAAAAAAATTGAGAATATGCAAGAAAGAAATGGATGACTGGACTAGAAAGTGAGAAAGAAGAAGAAAAAAATACTGCGTATAAATAAAAGGAAATAGCTAATTTATATTTTAATATGTTTTACAATTTATTTTTAAAAAGACAAGGAAGACAGAAAAAGCAGCACAGAAGAATCTCAGACAGTTCTGAAAAACTTTTCAAATCCTGGAAGTTTTCTTGTAAGAAAGGTTGCAAAATGTTCACACCATAAGGTGTTTGGTAACGTATGAGAAAGCCTGTGTAATATTCAAACCATACTGTTTATGGCAGCCTGAAAGAAAACTTGTAAAATGTTCAAACTATAAGGTTTATTTAAAAATTTCAAATGCATTTTAGGGCTAAATGACTTGTCATTAGAGATAAATTATCACAACCTGGATATATGAGTCTCTATGATGGTGCAGAATGACAGGGTAGATGACAGACATATAAGGTCAAGAATGAAATCTGAGGACTCAGAGCAGAGATCAATGTAGCAGGTCCTGGAACCATACATTTGACATGATAGATGTGCAGGAAAACAGAATCTGTAAATGATGATGAGAATAGAATACAAAGTTCAAAACTAGCAATTTTGCAAACAATAGCTAATAAGAAAGCTTGTAATCTCAGAGAATAACGTTTGTAATGATAATTCCACAATGGTTCTTGCTACTAAAATGCTGAAAGAAATAAAGAGGAAAACCCGAGGCCCACTGAGCAGAAAATAAATTATACACATAAATGGGTATGTTGCAGGCATTCGTAAGAAATAAAGAAGTAGAAAACTAGACGTCAGAAAAGCAAAAAGGTGATACATTTACTGGGAACTTGAACCTAGGACCATCAGAACGGCACAGCTGCCTAGCTACGAGAGTGAATTGTGACTAACCACACTGCAAACTAAGCATCACAAAAAACAGTGCATTTTGGACAGTGGGCATTAGCATGACCACCCCACGTAACTATGAGATATTGGGACCCAGACTAATTATACATGCAATCACTTCTATCTCCCTCCTCTGTCATGTCTCCACCTTGGCAAGGTAGAGGAGCTTGTGTATTCCCATGACCCCAAGAGCTATACCGGCGGTAGCATAGCTAACAGCAGGGTCTCCCAAGCAGGACAGGTTGAAGGGTAAGACTAGGTCAAGAGAAAGATACCTGTTGGCTTGCAGACAGGCTGGGGACAGTCAAAGGCAAAGAAGGCGACCCGACAGGAATGCCTGTTGACATCGGATGCGCTGGGCCACAAGCCTAACAAAACAGTGCAAATGATGACATCACAAATGAAAAGTAAGCAGAATGGTGCTCATCCCGTGGAGTTCTGCCAGACGACGATTGTGCCAGACGCCTTGAAGGAGTCCACCCTATGCTAGTGGTGGTCACCTTCCCCTGTACTGTGGAGTCAAGGCACAGAGGGAAAGAGCAAAAGTTACTGACCAAACACCCAGATCAATCAAGATACTGTAGTGGAATGCAGAAGGAGTCCTTAACAAAAAGGTCTGCCTAAGAAATGGTCTGTTTGAAAACCAAATAGATGTGACATGCATTCAAGAGATGCACTTCAACAGCAACCACAGATTCTCAGTCAAAGGATACCGGATCTTTCAACTCGATCAAGGACATAAAGGAGGTGTGCTGATATTTACATGAAACTCAATACCAAGCAGCGAAGTATCAGTGAACTTCACCAGTCAAGCAGAAATCATAGGGGTGGACATAACAATAAATGAAATGAACATCCGTATGTACAATCTGTATGGCCCACCAAGCAAAGACCTGTCACTTTCAAGCATGGACATCAAGAGTTCCAAATGAATAGTGGTCAAAGATTTCAACACCCACTCTGAAAGAAGGGGATACCCAGGTACAGACAGCAGAGGAGATGAAGTGAAGGACTGAGAGATAGATACAAATCTCTTCCTTATCAATAAGCTAAATGACAAACCCAGTATTTATTCCAGAAGATTGCACCTGACTTTCACTCCAGATCTAGCCTTCTCAACAAGGGACATTTTCCACAAAATTGATAGAGAGGTGCTTGATCAGCTAGCAGGTAGCTACCACAAACCAATAAAGCTGGTCGTAAACATGGAATATGCTCCCCAGGAACTAAATCTACTGCCTCGATAGAATTACCAATGAGCATACTGGGACAGTTTTGCAATGGTGACTCGGGGTCTGGATCCTTGGCTCTTTGTTTTCCATGCTTGTCGTGGTATCCGATCTTCTCCCTTTCTGCAGACATGGCCAAACCATCTTAATTGGGACTGTTCTACTTGGGTCTGCAGGGAGTAGGATTTAAGGCCTTGACGTATGTAAAGGGCAATTTTTACTATCTTGCAATATAATACATTTATATTCTTATTATGTTTGCAAATATTTTGTAAGCAAAGTATTTCCTTTTTAAGTGCTTAAGGAGAAGTCATTTTTGGGTTGCTTCCCTTGAAAATAGTTCTGTCATCTTCGATCGGACTCCGCAGACGACTCTAGGCCTACTGCGATTTATTCTGTGGCTGGGTAGGAATAGATTGTTCTTGCTTCAGTATATCTATGGCCTGGATTTATACGTAGTGTTTGTATGAGTAGGACGAGTCTGTCTTATATATGGATATCTTTGCATTTCTAAGTCGAACTAATTTGGTTGTCGCTAGAAAAGGTCAAAGGCTATGCAGCGGAAGTATCGCTAGCAAAGGGTGTGATCCATGGCTGTCATCCTGTGAGGATGCCGAGTTTTGTTGTAGCAGGCTTTTTGCCGAAATAGTGATCTATATATGGATGGGGAAAAGTGATAATCATTTAGACATGTTGTATGTACTTTACCCCAGTGTTTATTCTCTTTTGCCAAGGAATGGCAAAGTTATATTTCGCATAAAAAGGTAAAACCACAATTTATTATGAACTTGGGCTTCGCCATCGTTGTTGATAAGCAGATGCACAGTGGTACTTTTAAAAAGAATATCCATTCAAAGGAAGAAGACATTCCTATGTATCAGCACTGGATTGTATGATATTATTCAATTACCTCTATGAGAGAACCTATGAAGAAATGAGGACATTTAATGAATGACTAATTTTGGTCTATATTCTATAGTGAGTGAAGCTCACGAGAGAGAGAACAGCCATGTTGAAATTCATATACTTTGTATTTATCGAGTGAGAAAAAGGGATGCCTGTACTATCGCTCGATGAACCAAGAGATCACTGCTACATGTGAGAACCCATGTCTGGGATTCCTATATTCTTATGAAATATATATATAGTGAATTGTACGTGAAGGAATATTCGCTAGACGAGGTTAGGTCTAGGAGCCTTCCTATGTATTGGTTATGGTCTGACGTGCCCAGTCAGTAAAGCCAGATGATTTACATGATGGAACGCTGAATGCTTATTTACGAATGCTCCATTATGATATTTGCCAAGCATGAATGCTAACTTAAGATGATATTCCTGTGATCAACATTATGCTGTCTATGTCGACATTTGTTCCTGTAACCATACACGTACTGTCCAAGTGTGCGTCCCATTAAATGTTATAAAAAGACCACCGTAGTTCCAGTACTTCTTGAATTCGAACAGTGTGAGTATGAGTGATGTACTACCAACCTGTCAACTCTATCGAATCATTCTACCATTCGCGTACTGACATTCAGATACACACTCATTGTTTACACTCACATTCTTGTCGGAGCCTCATCACGTTCCGGGACAAGATGACCTGTATGACCAAAACTGTGCTGGGTTTGATGAGTTGACAATCGTTACACTTTACTACACCAGTCCCAACATCTACATTTATCCACTGGTGGACATTCACATCATTTAGCAAATAAAGCATGATTCAACAACTAGTAGCCAGTATGAGTTAACAACTACACAAAGAAAGAGTTTATCAACTGGTGTGCCAGCTTCCTGGGTCAACCTGCACAGTGACCATATTGAGAAGTAAACTACTGAGACCAGACGTTCCTTGGGGTCTGTTACGACACACACAAATACATCAGCAGTACAACTCTACAGTGATGTCAGCGTGACCTGTCCTGTCGAGAGTATGCAGTAACTAGGTCAGGGTTTGTTGACATTTGGTTCATTGGACATTTGCCATACAACTGACAGTGTTACACAGCGAGCTTGGTTGAAACATAGAACATTACACATCAGGACTGGAGAATATTTGACAGTGTTTGCGAAAGAAAATGTTATTGAACTGAGAAGTCCTACATTGATTGTTATCATTCAAATCAACGATGGAGCTTCTATTTCTGTGTTAAATTTAAAATAATTAGACCAGAAGTATTTGTTTAATAAAGTACCACAGTACTGTACTATTAGGCAGTGTAACTGAGCCTTCATTCCAACACATTCTTTCTGCAACACTCTATTTACATCATATTGCCATACTATTTATGCATTTATGTATTTATGTTTAACTATTTATATGTGATATTTGTTTGTATCCAGCGGGTTGTTGTTTCGGTTGGGCGGTGTCACACAGCAGAGTATCCCACGTAATAGAGGGTCTGATGTGTGCGTTTCTATAGGTGCAATTTTCTTCATTGGAAATTTGCTGCGACAGCTGTTGCTATTAGTGTTAGCTGTGAAGTCTGTACTCATTGTTGTTTTTGTAATATTCCTCTGTTCTTTAGTTTGTTTTGATTTGTTTGTAATTTGTTGGTCTACCCTATTCTATCTGTCAGTTCTATTCTCAATTTATATTTATATACTGTGGCGTTATTTGTATTTGTTATCCTCTTGCGGTTTATCTTTTATTGTTTTTCCAATTTTATTTATTTCATTTCCGCAAATGTTTTCATGTTTTTCTGTATAACTGTTTTGTTTTGTGCCTGATCGACATACACTATTTAAAATATAGTTGATCATATAAATTGATGTACAAGAATCAACTGATAGTTAATTGCTATTACTAAAGGTACACAGTTGATGATATAAAACACTATTTCTGGTGCACTGCACTTATATTATAGAGTGAACCAGCAACTTATAGCTGTTATTATATAAGGATTTATACAAGACCTTTGTAAGGCTTGTTTCCCACAGTGATTGGGATAGTTAATTACTATTTTTCACAGGTTACAAAGTTATCATACAAGGTCTTTGATTAAGACTAAGAAAGTGAATTTATTTACTTTTGCAAATTACTGATCTTATTAGACAAGATGTCTACCTTGGATTATTTTATCACACAAGGCAGGGCTCTTGATAAGACTGGTCAGCAGTTAGAAGAATGGGCAGTTGCTCAATATGACAAAGCATTAGCTGCAGAAGAGAGAAAACTTGCTGCTGCTGCTGAAGAAAGAAAAGCATTGATTGAAGAAAAGAAATTAGCAGCTGAGGAGAAAAGATTGGAAGCTGAGGAAAAAAAATCACAAAGAGAGGATGAACAAAAGAAATTGCAGATACAGACTGATGAAAAAAGATTCCAGATGGAAATGGAAAAAAGAGAAAAGAAAAGATGAAGCTGCTGCTGAAGAGAAAAAATTACAGGCTGCTGCAGAAGAGAGAAAATTACAAGCTGAAGCTCAAGAAAAAAAAGCAATAAGAGAACATGAACACCAAAAAGAACTTTTAGCATTTGAGTTAGAAAAGTTAAAGTTAACAAACATAAGTAATGTTAATCAAGCATCTAGTGGTAATGGTAAACCCTTTACTTACAAGGTCAAGGTACCAGCGTTCAACCCTTCCAGTGATGACATAACATTCTGGCTAAACAGATTTGAACGCTCGTGTCGAGCACATAATGTGGACAAATCACAATATGCTAACCAGTTATCAGAAAATCTGAAAGGTGATTCTCTGACTAGTTTAAGTTTGGTTGAAGAGGCTGACAAAGATAACTATGATGTTATTAGGGCAGCCTTATTAAAGAAGTATCAGTTGTCTGAAGAGGGTTATCGGAAGTTGTTTAAGACAATGGTGCCTGAGGCAGGTGTAGAATTCTCAGAATTCATTGCAAGGACACGACTTACATTTGATCGTTGGATTGAGCTATCCAAAACAGAAAAGACTTATGAAGCCCTTATGGACTTGATACTCAGAGACAAGATTATGTCAAGTATAAATAAACCTTTCCTCGAATTCTTACATGAGCGTAAACCTAAGTCTCTAAAAGAAATGGAACAGTATTGTACCCAATACGTCACTGCACATCCGGACGTAGCCATTAGCAACAGTAAGGTTAAAGAAGGTATGCCAGTTGCTTCTGCAACACCATACAACCCTAATCACTCTCACAAATTCCAAGGACCTCAAAATAGGTTTAATAAAAAAGGTAACTATTACAGTTATCAGAACCAAGGTAACCAATCATTTCAGGGTTCTTCTTCGAATACCTGGAGAAGAGCTGACAGCCCTCGATTCAGGGGTGGTCATAATTACAGGAACTTT
Source organism: Oreohelix idahoensis (assembly GCA_024509875.1). Classification (NCBI taxonomy): domain Eukaryota; kingdom Metazoa; phylum Mollusca; class Gastropoda; order Stylommatophora; family Oreohelicidae; genus Oreohelix; species Oreohelix idahoensis. The sequence goes on along the minus strand of JAMPIV010001654.1, from coordinate 1,333,148 downwards.
CGCAAAGGAAGTCATTCTAGAAACTATCCAAGTTTTCCTTCATGGAGACAACAGGATCATAATTACCGAGATACTCATTATAATGAATATGATGATAGTAACCAAAGGAGCTATGATTCAAACCCGAGTAGAGGTTATAATAGTGGAAACAATGATAAGTACAGAGGCAATAATAACAGAGGTAGAGCACAATTCAAAAAACATAAAGCTCATTACCAGGCGAACTCTGCACAGCAAGAGTCCCACGAAGCCTATAAACAAAATAAAGATAATGATGACTCTAATAATATGGCATGTGCCGCTTTTGATTTTGGGAGAGCATCTCAGTGCCCCCAATGCAAAACATTATTTGAGCCAACCACAGTGTCTACTTTAAGCTGTGGCCATCCTCTTCCCGCTCTTCCTGCGTCAATCGCGCATGATGGGAGAGGTTCTCTTGTCTTACACAAAGGTTTAGTAAATGACAATCCAGTCTCAGTACTTTTTGATTCTGGATGCACAACTATTGGGGTTAGGCAGTCACTCATAGATCCTTCTCATTCTACAGGCAAAGTAGTCAAATGCGTAACATTTGGCGGCACCATAGAGAAATACTCTACCGCTATCATTAGGATTGCTACTCCTTTCTTCACAGGAGATGTACACGCATGTCTTTTGCCGGATCCGATCGCTGATCTTATCATCGGTCGCATTCACGGAGTCAAAGAATGCACTCCGGAGCAAATTTCCGTTTGGGAAAATCAAAATATGCAATCTGCTAATGCAGTAGTCACTAGAGCTCAAGCTCTCAATATGCCTGAAACTTCATCTGTTGAAGATAATGAAGTGCATAACCAAGATGATCCCTTGGTAATTTCTCGTGACTCGTTTATAAAAAACAACAAGAAGAAGATCCGACTCTTAAGAAATTCTTCACTCTTGTAACAAAAGGTGATCCGAATAAAGATTCAAATTGTAAATCTTGGATTACAATGAAGAATGGCGTACTTGTACGTATGGTGCAAGACTCCACTAAGTCAAGTCATTCTCAGATTCTTGTACCCAAGAATTTGAGAGTTAAGATCTTACAACATGCACACGACTCTCAGTGTGCTGGTCACATGGGTTTTTCCCGTACTAAGTCAAGAGTTCTTGCGGCTTTCTTTTGGCCTTTTGTGAACAAGGACATACGGATCTATTGTCGATCCTGTAAAGTATGTCAAGAAGTCAAATCCAAAGGTCCTCGTCATGCTGCGCCTATTCAGGCTGCAGATATTCCTATTCGTCCATTCCAGAAAATGGCGATAGACATCATTGGTCCATTCAAGATCAAATCTGCTAGAGGACATCAGTTTATCTTAACGTGTGTAGACATGTGCACACGTTGGCCAGAGGCTATCCCTCTAAAGAGCATTACTACCGCTGACATTGCAGATGCTCTTTGGCTTATATTTTCTCGGCTGGGATTCCCCCGGAGAAATATTATCAGATCATGGCACCCAACTGATATCGGATACCATGTCTCAAGTAATGTCTACTCTACAGATAGAGAGATCTTTGAGTAGCATCTATCATCCTATGTCCAATGGGATGGTCGAGCGACTAAATAGAACACTTAAGAACTTATTAGGGAAGATAACTGAGGATCATCCCAGGATTGGGATAGGGTTTTACCCGCGGCCCTCTTCGCGTACAGAGAGGTCCCCAATGAACATACAGGGTTTTCGCCCTTTGAACTTGTCTTTGGCGCGCGACCGCGCGGCCCAATGTCTTTGCTGCATGATCTTATAACAGCTGACAATATTGACGATGACACAAAATCTTCTTACGAGTATGTCATCGCGCTGAGACAAAAGATTATCGAAGCATGCAAATTGGCAACGTCCTCTTCTGAGTTTGCTAAGCAGAAGGCAAGACAATTTGCTAATAAGAAGAGAACTTTACGACAACTTTGTCCTGGTGACAAAGCATTTGTTTTGCTACCTTGTCGTGAAAATAGACTCCTTATTAGTTGGAAAGGTCCGTACGATATAATATCGAAAATTTCAGATGTTGACTACATCGTCGATATTAACGGGAAGCATAAAACCTTCCACATCAATATGCTTACGGAGTTCCATGAACGTCCTGACTATCTACAGCCTATTTTCCAGGCAACGGACGATTATCATGTCAAACATGGTCATTACTCATCACTGTCTGTAATACAGGATGAGGAAACAAGTTTTTCGGATGTTAATCTCCCGCTTCCAATGATCCCACTTCATTCTAGTGAATCATGGAAAGACGTTACTGTTTCTCCTGATTTGTCTCTAGGAGAACGGCGACAAGTTTCGTCTATGTTACAAACATTTCAGGATGTCCTCACTGACATCCCTGGACAAACTCATGTCATTGAGCATGACATTGTTCTAACTGAACATACTCCAATTAGGGTTAGGCCTTATCCTATCCCTATACATTTCCAAACACAGGTTGAAAAGGAGTTGGATGAAATGATAGATTTACAAATAATCGAACCATCCACTTCTGCATATTCTTCGCCGATGGTTATTGTTCGAAAAAAAGACAATAACATACGTCTTTGCGTTGACTATCGCAAATTGAATCAAGTTACGAAGTTCGATGCTGAACCTATGCCTTTACTAGAAGAGTTACTTACTCGTCTTTCTAAATCGCATTTTTTCACTAAACTTGATTTGTCTAAAGGATATTGGCAAGTTCCATTATCCGAACGCGCCAAACCTCTTACCGCTTTCTCTACTCCCAGAGGCCTTTTCCAATGGAATTTTATGCCTTTCGGCCTTATGAACGCACCAGCTACATTTGTACGCATGATGCGTCGAATCCTATCGTATCGGTCAGATGTCATTGCTTATCTAGACGACATCTGTCTTTTCAGCGATACTTGGGAAGATCACTATTCAGGATTAGTTGAATTATTATCAACTCTGCGTGAGTATAACCTGACAGCAAAACCATCTAAAGCTTGCATTGGCTTTAGCGAAATTGCTTTCTTAGGCCATCGAGTAGGTCACGGTTTCTTGAAGACAGAAGACCATAATATCACTAAGATACTTAACATCTCTATCCCTAGGACTAAAAAGCAAGTGCGAAGTCTTTTAGGTCTCATACAATTTTATGGACGTTTCATTCCGAATCTGTCCTCTATCATGGCACCTCTCTCTACACTATTAAAGAAAGGGTCGCCTAACATGGTTCACTGGTCTCATGAATGCCAATCTTCACTAGAGAAGATCAAAACTATGTTTTCATCACCACCTATTTTAGTGTTGCCTACAACAGATAAGACATTTGTTCTTCGTAGTGACGCTTCATCCACTGGGATTGGAGCGGCACTAATGCAAGAGTACTCTGGAACTCTGCATCCTGTAATGTATATATCCAGAAAACTTAATGCTGCAGAAAGGAATTACTCGGTTTTAGACCGTGAATTATTGGCAATGGTTTGGTCAATTCTCAAACTCCAAAGATTCCTTCTGGGCGCGCATTTCGTAGTGGAAACTGACCAAAAAGCTCTTACGGCTATCCAAAGTAAGAACTTGAAGAGCTCGAGATCAACTCGATACGCAATCGCTCTTCAACCTTTTCATTTTTCGGTACGAGCTATCCGTGGTTCAGAAAATGTGATGGCGGACATTCTGTCCAGTGCCCACATGATGCCACTTAACTGTTAAATATTGGATCTTTTTAATATGTATAACTTTACAACAGTTATTTTTTGTTTCTTTACTAAGATACACATTTGTAATTTAATAATAGAATGATGGTATCGCTACTTAGCGGTTTATTGATGTTAATTCACCGCTGTTCTTTGATGATTGTTTCTTCATAAATCATAAATTTAAGATTGTAGTGTGAATTTTTGGTATGCATTGTATAATTACCAGAATTGTAGTATACGTACATCACACCTTCCTGGAAACATTTATTCGTAGGGAAACAATTTCTCTCAGATTTTGAGATATATATTCTCACCAGTCATATTAGGAATTATAGTTATTCCTGATATTTTCATCTGCGCAGTATTCTTGCGTTGTGAGCCTATTCTACGGTGCTCCTAGATGTATTTAAAAAAAAAAAATTTTATTTTTTTTTTCCCGGGAGGTGTGGTAAGACTGTAAAGGGCAATTTTTACTATCTTGCAATATAATACATTTATATTCTTATTATGTTTGCAAATATTTTGTAAGCAAAGTATTTCCTTTTTAAGTGCTTAAGGAGAAGTCATTTTTGGGTTGCTTCCCTTGAAAATAGTTCTGTCATCTTCGATCGGACTCCGCAGACGACTCTAGGCCTACTGCGATTTATTCTGTGGCTGGGTAGGAATAGATTGTTCTTGCTTCAGTATATCTATGGCCTGGATTTATACGTAGTGTTTGTATGAGTAGGACGAGTCTGTCTTATATATGGATATCTTTGCATTTCTAAGTCGAACTAATTTGGTTGTCGCTAGAAAAGGTCAAAGGCTATGCAGCGGAAGTATCGCTAGCAAAGGGTGTGATCCATGGCTGTCATCCTGTGAGGATGCCGAGTTTTGTTGTAGCAGGCTTTTTGCCGAAATAGTGATCTATATATGGATGGGGAAAAGTGATAATCATTTAGACATGTTGTATGTACTTTACCCCAGTGTTTATTCTCTTTTGCCAAGGAATGGCAAAGTTATATTTCGCATAAAAAGGTAAAACCACAATTTATTATGAACTTGGGCTTCGCCATCGTTGTTGATAAGCAGATGCACAGTGGTACTTTTAAAAAGAATATCCATTCAAAGGAAGAAGACATTCCTATGTATCAGCACTGGATTGTATGATATTATTCAATTACCTCTATGAGAGAACCTATGAAGAAATGAGGACATTTAATGAATGACTAATTTTGGTCTATATTCTATAGTGAGTGAAGCTCACGAGAGAGAGAACAGCCATGTTGAAATTCATATACTTTGTATTTATCGAGTGAGAAAAAGGGATGCCTGTACTATCGCTCGATGAACCAAGAGATCACTGCTACATGTGAGAACCCATGTCTGGGATTCCTATATTCTTATGAAATATATATATAGTGAATTGTACGTGAAGGAATATTCGCTAGACGAGGTTAGGTCTAGGAGCCTTCCTATGTATTGGTTATGGTCTGACGTGCCCAGTCAGTAAAGCCAGATGATTTACATGATGGAACGCTGAATGCTTATTTACGAATGCTCCATTATGATATTTGCCAAGCATGAATGCTAACTTAAGATGATATTCCTGTGATCAACATTATGCTGTCTATGTCGACATTTGTTCCTGTAACCATACACGTACTGTCCAAGTGTGCGTCCCATTAAATGTTATAAAAAGACCACCGTAGTTCCAGTACTTCTTGAATTCGAACAGTGTGAGTATGAGTGATGTACTACCAACCTGTCAACTCTATCGAATCATTCTACCATTCGCATACTGACATTCAGATACACACTCATTGTTTACACTCACATTCTTGTCGGAGCCTCATCACGTTCCGGGACAAGATGACCTGTATGACCAAAACTGTGCTGGGTTTGATGAGTTGACAATCGTTACACTTTACTACACCAGTCCCAACATCTACATTTATCCACTGGTGGACATTCACATCATTTAGCAAATAAAGCATGATTCAACAACTAGTAGCCAGTATGAGTTAACAACTACACAAAGAAAGAGTTTATCAACGTATCGTCTGGTTGCGTACCATGTCTCTTCTTGTTACTTCAACCACCTTCCTCAGATACCTCATTTCTGAGGTTTGGATCTGGCTTTTATGGGTTGTAGTCATTGCCCATGACTCGCATCCATATGTCAAGACTGGGACATAGGTGGAGCGGTATACAGCCATCTTCTTTTCTTACCAACCTCTCTCTTGCTGAGGAATCCTCGATTTATGGCCTGAAAAAGTCTCCCAGCTGCTGCTTTTCGAGTGGCCAACTCTTCTTTGATGCCTCCCTTTCGGTCTATAATAGCTCCGAGGTATTTAAAGTGGTCGACCTGCTCCAGGACCTATTGTCCCAGCTTAATCTGATGTCTTCTTTCTTCTCGTGATATCACCATGGATTTTGTTTTAGAGCTGCTTATGACCATCCCTCTCTTCTCCAGCTCTTCCTTCCAGACTTGCAGGTTGGATTGGAGATGTGCCTCTGATTTAGCAATCAGGGCAACATCATCAGCAAATGCCAGCTCCGAAATATAGACCTGTCTCATCTTCCAGTACCCTACTGAATACTTTCTTGTTCTCTCCTTACATGCCTTGATGACATCGTCCATAAGGAGTATGAAGAGGTAAGGTGATAGGATATCACCTTGTCTTACACCAGTGGTGGTCCTGAACTCTTCTGACTTATGGTTTGCTGTCCTCACATAATTTCTGCAAGACTTGTAGAAGCTCTGTATAGCATGAATCAGAGGTGTTGGAATATTCTTCCTTGCCAAACAGTCCCAAAGTTTGCTCCAGGGGACCCTGTCAAACGCCTTTTCCAGATCTATGAAACAAAGATGCATCTCACTCTTATACTCAAGGGCCTTTTCACTCAGCTGTCTGAGTGTGAAGATTAGGTCTTGAGTACTTCTGTTTGCTCAGAATCCGCACTGGACCTCATCCAATTGTGGCTCAGCTAGGCATCTGAGTCTCTGCTCTAGGATTCTAGAGTAGATTTTACCAGGGACACTGAGAAGGGATATGCCTCTATGGTTTGCACACTGTCGATTGTCACCCTTTTTGAAAATTGGTGTTATGATGGCAATCTCCCAATCCTTTGATATGGTCTTGTTGTACCACGCTGCCTGTAAAACCCTTAAGAGTAATAGGTCACCTGATGTTCCCATGAACTTAACCATTTCTGGTGTTATACCATCATGCCCTGCTGCTTTGCCCATCTTGATTTTCTCCAGTGCTGCCTTCAGTTCTTCCATCTTTATGTCATCTTCACCATCATTGGTTTTCTCTTCTGTGCTAGTGTTTATCATTTCTGATGCTTCACCATTGTGGTAAAGTGGGATGTTATAAATATTTATAGGGGACTTAGTGTACTGACTGAGATCAGCTGTGAAGGTATCTGTATCTAATAGGTGTAGTGTTTTACAGATAACCTTACTTGCTACCACATTATACCTCAGTCAGAATTATTCTGGAATATGGTGATGACTACGTTAAATGTCTAGGGTATGTATATGATGAAGTGTAAGTCACAACAATAACAGACAGATAAACAATTTAATTTATTCCACCACACTTGACAACACTGTGACACTCACACACATTTAACACTCTATAAGACTATCTTAAATGAGGCACTGGTAAAGTTTCAAATATAAATATGTATTAATTAAAAAAAGTAAAGTAAAGGAACCCGTTACACGCCCATTGAGGCATATTGGGAATATGGTGTTAGGCCCATATTATCTTGACCGTCGGCACACGAGGGGTGATGTGGTCGGCATCACGCCGGCCGCCTTAACCTTCCCAGAGTTGCTCTGGTACCCATTTGGGGCTGGGTCGACCCAGGAGCCGTTTGTGGCCTAAAAAATTCCCGCCTCATCTGGGGATCGAACCATAGACCACTGATGTATTAATTACTGTCACTAATATATATGTCCTGATTCAACTACAAAGTGAACCAGGAATCACAATCAATTGTAATTACAATTTATATGTATAGAATTTAGCAATATGAACCTTGTAGTGACATATTTTATTAATATTATCCTATGTGTGTCAGTTGTGTAGTAGTAATATGAGGTAATACTGGTTTTTTTTTTTCAAGCTATGTTGTTATTTGTCATCATGACTTCAAGTGTTTGTTTAACTGGGAAATAGTATGGGGAAAAGTTCACAGTTCCTATCAATTTAAACACTGTATTTTCCCTCTGTTTTATTATAAAGTCAGATTTTGAGGGGGGGCATAATGTTGAGCTCCTCTGGCCACAGACGCTTATCTTTCGTGATGGCGGCAGGAAAAGACTCCTCTGCTCGATAGCCTCCCTGTGTTCTGGAGACACCTCACTGGTCACTATCTGGACCCAGGAGTATGCTGTCAGCCTCTAGGTTCAGCAAAGCTCAGACCAGGTGCTGCTCAATAACTTTTGGACCACGGTCCCTGAAACAAGAAGGTTGTACCTCCTATTTCAGAACTAATTTATAATAAATTTCCAGACTGGACACAATACATAACAAACACTGAGTTCAGAGCGGTAGGCCAACTGCTATCTTCATCTGAAACAATTTTCACCAGTATACTCCTCCCTAATGGTTAATACGCCTCTGCAATTCCAGCATTATTTCTTTCTAGTCAATAAGATAGGTGTCAGTGTACTGTTTGGCAATTCCATGTAGTTTTACTTTCCTCCGACACCTTCTGTTCAGGTTGGAGCACTATATAGGCTTTACCTCATGTTCGCTACTGAACCACACATATATACAGACATAAATTATCAATTTACATTCAATTTTCATTAAAAGATATCAAATATTTCAAGCTTACCACAATTCATGGAATAATACACATTTACGTTGAATGGCAATGAATATAGCACAATTTCGATCTGCCGATGTCCCAGGCTTTTATTTAGAAAAATATGCACTGGCGCTCAACGCACTGGTTCTTTAGTAAGTTTATTTGAAAATGTGGTGCTGACCTGACGCCTCTGATTGACTATATTGGCGGGTCTAACCAATCGTGCCATGTTTACCCAATCGTTTGAAAAAAAGTACTCCTACTCACGTTTCCATAACAACAAAGAATCAATATTTATAGCCCGACTAATCGTGTTTAGCCTTACATTTACTTTCCGCCAATCAAATAGGAGGTAACATAGGGACCTATTTCCCGTACAATGGTGGTGTGAAAATCTGCCACTGAGCGATTCTGATTTTGGTGTTGTCTGACATCCCTCACTATTTTATTTTGGCTATAATTTGGTAATTCCTAGACTATTTGCGTAACGTTTAACATATTCTTTGTCAGCAAGTCCTAAGGAACCCAAATATACAAATTTAAAGGAGCTAAGTGGCTGCGTTCAAAATATGCATTTTCTACTACCTCCTGTTCACTTCGAATACGATGTGGTGTCTGGGTACTGTAATGTTTTCAAACGTAAACCAGTATAATGTCATGTTTCCTAATAAGCGTTTTGTAAGTTTTTAAAAACCTAACTCGTATGGGTAGTGTTTTTTATCACTATCGATTTGAAAAAAGCTAGTGCTTGTGGCCTTACACGCATGATGGTAGTAATTATGTATCGTGAGACTGTGGTAGTATTGCCTGCGTTCCGGCTTTCAGCCCCTCCCTTTCTTTCTATCCTTAGTCCATCTGTCTTTCGTTTTTGGTAACGTAGTGTATAAAATGACATGAATGGAATTTTAAATCTAGGTCAGCTGCGTATCTCAAGGTTTTTCTTAGAAAGGCAGTACACGTTTTATCGTAGAAAGCGGGTATTGAAGCAGTAGGCTTTTACTATCAACGTGAAACGTTACAATTTGCAGACGAAGGAGAAAACAAGGGGGATTTCGAGTACAGTCATTGTGACAGCACTGTTCTTTACCATTCTTCTTTCCTTTTATTAAATTTATTTGTTAGGCTTTACATTTACGTTTTAATTTATATATGTGGATTAGAATTTCTCACGACAAATCCTCCCCACTTAAAACAGACGTTATATGTCAGTCTATAATTCTATATACACATATAGAAATTTCTTATTATTCCTGGGGTTTAGGGTGATTCTCATCACACGGATGGCGGCTTAAAAAATCCGCTCCCAGATTTGTTTTTCCACTTATATACTCTATGCTAAACTCAAATGGCTGCATCAATAATGACCAACGGAGTAATCTAGAATTCTCATGTCTAGCATGTGCTAGAAACGACAAAGGTTTGTGATCCGTTTGCAACTTAAATGCCTTCCCATACAGATAAATATTGAATTTCTTTATCGCCCATATTACTGCAAGACATTCCTTTTCGCTAGTTGAGTAATTGGTTTCAGCTTTATTCAACTTTCTGCTAGCATATGCCACTGGGCTTAATTCCCCATCCAATGCATCTGATTTCTGTAGCAGAGTCGCACCTAACCCAATATTACTGGCATCTGTCCTTACTATGAATTCTTGACTTAAGTCAGGTAATTTCAAAATAGGTTTACTTGTGAGCTTTTCCTTCAATTCTTGGTAAGCCATTTCACATTGTGGTGTCCATGTAATTCGATCTGGATTTCCCTTACGTGTCAAATCAGTTAACGGTGCACATATGGAATTAAAGTTTTTGATATACTTTTGGTAGAAACCACATAATGAGACAAAGGATCTCACGTCTTTCTTGGTTTGTGGTCTCGGGGCTTTCTTTAGTTTCTCTAAATTCTTGGGGTCAGGGGTCATGTTTCCCTGATGAACGGTGTGTCCCAAGAATTCCAATTCTTTACATCCAACGCAACATTTGGTTGGTCGGGCTGTTAAATTCGCTTCCCTAAGTCGATTAAACAGCATGTTCAGAGAGTCAATGTGCTCCTCAAATGTTTCTGTTGCTATAAGGATATCATCCATGAAATTTGTGATACATGGATTATTCAGAGGGTCCAATAATTTTCTCATCATTCTAGAGAAGACACTAGGTGCATTCTTCAATCCAAATGGCAATCTGTTAAACTCATAGTGTCCTTCTGAGGTACTAAAAGCTAGGTATGGTCTAACCTCAGGCTTTACTGGAATCTGATAGTATCCTTTACTCAGATCCACTTTTGAGAAATATTTAGCTTTATTTAGCCTGGCAAACAACTGATTTGTATCCGGCAATGGATCCACCTGTCCTTCTGTAATAGCATTCAGTCTCCTGTAATCTATACAGAGTCTATGTTCTCCAGAGGGTTTTCTTAAGAGTACAACACTGGAACTATATGAAGATTCACTGTGCGAAATAATTCCTTCCTTCAACAAATAGTCTATCTCTTCCTTCAAAGCTTTCTCCTTAGCAAAAGGAATCGAATAGGGTTTCATACAGACAGGTGTGGGGTCTATCAGCTTCATATCATATTCCAATAGGTTTGTATGCCCTGGTCGGTCTGTTAACACCTCTGCATGATTATCTAGAACCTGTTGCACTCTCTCTTTCTGAGTTTTCGTTAAATGTGTACTGATTTTCACCTGTGCCGCTGTCTCACAGGGGTGTAATGGATATTCAAATGATGAAAGTGGTTCCTTTTTCATCTCCATGGCAATGGACAAGGTCAACAAGTGTGTCTCTTCCTGATGTTCTCTTTCCAAATATTTCTTCAGGAGATTCACATGATAGATTTTTTCTTTCCCCTTCTTATCTATCTTATAATTTGTTCTAGACACCTTCTCTAGAACTGTATATGAACCTTGCCATCCAATTTGTAACTTATTCTGACTACCAGGCAGAAGAAGCAGTACCTTCTCTCCCACAGCCAAATCTCTGTCTTTAGCTTTCCTGTTATAATAGGCAGCATGTTTCTTCCTGGCTTGTTTCAAATTTTCATTGGCAAGTTTCCAGCCAGTTTTTAAACGAGTGGTCAGCTCATTCACATATTGGTATGAGGATGTAATATTTTCCTCTGCCTTTTCATCAGTCCACGTTCTTAACAGCGTTACATTCATTCATAACCCTCCACTCCCAAATGAGCATAGGCCTTCAACAAAACACATGCCAAGTCCTCCTGTCACGTGCCATCATCTCAAGTTCTTTCCATGTTCTCCTCATCATTTTCACCTCTGTTTCCAACTCTCTTCTCCATGTACTTCTTGGTCTTCCTCTGCCTCTCTTGCCCTGGGGGTTCCAGAACAAGGACTGCCTTGTAATGCTATCAACAGGTTTCCTCAGTGTGTGTCCTATCCATCGCCATCGTCTTCTTCTCATTTCTTGTTCCACTGGCACTTGTCTAGTTCTTGTCATCAGTTCCACGTTGGTAACCTTGTCATACCATTTTAATCCCTCTATTCTACGCAAGCACCCATTTATGAAAGTCTGTAGCTTTTTGGTTGTTGTCTTTGTTGTTCTCCATGTCTCTGAGCCATACAATAGGACTGACTTCACATTTGAGTTGAAGATTCTTATTTTCGTAACAGCGTTACATGTGGAGCTTTAATTTTGTGGACCTATTTGTCCATGGACCGATATGGTCTCTTCCACTGGAAGCGCTATAGTGATGATTTTTCTTCCCAGAATTATCAGTCACAAAACGACCGCTACCAATTCTTCTCTTGGGGCTTTCTCCCCACTTAGAATTCTTGATGAGAGATTTCCTCTCTACATCTTCTTCCTCCAGTTTGTTTAAGTCCGATTGAGGGATTTTCGGCTTATCCTGGGGTAAGACATCTTTTTGCACTCTCCGCATAGTGGCCATTGTAAAACAGTTAAGTGAAGCTTGTCCGTGAAAAGCGGCTTCCCATTCCCTTTGGTCCACTTTATCCAATTTATTTCTCTTTTTATTATCAGGCCTAATTTTGCCCCGTGGCATGCCCAGGTCCTGATCAATGTTCCCACTTGTGGGTGTTCCCTCATATGCTATGCTACACCTCTCTACAAAATTCTCAATGTCCCATCTTGCCTTGGGCCAATAATAATTGTGAGCCACCTTTTGGATGATGGTACCTATTTTCTCATGGTCCCCATCTGGTTTCACATGTAGGCTCCTTATTAAGTCTGCCCTATATCTTTTAGGCCCAACGGGCTGATCACCCGTTTGCCAGTCACTTTGATTATGGAAACAACAGCAAACGGATTGATTTGTCGTTGCCCTAAAGACGCCATTAGGCGTGATGGGAACAACGGCAAAGAAAATCTATTCGCTGTTTCCCTTAAGACGCCACTAGGCGTAATGGCCACTGACTGCTTTGCCGGTCGTTGGCTAAGGACAGAAGAAGAAGAAGAATATCTTTTAGGAAGTACCAGCTGTCCCTGACCTTTGGATCTAGCTCCAGTCTTCCTATACATCAACTTGTTTTTCATGTAAAAATCTCCCTTGCCTGAAGTAGTATGACAAGTTGACAATTTCCTGAAACAAGGCTTGAGGGTCTTATCCCCAGCCTGTGCCTTCCTCATCTCTTCTGGAGTGGTATTCAACAGAATATCCTCCTCCTTTCTTGAGGTCGACCTGACCTGAAGGGTGGCCATAACTATAGGGTTCCTTCTGCAACGGTCAGTGTCATGATTGTTCATCTTACAATTTTTACACCACCTTTTCCCTTGGTTGAAAGATTTTCTTTCATCATATTTCCTTTCATCGAATTGTGGGGTTTTATTTTTATTGTCATACCATGGCCTATCAAATTGGTGCTTACCTTTGTTTTGATCTCTAGGATCAAATTTATTAAAGTTCTGTGGTGCCCTAAAATTATCCACCTGTTTCTTTTTATTACCTGACACCTCTGCCTGAGCTGCTTGATACCTTTCCGCAACATTTAGCAACTCACCCAGCCTCTCTGCACCTTGTTCCATGAGAAACTTTCTCAGGTCTGGAGCCATGGACTCTCTTAGTTGTTCTATAAGGACCATTTCCCTAAGATCTTGGGTTTTCCCCAGAGAAGTCCATTTCTCCAAGTATGTCTCTAACCGTGCAGAGAACTGGTGATAGGTTTCACCTGACAGTAGTTTAGCATTCCTAAATTTTTTCCTATAAAATTCTGCGTTCTTTTCATATCTTAACAAAAGAGCCTGCTTTAGCATGTCATAATTTTCCTGATCACCTCTGCTCATTTTGGCAAAAACTTCATAAGCTGCCCCACGAAGCCCTTGAGATAACTTTAAGCTCCACCTTTCTCTTTCTAACCCATATGTGGTAGCTAATAGTTCATATCTATTTAGATAGCTCTCAATATCATCGTCTTTCTCAACAAAATGATCTAAATGAAAGTTCATAGCTGAGGTTGAGGCTCCCTGACTAGCCGTGGCATCAGAGGTAAAGGGACTGGCACCATTTTCAGGAGCATGGCCCTGAAACTCAAACTCCCTTAGTCGTAACTCATGTTCCCTTTGTAATCTCTTCTCCTCCTTTTCTGCTTCCCTCTCTGCAGACTGTCTTCTTTCCTCGGCTTCCCTTTCTGCAGCCAATCTTTTTGTCTTCTCTTTCTGCCTCCAATTTCTTAGCCTCAGCCTCAATCTGCAACCTCTTAGTCTCAGCCTCAGCCTGCAGCCTCTTAGTCTCAGCCTCAGCCTCAATCTGCAACCTCTTAGTCTCAGCCTCTAACTTTCTTTCGGCCTCTTTTTCTAATCTTCTTTCTTCCCGTTCAATATATTTGTCACATTCAGCAGTGACATAAGCAATCATAATTTGCCCGTCCATTCCTAACTCTTTCGCAGTCTGTACAGCAGCAGATCGAAATTTTGCCAAGTCGGCCATTGTCTAACATGCAATTGTAAACAATTCAATCTTTCAATAATTATCTAAGGACACTACAGGCACTGAGAGCTCAACCTTATTTATTTCCACCCAAGGATACCTTTTAATTCTTATTATTCCCAATATCTATAACAGGAGAAAGTTCAATATCCCTGGAGCGAGACCCCAATATATGTGGTAAAGTGGGATGTTATAAATATTTATAGGGGACTTAGTGTACTGACTGAGATCAGCTGTGAAGGTATCTGTATCTAATAGGTGTAGTGTTTTACAGATAACCTTACTTGCTACCACATTATACCTCAGTCAGAATTATTCTGGAATATGGTGATGACTACGTTAAATGTCTAGGGTATGTATATGATGAAGTGTAAGTCACAACAACAACAGACAGATAAACAATTTAATTTATTCCACCACACTTGACAACACTGTGACACTCACACACATTTAACACTCTATAAGACTATCTTAAATGAGGCACTGGTAAAGTTTCAAATATAAATATGTATTAATTACTGTCACTAATATATATGTCCTGATTCAACTACAAAGTGAACCAGGAATCACAATCAATTGTAATTACAATTTATATGTACAGAATTTAGCAATATGAACCTTGTAGTGACATATTTTATTAATATTATCCTATGTGTGTCAGTTGTGTAGTAGTAATATGAGGTAATACTGGTTTTTTTTTTTTTTCAAGCTATGTTGTTATTTGTCATCACGACTTCAAGTGTTTGTTTAACTGGGAAATAGTATGGGGAAAAGTTCACAGTTCCTATCAATTTAAACACTGTATTTTCCCTCTGTTTTATTATAAAGTCAGATTTTGAGGGGGGGCATAATGTTGAGCTCCTCTGGCCACAGACGCTTATCTTTCGTGATGGTGGCAGGAAAAGACTCCTCTGCTCGATAGCCTCCCTGTGTTCTGGAGACACCTCACTGGTCACTATCTGGACCCAGGAGTATGCTGTCAGCCTCTAGGTTCAGCAAAGCTCAGACCAGGTGCTGCTCAATAACTTTTGGACCACGGTCCCTGAAACAAGAAGGTTGTACCTCCTATTTCAGAACTAATTTATAATAAATTTCCAGACTGGACACAATACATAACAAACACTGAGTTCAGAGCGGTAGGCCAACTGCTATCTTCATCTGAAACAATTTTCACCAGTATACTCCTCCCTAATGGTTACTACGCCTCTGCAATTCCAGCATTATTTCTTTCTAGTCAATAAGATAGGTGTCAGTGTACTGTTTGGCAATTCCATGTAGTTTTACTTTCCTCCGACACCTTCTGTTCAGGTTGGAGCACTATATAGGCTTTACCTCATGTTCGCTACTGAACCACACATATATACAGACATAAATTATCAATTTACATTCAATTTTCATTAAAAGATATCAAATATTTCAAGCTTACCACAATTCATGGAATAATACACAGTTACGTTGAATGGCAATGAATATAGCACAATTTCGATCTGCCGATGTCCCAGGCTTTTATTTAGAAAAATATGCACTGGCGCTCAACGCACTGGTTCTTTAGTAAGTTTATTTGAAAATGTGGTGCTGACCTGACGCCTCTGATTGACTATATTGGCGGGTCTAACCAATCGTGCCATGTTTACCCAATCGTTTGAAAAAAAGTACTCCTACTCACGTTTCCATAACAACAAAGAATCAATATTTATAGCCCGACTAATCGTGTTTAGCCTTACATTTACTTTCCGCCAATCAAATAGGAGGTAACATAGGGACCTATTTCCCGTACAATGGTGGTGTGAAAATCTGCCACTGAGCGATTCTGATTTTGGTGTTGTCTGA
Source organism: Oreohelix idahoensis (assembly GCA_024509875.1). NCBI lineage: Eukaryota > Metazoa > Mollusca > Gastropoda > Stylommatophora > Oreohelicidae > Oreohelix > Oreohelix idahoensis. The sequence goes on along the minus strand of JAMPIV010001654.1, from coordinate 1,316,949 downwards.
CATCCCTCACTATTTTATTTTGGCTATAATTTGGTAATTCCTAGACTATTTGCGTAACGTTTAACATATTCTTTGTCAGCAAGTCCTAAGGAACCCAAATATACAAATTTAAAGGAGCTAAGTGGCTGCGTTCAAAATATGCATTTTCTACTACCTCCTGTTCACTTCGAATATGATGTGGTGTCTGGGTACTGTAATGTTTTCAAACGTAAACCAGTATAATGTCATGTTTCCTAATAAGCGTTTTGTAAGTTTTTAAAAACCTAACTCGTATGGGTAGTGTTTTTTATCACTATCGATTTGAAAAAAGCTAGTGCTTGTGGCCTTACACGCGTGATGGTAGTAATTGTGTATCGCGAGACTGTGGTAGTATTGCCTGCGTTCCGGCTTTCAGCCCCTCCCTTTCTTTCTATCCTTAGTCCATCTGTCTTTCGTTTTTGGTAACGTAGTGTATAAAATGACATGAATGGAATTTTAAATCTAGGTCAGCTGCGTATCTCAAGGTTTTTCTTAGAAAGGCAGTACACGTTTTATCGTAGAAAGCGGGTATTGAAGCAGTAGGCTTTTACTATCAACGTGAAACGTTACAATTTGCAGACGAAGGAGAAAACAAGGGGGATTTCGAGTACAGTCATTGTGACAGCACTGTTCTTTACCATTCTTCTTTCCTTTTATTAAATTTATTTGTTAGGCTTTACATTTATGTTTTAATTTATATATGTGGATTAGAATTTCTCACGACAACCATGCTCACCATCCAGGATTTCTGAGAAATATTCTTTCCATCTTTCCATTACTTCCTTCGGGGCAGTAAGCAATTTGCCTTGCTTGTCCTTTATAAATTTGAGAGGGCATTGTTTTTCCTTCCTTATGTTCTTTAGGGTCTTATAGAACAATTTCTGGTTTTCTTGTGCATCTTTTTCTAGCTTTTCTCCAAATTCTTCCCAGGACTTCTGTTTTGCTGCTAGCACTTTGTTCTTTGCTTCTGTTCTGAGTGTCACATATTCTCTATATTTTTCCATTTGTCCTGTTGTGTTTTTAGCTCCTAAGTATTGTTTCCATGCCATTTTCTTCTCTCTTATTTTCTCTTTGACTTCCTCTGTCCACCAAGATGTCCTCTTTCTCTTGTTCCCAAGTCGCACTTCACCGCATGCTTCTGCAGCAGCTGTCTTTATGACATCCTTGAATTTAATCCAGAGGGTTTCCAAGTCATCAGGTCGTTCTTCTGTGTTGCTCACCGCTGCAGCAATAAGACCCTGATATCTGGTCTTAATTTCTGGCTCTCTCAGCTTGTAGGTCCTAATGCTCATTTCTCCTGCTCGTTTACTTGGTTTCTTGCGTGATGTTGGGTAATTCCTAGGCTGAGCAACTCTTTCAGTTCTTTTGATTGTTAGCAGGTAGTGATCACTTCCAATCTCTGGCCCCCTCCAGACTCTAGCATCTCTGACATATTTGAATGAGCTTCTCCGAACAATGGCATAGTCGATCACTGACTTCTCATTCTTTGTTGGTTCACATCTAGTGTATGCATGTATACGCTTATGGGGGAACTTTGTGTTTGTAATGATCAGATTCAGAAACACCACTACAAGATGTAGAATCGTACACATATCTTGGCAGCAATATAGACAAAGTTGGAGGGACAGACAGTGATATCAAAATAAGAATACAAAAAGCAAGAGGAGCTTTCAGTGCATTGGGAAATATATGGAGATCAAGAGAAATCGGATCCAACACAAAAATAAGAATCTTCAACTCAAATGTCAAGTCAGTACTATTATATGGCTCTGAAACATGGAGAACAAAGACAACAACCAAAAAGCTACAGACTTTCATAAATGGGTGCTTGCGTAGAATAGAAGGATTAAAATGGTATGACAAGGTTACCAATGTGGAACTGATGATAAGAACCAGTGGAACAAGAGATGAGAAGAAGACGATGGCGATGGATAGGACACACACTGAGGAAACCTGTTGATAGCGTTACAAGGCAGTCCTTATTCTGGAACCCCCAGGGCAAGAGATACAGAGGTAGACCAAGAAGCATATGGAGAAGAGAGCTGGAAACAGAGGTGAAAATGATGAGGAGAACGTGGAAAGAACTTGAGATGATGGCTCGTGACAGGAGGACTTGGCATGTGTTTGTTGAAGGCCTATGCTCCTTTGGGAGTGGAGGGTTATGAATGAATGAAGACAGAAGATTGACAGGCAAGAAAAGCTAAAATATCTTGGAGTTACAATCGATGGCGATCTATCATATAAGCACCATGTTAATCACATCATACAGAAATGCAGGAGAGGTCTGGCAGCACTGAAAATAATGGCCACAGCGCATCTAGAGCAGAGATTACTATTTCTTCTTTATCATCAGCTAGTCATATCGGTCACTAAATATGGACTGGGAGTACTCATGATGTCAGTAACACAATGTGAATGACTAGAACGCATTCAAAATGAAGGAACGCATATAGTCTTGGGCTGTACATGAAATACCCCCATTGTGACGGTGAAGTACATGCTTGGAGTGATGTTGATTAGATTCAGATATGCGATGGCCCAGGCAAAAGCCTATATGCAAGTAACCATAGACAAACGGCACCCCTTGCATGGAAACATAGCTGACATTAAGGGAGCAAGAATAAAGAGGGAGATGTCATGGATGGCAAAGGCAGAGGCAATGATCAAGCAGGTGACCAAAGTTGAAAAAAATATATATATATTCAAACAGAAACATTACCCAAGCAACACCTGGACCCATGCTTACACAGATGAATCAGCAACAAATGAACAGAAGATGGAGGTGGAGGGGTGTAGCTGAGCTGGTACACAAAAAAAGTTGTCAGTGGCAACAGGAAAATTCTCAAGTAACTTCAGAGCAGAAGCAGAGACCTTGAAAACTGCAGCCGAGGTCCTAATGACAGAGGAAAGCACCGGGAGCCAAGCTGTGTTCTTCACAGATGCACTGTCAGTGGTTACAATGCTAAAGAGCCAGAATAAAGCAGACCTGGATGACCTAAGAGTAATACTCCACAAACTGCTAGCGTTTCAAAAGAGTTGTAGTATAGGTGATTCCATCTCACTACAACATCCCCGGCAATGAAAAGGTTGACAGACTGGCAAAGGATGGTGGAAAGCTACCTCAGCCTGATATAAGTATAATTTTCAATGAGGCAAAGAGTTTTATTATAAGCAGATAAAGGGAAGCATCAAAGCCACACAAAAAATGATGCATATTATCAGCTCAGCACAAGAGAACAAGTGGTAATCTTCAGACTCCGCACGAACCACAATAGACTGGAATACCACCTATTCAAGAAGCTAAAGATAGGAACTACTGATGAGTGTAACTGTGGCACTGATAAAATGACTGCTGACCATCTGCTTCAAAGATGCCGGACATATGCGAAACAGAGAAAGCACATGTGGCCATCACCAGTACCATTCCTGGAAAAGCTGTACGGAGATGCAATTAGCCTCAAGCTGACCCCTGCTTTTGCTGAACATATTCAAGCTGACGTCTGAGAGTATACAAAGAAGAAGAAGACTTCTAGGTCCACTAATATAGTTATTAAAAAACCTGTGAAATATATTCAGAAACAAAGAATACGTTGGAGTGAACATCTAATGTGAATTAATTCTGATCAACTAGCAGCAGTAACCTAGCAATGGAAGAGACTAAATGTAATGGAAGACCCAGAAGATAATGGACTGAGATTTTATTTTCTCAAAGAAAAAGAACAAGACAGTACACCAGGCAGTGTACACATACTGGATTTAAAAACCAATAATTAATCTCATCTCTGATTCTGTTCAGCATGAACCTACTAGATAACACAAGTAATTACTATGTTCATCCTTCTTCTTGTACACTCTGCATTAATGTGTGGCCACCACCACAGTAGTTGGTCCACATGTAGGAAGACTTGCACCAAGGCACTCTGTGTGCTCTTACAGTGGTAGTTTGTCTAGGAATTTGATTGACATTATAAATCTGTCAGCCCCATGCGCAATCTCACATTATTTTTCTCTTGTTCTATTCTTAGTCATATCAGGAACCCCCAGAAAATGCATGGCAAATTATTCTGTGCTAACAGACAAAATGAGGCCACCGTTGTAACATGCACAGATCGTTTATTAAAGCTTTTGCAAAGTCCATCTTTATTACCCTTCCTATGTGGAATTCATGGGTTTGAGTCCCCCGTAAGCCTATTACTTCTGTTGCTTTTCTGTTGTCTAGTTTTCTACTTCTTCATTTCTTAAGACTGTCTGCTACATACTGATTTCTGTGTAATATTTATTTGCTGTTCACAAGCCTTGGGTTTCTCTTTATTTATTCCAGGAATATTAAGTAACGTTTCTAGTAAAAAATAAATTTTGCATGTCTTGAACTGGTTACAAAAATTAATTTATATTTACAAACTTACCAGTTCCTCCAAAATTTATCAGTTGTTACCTTACTTAGTCGTTCCTCTTCTACCGTGAGGTGTAGAGGTTTCAGTTGTTAGCAGGTTCTCTAAATGTTTTTTTTCAGTTCCAAAACCTTTAATTATCTAAATTTTGCCTTGATGATTAATTAACAGCTTTCTTCTGTTTCTCTAAGAACTTCCTTATATGATTTTTGGTTATCCTGGGTATTTGCTGTATCCTTCTTTAAAATCACATTTATGCTGACTCTACTTTTATTTTCACCTACTTGCCAAGGTGTCTTAAATAGGAAAAAATATAGGCTCTAAATAGCATTGCAAAACTCTCTTCCTAACTGCCAGTTACTACTTAAACAGCTGCAAAGACACGATTTCCTTTAACTTGACAATCCCTCATCATTACTTTCTTTCCAATCTTTCATATATTTTGCTGTACATTCATCCTTTAATTTATATTCTCTTGATTTTGTAATTTAAATCTGCTCTATGCATTTCATTTTGTCCCTGCTGGGGTTTCATACAGCCCTTATGTAGTATATTAATTATCAATTCAGCATGTTGCTATGGAACAGTCTTTTTTTTTTTTCATTCTTCAATTAAGTTGCCAAGATCATTGTCTGTGCTATTTATTTTTTTTTTCACATTTGATTTTCAAATTAATATAATTGTGCTTTCTTCTCAGTAACTGTGTTGCAGGTCTTGTTGTTCTGGACAATGGACAATTTTTTTGACTGTATTTAAAAAAAAAAATTTAAAGAACCCACAGTGTATGACATAATAAGGTCTTTAGCCAGAGTAAATGTGTATTTTCATTAACAGATTTTTTTTCTTTTTTAACTATGTGTATATGAAAGAGCTTTTGTATTTAAATCAACCTAAACTATATACACCATTTAAATGGTGTTTAAAGAAAAAAAAATTAAAATTAAAACAAAGCTAGAATTCAGAGATAAGAAATTCTGTGCAACTGTACTTGTCACACGACCTCATTAGGCTCTTACAACAACAACAAAAAACTAAGGAGAGCAAACATAGGTCAGTAATGTAACAAAAACAGGTTTTAGCAAAAAGGTCTGGCAACCTTATCAAGTTACCCTAAAGACGCCATTATGCGTGATGGGAAACAATGGCAAAGAAAACCTATCTGCTGTTGCCCTAAGACGCCACTAGGCGTAATGGCCACTGACTGCTTTGACGGTCGGTGGCTAAGGATGGAAGAAGAAGAAGAAGAACCTTATCAAGTGAAATTAAAAACTGTTACAGAAACCAATGCTGCAAAAAGTACAGAAAGTACTTCGATACAAGCTTCCTGGAAAGGAGTCAACTGTAGTCATCATCATCAACCTTCAGCTCTCAAGGTGCATGGGCCTTCAAAAAACATAAGCCAAGTCCTCCTGTCTTGTGCCATCAGCTCATGGTCTTTCTGTGTCTTCTTCATACCCTTCATGTCCATATCCAGTTTATTTCTCCATTGATTCCTCTACCTCTCTTACCCTGGAGATTCTGCTGCAAGGTAATGCTATAAACAAGATTCTTTAACATGTGTTCTATCCATTTCCAATGTCTTCTCATCTCTTGCAACACCGGACTTGATTTCTTTCTGATCACATTTTTCCCAATGCAATGAAAAGCTCCTCTAGCCTTTTGTATTCTTATTTTGACATCACTGTCTATCCCTCCAACTGTGTCTATATTGCTGCAAAGGTATATGTATGATTCTACATCTTGTAGTGATTTTTCTTCTAGTACAATCTTGTTATCGTTTCCTGCATTTATTCTCATTATCTTTGTTTTCTCCCTCTGTATTTACAGATCCACTTGCTATGATCTTTCCTCAAGTATTTTCATTTTGACTTGCATCTGATTACGGTTATGGGACAGAAGTGCCAGGTCATCTGCAAAATCTAGATTGTCAAACTGTTTAGTCAGAGTCCACTGGATTCCATTTCTGTTGGCTGAGGTCAATGTTTTTACAACCTAATCCATAGGCAACAGAAAAAGAACTAGTAACAAGGGACATCCCTGTCCCACTCCAGTTCTTATCCCAAATTGTTTTATAAGGCATCCTTCATGAAGAACCCTGCATGTCATGTCTTCAAACATTTTCTTTATTAAGTTAAGGATTTTCAGGGGGACTCCAAGATGCCTCAATAATTTCAAAAGTGACTCTGTCTACACTGTCAAATGCCTTTAAACAGTCCACAAATCCAATGTAAAGAGGTGAGTTCCATTCTAGACTTTGTTCCACTGTTATTATCAGTGTGGCTATCTGATTTGTACAGGATGTTTTTGCCTAAAACCGGCTTTTTCTCTCAGTTGTCTGTCTATGGACTCTTTTAATCTCTCAAGGATGATCCTATTTAATATTTTTTTTCCAGCTCTGATAGTGGACTCCCCATACATTTTAAGAAGAGTTAAAACAGTAAGAGGAAGATTTTCAGTCAAAGTGTAATCACTACACTCTAGCTACAATAAGAAAATCTAACTTAACACATCAAAATACAACATTACTTCACAAACAGCAGATACTGTGATAAAGAGACATCTATATATTTCTCCTAGCAGGAAGACACATGTGACATAGTGACCAATAATATGTTAAAACAAAAACAAAAAAACAACTAAATAAGAGAGGTTCAATGTTCAAGCACAGTTTAAAATTTTTAATAAATTTGAATCTATATATGATACCAAAAACTATATACATATTAGAAAGAGAATTTATACCAGTATTTTCTATGGAAAAATATCAAACTTTGGTTTTGATTTTTTCAGAAAATCTAATCAGCAAAAATCTTAATTATGTCAATTAAAAAAAGGAATTACTGTATTTCTGAACTAAGGTTACTAAGACTTAGGGACAGAATAGATTTGAGCATGATGATACACTTTGCTTGTAGTTTTCACTGAGGTGGACCGCCTTGCTCACTCATCAGGTTTGTCCCCATCAGACTTTTACTAAGGAGGCATGTTAGAAGTATAGTTTACTCCTCAATACCTCTTTCTTTGGACAGTCTTCTTGCTGTGTTATCTAATATGATAAATTCCACAATTTAAACACAGCTTCACACTGAGACATCTATGTAAATAGACAAATGAGTCATAAAAGCAAATTATTAACAACATTCTCATATTATAGCCTACCTAGGAGGCCTGCTTAGAAGGAAGACAAAAGAAAAGACTGTCGTGGAATATTCTAATCCACATATATAAATTATTAGGTAAATATGAAGCCTAACAAATAAAATTAATAAAGAAAAGAGCAATGGTAAAATAACAGTGCTGTCACAAAGAAGGTACTCGAAATCCCCCTTGTTTTCTGCTTCGTCTGCAAATTGTAACGCTTTCACGTTGATAGTAAAAGCTTACTGTATTATTACCCACTTTCTTCAATGAAACGTGTGCTGTATTTCTTGGAAAAACATTGAGAGGCACCCTGCGTAATGACCTAAATTAATCCTAACATTAATTATATTACGTTACCAAAACGAACGAACAGATGGACTCAAATAGAAAGAGAGAGAGGGGCGAATGAAATCAGGAACGCATGCAAAATTAAACACGCGTCGCGCGATACACAATTACTACTATCACGCGTGTTAGGCTACATGCACTAACTTTTTCGGACGGACAGTGATAAATTCACTACCCTTCCCAGAGTTAGGTTTTAAAATCACAAAAAACGCTTATTAGGAAAGATAACATTATATGGGTTTACGTTTGAAAACATTACAGTACCCAGACAGCACATCTTCGAAACAGGAGGTAGAAGGAATTGCATATTTTGAACGCAGCCACGTAGCTCTGTTAAATTTGGATATTTGGGTTCCTTAGGGCTTGCTGACAAAGAATATGTAAAACGTTACGCAAATAGTCCAGGAATTAATAAATTATAACCAAAATAAAATAGTGGGGATGCCTGACAACATAAAATCATTTCTGCTCATAAAATTTTTTATAACGTGTTTGAAAAAACCTTACGTTACATAAATAGCCTACCATGTAAACTCCAAATTGATTGGAGCGCAACAAATGAAAGACTAACCACGATTGGTCGGACTATAAATACTATCTTTCGTTGTTAGGGGAGACGTGGAAAGGTAACATTTTTTCAAACACTTGTCGAAACGTGGCCTCATTGGCTAGACTCGCTGATATACTCACTTAGGAGCGTTAGTTCGAGACCACTAGTGCAAATAAGCTTGATAAAGCAACAGTGCGTTGAAGCCAGCTCATATTTTGCTAAATAAAAGCCTGGAACATAAGCAGATGGGAATTTGTGCCAGAATTCATTGCTAATCAACGTATCTGTGTTTATTCTATGAATTGTGGTAAGCTTAAACCATTCAGTATCTTGTAATGAAAATTGAATGTGAATTGTTAATTTATGCCTGTATATATGTGTAGTTCAGTAGCAAACATGATGTAAAGCCTATAATGCTCCCGCCTGAACAGAAGGTGTCGGAGGAAAGTAAAACTGCATGGAATGGCCAAACAGTACACTGACACCTAGATTATTGATTAGACAGAAACAATGCTGGAAGTGCAGAGGCGTGGTAACCATTAAGGAGGTAAATACTGGTATAAAGTATTTCAGATGAAGCTGACAGTTGGCCTAACGCTCTGAACTCAATGTTTGTGATGTATTGTGCTCAGTGTAAAAAGAAAGTATAAATTAGTTATGAAGTAGAAGGTACATCCTTCTTGTTTTCAGGGACCGTGGTCTTGATGGTATTGAGCAGCACCTGGTTAGAGCTTTGCTGAATCCAGAGTCGGACAGCATACTCCTTGGTCCATCTAGCTATCAGTGAGGTGTCTCCAGAGCCCAGGGGAGAATTCGAGCAGAAGAGTCTTTTCCTGCCGCCATCACGCAAGATAAGCTGATGTGACCCGCTGAGCTCAACATTATGTACCCCGTCTTAAAATGACTTTGTAACATAAACTTAAGAGGGGAAGTAAATTGTGTTAATATCAGGAACTGAGAACATCTCCGATACTAGTTTCCTTAAGACAAACTATTGAAGTCATGAAGACAAATACCAACAGAGCTTGAAGACACATAACTTAGTCATCACACTATTCCAGAATAATTCTGACTGAGATAGATATATATATATGTGGCAGCAAGTAAGGTTATCTATAATACACTACTCTTAATAGATATAGATACCTTCACAGCTGATCTCAGTCAGTACACTAAGTCCCCTATAAATATTTATAACATCCCACTTCACCACAAAGACCATGAACACACTAAGGAGAGTGTTATGGGCTTTCCAGGCTTGGATAATTGGGTTGATATTACGCTTCAATTCAAGTATTCTGTATTCATCTCTTCTACCATCTCGACGTATCTTTATGATGTAGCTTCAGGTTCATTTATGTAATTGTTAGAATGTTCGTTTCAGTGCTTTTGCAATAAACTTTGTATTCATATTATCTAGCAGTGTTTTATTTATTATTATTATTATCAACCTGTATTTAAAGTGTTATGTTCTGAACTGACCTTGGAAGGTTAACTATTAACAGTCATAGAACATCATTGAAATTGTAGAACATTCCAGGAAACAAGTCGGTTTTAGACGACTGAACATATTTAATACAGGTCCTCAGTTTCATCATGAATACTTAACAAGTTATCACACATTAAAGACACTATTTATCACAGTTCCAGGATATACTAGAGTTCAATATTTCCAGACATCGTACGTCTGTCATATAACCGCTTTTCCATATAGCGTTAATGTCCGCAACCAAATCTGTTTTAATACGTATTTGGTATAACTATCACTTTTCTGATTAATAGTGATATAAAATAGTGATTCACACATCCAAGTCTATGTCTATTATATTAATACACTTTTGGCATACATAGCCAGGCTCTATCAGCCTTACATATTCTCAATTGCGATCGTGTTCCACGATTTTCGCGTTTATACTTCGGACTCAATGGTCCTTACACATTCTAACTTTATTGCTTTTCCAGCATTACATTTTCGGTTATACATTATTATAATTTAAGTTGCCATACCACATATATTAAACACTTTGGATAAGTGGCCATGTCACATATATTAAACACTTTGAATAAGTGGCCATGCCACATATGTTAAACACTGCCATTTGGCACCAAGGCCACACATAGACTGTCCTTACTATGTCTAACGCGTCATGTATCGATATATGCGATCTATGTCATTTATTTATTCAACCAAGGTGTTCCATGGTGCAACCATCCGAATCGAGCTCAAACCCCGATGCTTGCCAACCAAGTAACAATCCTCAACAGAGAGACATAAACAAAGAATTAACAGTACACTTTGATTAAAATAAAAATAAAAATCATAAAGGATGAGTTAACTGCCCTGAGTAGTTCCCATGGGTCTCTGAAGAGACAAAGAAAGAGTATGACTACTGCCCCTTCAGACAAATCATACAAAGAGACTAATAAGAGGTTATGCCTGGGGCTGAAAAACTCATCATGTAAAGCAAATTGTCACATAAACCACCACTGCAAAAGCATGTGACTGCTGGTAGGCTTTCTGCTAGGAGACCAGCTGTAGAGGTAGCCCAATGTTCCATAAGGAGTGCAAAGGAAAATGATGATAATGAGATAAATGTCACCTTCACATACAACCAAGATAAGCCAACAGCACTCACTGACTGACTGACTGATTCAGAAATAACGAGCAGAATGTCTACACAATTTGCACTGAAATAACATAAAAGAAATTGCAACAGATTTGTGTCGAAGTGTAATAAAAATGCAGAAGTAGAAATTGAAACCCAGATTACTTAGGCCTAACACTGATGATATTTGTGATGCCCATCTTCATTTTCTTGAGTTTAAGTGTTAGAAAAGTGATTTCTAGCATCATTTGGACCCCCCCCCCCCCCCCCCCTCCCCCCCCCAGCATTAATACTTTAGCACAGGTGGAAACTGCTGATATTTTAATAGTTAAAACATCATTGGCTACACATTTCAATTTTAGAAAAATTTGATCCTGACCTCCAGGACGACCCAGAGTCCACTGGGAGAACAACATTAGACAATCTCTGAAGGGCCGAGGACTAGATTGGAACCAGGCCAGGAAGAAGACAGCCAATAGGATAATATGGTGCTCTTTCTATCAAACCTCTACACCTCAGGGTAGAAGAAGAATGACTAAGTAATGAAGTAAGAATACTAAAACTATTACCAATGATTTTCTGGTGTAAACACAAAGTGACTTAATACTGGGCATCATGCTCTTTAAGTGTACACAGTAAGTAAGTAAGTAATAATAGTAAACATAGTAACAGTAAACTAATGAAATCAAGCAGTCAGCAATGACTTTTCAGCTGAGCCCAGCTAGTAGTAAGTAGTTACATTATATTTCAATAGTAAGTAGGCCTAAGTGTTTAATAAGAACAAAAATTAATAGGCCTATATGTACAGTTGGGGTTGGTGGGAATGTAATGGTTTCGTGAGGTTCTAGTAATACATATTACTAATATCAAATAGGCTAGAGTGTAAATTCAATAGTAATCCGAACACGCAAAGATTTCACCCTTCCCCCCCCCCCCCCTCTTTTTTTAACACCATGAGTATGAAGAAGTTACCATTTTAGGACAAAGGAAAAAATACACACACCCACAATTGGGAAATTTTCATTTAGTCTACTCACTCTGTTTACAATAATTGGAAAGAGGCATAATTCCATAAGCAAATATGAGCGATTAAAAATATTTAAATTATAGACACTATATATATACTATTTACGTAACCCGTAAGATGCTGAAATGGATAGCCTATTTTTATTCATTTAAATATAATAAGGCCGTTTAATTCGGTAAGCTTCTAAAACGATGCTCGGCTTTAGAAATTCTTCTTCAGCTTACCTGTTATAGCTAGAAAGGAATATATAAGTTTTAACGGAAACAACATTCGTAGTCTTACCGTAGCATATGTGTTCTAGCTGCTGATTATGGTGTCATTGAGTGATAAGAAACACGTCTTCCGACGTTTTGTGTCCGAATTGAGCTTCATTACTTCACAATCGACACTAGTGGTTTATTTTTATGCAGACCGCACTACAGTGTTGTTACCCTGAATTTTGATAAACCTTGATGAAACCTTAGCAGAGGTTTTCAAACTGTGAATTAATATGAAACAAATATAAAGGTATGTTATCAGGCACTCGCAGGAAATAAAGAAGTAGAACACCAGACAACAGAAAAACAACCGACATGAGTGGCTTACCCAGGATTTGAACACTGGACCTTCCGTGCGACAACCCCGCCTAGCCATGCAAGCGAATCACACTATCCGCCCTGCCATCTACGCATCATCAAAAAATGATGTTTCAATGTGATTCGCTTGCAAGCCATCGAAACATCATTTTTTGATGATGCGTAGATGGCAGGGCGGATAGTGTGATTCGCTTGCATGGCTAGGCGGGGTTGTCGCACGGAAGGTCCAGTGTTCAAATCCTGGGTAAGCCACTCATGTCGGTTGTTTTTCTGTTGTCTGGTGTTCTACTTCTTTATTTCCTGCGAGTGCCTGATAACATACCTTTATATTTGTTTCATATTAATTTACTGTTTACAGGCCTCGGGTTTCCCTCCCTTATGTGTTTCAAACTGTGAGTCGCGGCCCTCGGCTAAGGGCGTCGCGGTGGCTTGGGAAAAGTGTTGGGCTCGATATTATGAGCCAAGGTCCATCAATAAATATAGATCTTCGTAGTATAGAGAGGAGCCGCGGTGATTTATGCACATGTCAAGGGAGCCGCGTACCAAAAAAGTTTGAAAACCTCTGCCTTAAAGAACACCTAGATGCACTTAGGTTTTGAATTTTGGGCTACTGTAGGGCGACTTTATGTGGTTTTTGGGCTATTTTGGGGTTTTTTTTTTTTTTTTGGCTACTTTGAAGGAAAACCAAAAACCGAAAGTTGATCTAGGTGGCGTTCTTTAACTAATGACGGAAAAATGACACCAAGACGGGAGCGCAAAAAAAAAAAAAAAAATAGATCTGGGTGAATCCACCTATTAGAGTGGCAACGCTGATTACGGTGAAGATTATATTTCGCCCTTGAAATTATTATTGCTAGTCTAGTATAGTAGCTCCCTTCAACCTCCAAGTGCTGATCCTGGAAACAGGCTGCATCACTGCAGTCTGGCTGAGTGAGTAGGGATCGAAGAGGGAAGGCTAACACGGTCCCAAAAAATGCTGTGCGGAAGTCAGATGTGTCAGCCGAAAGGCGCAAATATTGCAGCTCGCTGTAAACGGGCACAACGCAACCAACGTCCTTTTCAGGCACGGCTGTTTGCGAGCGATCTTTTAGTTATTTCCCCTTTTTCCCCGACCGCGCTATTTATAGCCCACTTGACATAGGTCACGTGGTCAGCTTCCTAATGGGAAAAACATGTGGCGATGTTTACTTTTGATAGGGCTTAATTAATGCTTTTAGGCTACTTTTTTATTATAAATACCGGCTTTAATTTTGCGTAAAGCTAGACTAGAAATGTTAGAGTAAATTTTAGAACAAGAACAAACATTTTATCACAATTAGAACAGAAGATATAATAGTCTGAAATAGTGTAAAATTTACGGTTTTTTTTTTTACATTTTGTTATGGTTTGTTTCTAATTCAATTTACACTAAAACGGTCACAATCAACATGCATAACAAATTACAGAAATCAAAAGTAGAAAACCTGCAGAAAATGGATATCAAAGTTTTGTTTTGGTTTCATGCGTCAAACATTAATTATTGAAAGTTTAAATTGCATGTCCACATTTATAACCTTAAAATAACACACCCAATTGTCCCCAGAACACGAGAGCTAACAATTATCTCAATCATACATCATGAGTTCTGATCCAGTCTGCGCAATGTTTTTCTAATATGTGCTGTTTATGAATTGTCTTACTAGGGAATAGCTTTCTGAACAAAGACATATAAGTCTCTATCGATGCTGTTATTGATTCTTTACTAATTGGTTTACTGTGTGATATTTTGTTGTGTACTTTCTCAAATGCTTCTTTCAGTGAGTTGAATTGTTCTTGGGCAATAAAAGCTATGTTAGTTATATCTTGTTTGTCTGTAATTTTCAGTGTTTGTGTAATGATTGCTCTTGTAAGATCTTTATAAACTTTTTTGTGTGAGATATCTGTGGCAGTGATTCCCTATAAATGCTCTGCTATTATAAGCCTGTTGTATGATTTTGTGTTTGGCTAGTACCTTGTCCATGTGTGAGCAAACTGGACCAGACCTAGTAAACAGATCTTGAAACTGAAGTTTGGCCAGCGCATCTTGTGCATTTTCAAGTCTAACTTTAAAATTATCTGTCTCCTCCTTATCCTCACAAAGTTCAATACCAACCTGAAAAATTCAATTTTAGCTCCTAATTCTTCTGCCTATTTCCAGTTCCTACTAAATCTCTTCAAGTTCTTAAAAGTACTAATGTTTGCATGTATCTCTTGCGAATTCTCAAATATCTTTGCGTCTATTGTATCAGCTACCTGTTCTAGAAGTCTGTGGTGTTTCAAAACAATGCCTAATAAAATATGAAGGTAAGGAGGAGCTACATATTCAATTTCAATCTCTAACATTGGTTCGTGTAAACAATTATGGTAATGTGCCACTTGCCTTTTATTCCCTTTCCCATATTTCATATATATATTGTAATCTCTTATCAACATGGCCAAACTTCTTGGTTTGCAAGTTGTATGCTCTCTGGATGTCTTTGATGAAAATGTTTGGTTTGTCTGGAGCTCAAGGAATATACCCATGTCTGTGGTGTCTCCAGCAAAACAAGGAAATAATCCCCGAATAAAAAAACAACAACTTGTTTACCATCCCACTCTAAATATTTTAGTGACTCTATCTGAGCTTTCATGCCATTCATAAATATTTCTAAATTATCATATGTATCTCTGACTCTAGCCATTGATAAAAGGCTGGTATTAGATTTAGAATTTGGTTTCTCTAAATTTACTACCTGCATTGTAACTTTGAATGAAAGAAGATATACAAACAGTTACTTAGAATTCGCTGGCAGCCGTCGTGTGCACAGGATTGTCTACCAAAGAACACCAATGGAACAGTCCTTATCTCACACACAATTTTAAAAAAATTCATATTATAAATAGAAGATTAACAAGACTTGAAAGATAGATCAAATTATGTGGAAGTAATCTATCTAAATATAAATGCCTCTAAAACTAAGCTTATGAACGTTTCTAAAACCATTATCATCTTGAACGGGGAAAAATAATACATGTTTAAAAGTTGAAAGTTTGAAATTATGCAGTAATAATGACTCAGGATGGTGACCAACACAAGAGTTTTATGTACTTAATTGCTTTACAGCTAGCGCCTTCAATAGATTATCTAAGTTTGTGGAAATTACGATCATTGAAATATACATACCAAGCTTCGTCTGTTTTGCAAATGTTATCTCAGTGTTAACATACGGCTGTGAGAGTTGGAAAAATAACAAAAATCATTGGAGAACAAGCTGAATACATTCGAACAACAAATGTCTTAGAAAAACTCATGAACATCAGTTGGAAATTTTCAAGACTAATTCGAAAATAAGAGAAAGACTAGGCATGAAATATTCTCCGACTATATATAGAAAAGACGATGGTCATATATCGGTTCATGTCTACGAATGCAAAACAACAGACATACCATGGATACAGGCGCTCACTTGGGTTCCTGAGGGTAAGAGGAAAAAAGGAAGACCAAAAGAAACACTCAGAAGAACAATAATAAGAGAAGGAAGAACGTTGGCTAAAATGGTGTGTGCAAGTTTGGTTATGGCGTCACAACGAACAACCTGGAGAGCACTGGTTTCTGCCTTATGCGCCGTGTTTGGCGCTTAAAGAATTTATTATTATTATTATTAATCTATCTATAGCTTTACATGTTTTCTGACGCTTATATACGTAGCTAAATATCATTATAAATGAATGAAAATGCAAAAACAGATGGTGCTTTACAAAAAGTTATTTTTTTACTACCTTATTTAAGATTTGTGGGTATCAGGAATGCGTTTAAAGGGATTTAAATGCTATAAAATCTGGTGACAATATACTTGTTCTTGTAATGCCACACTCACAAAACTGACTACCACACATTCTCAAGATATGAAACCAAAAAAAAAAGTATGTGGAAATAATCTTTAGCTTCCCTTCGAGAAGTCTTTATAATTATAAACTCAAACGAATGGGCCGATTTTTAGATATTAAATTAATAAAAAGATTACTTATTTTATGAATTTCCTTAAATGATGACGCTGTTTTCAAAAGTCTGTAACTCCGTCAAAACTAATTTCAAACAAATAAAAATGCAATCAAAAATAGAACACAGAACAAAGTTATAGTACACAAAAGAATTTTAGCGCTGTGTTTATCCAGAACGAGTGTGTAATGATTTATATTTTACTGATTTTACTCACACATCAGCTGATTTTCCCCGCCAAAAACTAAAATAGTCTTTTACGGTGCACACAAAATTTTATACCCGGTGTCAGAATTCCTGTCACCGAAACTAAAAGAGCGCTCTGGTATAGGGCACAAACAGCCGTGTAGAGAGCATCGGTTGAAATGAAGCACATGAGGCAGTCTTCTGTGATGTTATCCATGTACCAGCTCTTTTCACTATATGTTCTTTTATCCCTCTACCTCTCTAACCCTTGGGATTCCACTGGAATAACTGCCTGGTAATGTTAACCCTTACTGTGTCTCTGAATTCCCTATCGAACAGGCGGCCCACTTTGTTTCATTTCAATCGGGAGCATCACCATTCGCTGCGATCCGCAGCTTCATCCAGGATACAAGATTTATGAACTTCCTGTCTCTCTTGCACACATCTTAGAACCTCAACAGCGATCGCCCGACTGTTTTTTTTTTTTTTTTGGCCATCTGCCAATTGTCCGTAGACAATATTTTTGGAGATGCGGCCATCTTCCGTGCGGCGGACATGGCCGAGCCAACGTAGTCTACTAAGCAGTGTATACATCAGGGGTCGGCAACCGGTCGATCTTATGCATCATTTGGTAGATCTTTATGTGACCAAATGGATAAAAGAGATTCCCTCTCTATTCTCAGCAAAATATTGGCCAGGATAATTATCCATAGAATCTCAAAAGCAGTAGATCATAAACTGAGAAAGGAACAAGCAGAATTCAGAAAGAACTGAAGGTGCGCAGATCATATTTTCACCCTCAGGAACATAGCAGGGCAGTGCTCAAAATGGCAGAGGCGTCACTAGGGTTGGTGTCACCCGGTGCGGTAACTCATGGTGTCACCCCCATGGAGCTCCTCCCGTACCAGACCATACAGAATCCTTAGTCATGCTTTTTGTACTAATGTTACTCGTAAATGCATATGGAAATATACTCATCAATGAAATAATACCAACAAAATAAACAGGAACAAATACACAAACATTTCAGCACTTAGTGAACATCTCGACTAAATCATAATGAGCATTAGAAGGTTCAAAAAGTAAACTAGCATAGACTTTTAGCCTTGTAGGTATATTGATACAGTACATGTAATCTGGGCTTACGAAAAATGTTTTTGTGGTTATAACTAACTACAGGGATATTTTTATAAAAAATAATACATTTCTGCTGAAACACAGCACATACATTTTATAGACAGTCATTTTGGTGTCACCCCCTCAGCTGATCACCCCCTCTGATGGTGTCACCCGGGTGCGGTCCGCACCCCCCTAGTGACGCCTCTGCAGAATTGCAAAGACAACTATAAATAAACCTTGTCGATTTTGAAAAAGCTTTTGATAGCACACAAATGGATAGCTTAGGGGTTATCCATAAAAGACGTTCACATGAGAGGGGGGAGGGAGGGGTACGTAAAAAGTGGACTACTGTGGACATGGGGGGAAGGGGTATTTAAGTTGAAAGAGGACGTCCAATTCACAAACCACACGGCACCTCTCACTCACATATAAATCTCTTCGAAAGCTTCTTACTGTCCAGCTAATCCCAAATAAAAGCTCTTCAGATTGTGTCCCTCTTGCCAGGCCTTTCTATCCTTCTAGACTCAAAATCTCTAATACAAAGAGGTTTTAACTTCTATGCTCCTGTTCTCTGGAACAAACAACCTTAGTATATTAACTCTCTGGGAACCGACATCACAATTATTGTCATTTCATTATTAGATTTTTAAGTTTTAATTATAGGTAGCTGATTAAAAATGTATGCTTATATGTTTAATCAAGACTAGGCGTGATGGCCACTGACTGCTTTGACGGTCGGCGGCTAAGGATCAAAGAAGAAGAAGATGTGGAGTGGACGTCCACAAGGGGGGAGGGGTCAATCAACAGGGGACATGGGGGAGGGGAGGGTAAAAAACTGCCAGAATTTTGTGGACGTCTTTTATGGATGGCCCTTACGGAAAATGCTACGGGCTTACGGGATCCTTAGGTGTACGTATTGTTTCCATCATAAAAAGTCTATATGCTAACTTTACATGTAGTGTTGGGATGAGCAACCTTACTTTCGAAGTGAAAACAAGTATACGACAGGAAATGTCAAATTATCCTCATTCCACACTACCAGCCTAAGGAAAATTCTTCGAATATTTTGACAACATATCTCCAATCAGGAACTGCTTAAACGGTGCAGTCAAAAAGGCATGCACACCATCATTGCAGGCAGACGCTGGGACTGGGTTGGACACTCATAAGGGACACTGATACCATCATCAGAACTGTTATGCTATGGACCCCAGAAGGATGGTGAAAAAGAGGCCAAAGACAAGACAACCTGGCGGAGAACAGTGGAGGCTGAGATGCAAAACATGAAACAGAGTTGGGGCACGGCCCGATGGATGGCCGCCGACCGAGCAAAATGGGGACAGTTTGTTGCTGCCCTACAAGACGCCATTAGATGAAGAAGAAATTTTAGACTAGCCCTTTCCCGCCGGCAATTAAAAGCGCAGTGTCCCCAGGTTTAAAGGTAATTTTACCGCATTACCAGTGAAAACCTGCAAGCTAACATATTAAAATTCACTTTATTCGTGCACTGTGTAAGGAAAAAGCAAACTTTTCTTTCAAGTCAAGTTAACATTCAGTAAAATATTTCGTTTTAATTTTCCTCAACTCTGCTGATGAGACTGCAGGATGAATATCGTGAGGCAGAGAAAAAAAGATTTTATCACAGTAGATCTTTATAGAGCTCAGTGCTCTTCTTGTTTTTGCTTCCTTATCGGCGACCTCCAAACCACATAAACTCTGGGTTAGGCACAACATAGATAAAAAGTATAATTAAAAACATTACAAAGGAATGGACAGAAAACTAGAAACAAAGCAAGAAAGGCAGACACGCATATAAACTGCTAAAAGATCCAACACAGGCATTTCAGATATCGAGATAATAAAAAATACCATGCAACAGAAAACTGATTAGACTTCAACTGGGAACATGCTATTTCATGGTGGAGGAACCCTGCTGTGTATGTAATATAATACATTATAATACGAAACCACACATGTACGCGATTCTGTAAATAAACATGGCAGCAAACTGAACACGCTTTTACTGTGTGCTTTCTGAAACATGTGTGTGCCTGTGAAGAGAACGTGGTAATGTATATATACATACATCATAACATTACATGGTGGCAGCGGCCGATACCGGACCGACGCAAAACAGCTACACGATAACACGTGAGTACAGTTTGTTCGGCTAATTTTCGTCATTGAGGTCAACCATGGCGGCTAAACACAACCGCAGCGCACCCCAAATGCGATTTGCCGGTCGAGATGATAAGAGTGAAGCTTTCCTGTTATGGCGCCAACGCATAGATCTATACTCCAAGACCACTGGTCTGGAGGGTCAAGCCTTAACTCCATATATTCTAGAAGCATTGGACGATGAAGGTTTGAAAATTTACAACAGTTTTGCTACCGCTATGCCCGTTGAGTCGGCAACAGACCCCGCAGCCATATTGGACGAATTTGAAAAACGTCTGATCATAAAGCACACAAACTTTAGAGCGGCAAGATTAGAACTTCACCACCTGCGACAGAAACGTGGTGAAAGTCTAGATGATTTCTTCACTCGCATTAAGGAGAAAACAAGAGTATGTAAATTTAGCAACGAAGAAGAAAAAGAGCGAATTATTGAACAGATCCTTCTTAGCACACCAATGCCAGAGTTCCAGAAATGGCTACTGAGCCAGAGTGATACACTAACTTTACAACAACTTCTGGATGAAGGCAGGAAACACGACGCACAAGCACTAAACATTAAACAAATTCAGCAAGGTACAGTAACAGCCCAGGTGGATGCAGTAAAAAGCTATAAACATAAACACAACAAAGCAACTGGTACTAAGCAACAAGGAAAACACAACACAAGCAGAGGTGCTGTGTGTAAATGTTGTGGCCTAAACCACATACAAAACCACTGTCCAGCTAAAGACTCTACATGTCATTACTGCAGAAAGAGGGGCCACTGGATAAAATTTTGTTTCAAGAGGAAACAAGACAGTGCTCAATACAAACTTCACAGCAGAGAGTCATCAAAACAAACACATTCTATGATGACTGAGGACTTTAACTCCAGTGAAGAAAGTGATCCTTCCACTTTTGATATTGTGAAGATACTAACTTTCAGCAATGAGCCAAAGAGAACGCAGGCTTTCTGCGAGGTACAATTCCGAATACCAGGGATTAAAATGCATAAAGAAAGATATATTCGGTTCAAGATAGACACAGGTGCCCAAGGTAACACTCTCCCCTTAAGAATATTCAGACAGATCATGCCTGACAAGGTGGATGAGCAAGGATTTCCCACAAGGGATGTAAAAAGTAAGAGTGGCAGGACAAAGCTAAGAGCTTACAATGGAACAAGTATAGACTGTTTCGGAGCAGTAACACTTGAATGTTTATACAGAGACTCTGAATGGACATCTTCAACATTTTACTTGGTAAATGTTGAAGGACCTGCAATTTTGGGTTTACCAATGTGCGAAAAGCTGAGTGTGGTAACTATTAACAACATTAAAGCTGACAAAAAAGAACATCTTACTCTACACGTCACTGGAGTAGATGACCTTAAACAGCGATTCCCAGAACAGTTTGACAGAATAGGCAAACTCCCGGGAAAGGCAAGATTTTTTTTTAAAAGACAACGCTGAACCAAAGATAGACCCACCTAGAAAGTATCCTATACATGTTAAACAGAAACTTGCCACAGAACTAGAAAAGATGGTGCAGAATGACGTTATTAGAAAGGTTGAAGAGCATTCTGATTGGTGTAGTAGTATCACAACTGTTTTGAAACAGGATGGTTCTCTTCGGGTTTGCCTTGACCCAAAACACTTAAACAACAGTCTAAAGCGCTGTCCACACAAAATGCATACAGTGGAAGAGATAACTCACAGATTCCACAATGCCAAATATTTTTCTAAACTAGATGCTGTACACGGATACTGGAGTGTTGAGATAGCAGAGGAAAGTCAACTCTTTACAACTTTTCGAACACCATTCGGCAGATATTGTTTCAAGAGACTCCCATTTGGTTTGAATGTTTCACAAGACATCTTTCAACAGAAGATTGACAACATTGTTGAGCAATGTTCTGGTACAGTGGCTATTGTGGACGACATTGTAGTATGCGGCAGGTCAGAACATGAACATGGCCGTAACTTGATTAACTTGATGCATGTAGCACAGGCCCATGGGCTAACATTCAACAGCAAAAAGTGTACAATTAAGGCAACTGAGATACAATTTTTTGGATTGCTGTACACCCAGAATGGTGTAAAACCAGACCCTAAAAAGGTTGAAGATATTCATGACATGCCAACACCAGCTACAAAGAAGGAACTGCAACAATTCTTAGGTGCTGTCAACTTCCTAGCACAATTCATACCAAATTTGTCAGCTGCTGCAGAACCTTTGCGATCTCTACTACAGAATGAAACTCCGTATGAATGGTCAGAAGATTATCAACACATATTCAACAATTTGAAGACCCTCATATCATCTGATGCATGCTTGAAATACTATGATATGCAAGCACCTACTTTTCTCATGGTTGATTCTAGTCTGAAAGGCCTAGGAGCAGCACTTTTGCAACCAGACAAAAATCCTGAAGGACACTATGCCAAAGAACTTCGTCCTGTAGCTTACGCAAGCAAATCATTAAGTTCCGGCGAAAAGAAACTTGCAAACATTGAAAGAGAAATGCTAGCTGTACGTTTTGGAATCAAACGCTTCCACACATTTCTTTTCAACCGCCCATTTACAATTCTCTCAGATCACAAGCCACTTGAGATGATTCACAAAAAACCAATAGCTTCAGCACCACCACGACTACAAGCTCTGTTATTGGAAACACAAGGTTATGATTTTAATATTCAGTATATCCCAGGAGAGGATATAGGTCTTGCAGATGCTCTCAGCAGACTACCAAACCCCAACAAGACAGCAGATCTTACTCCAAACATCAAAGTTGATTTTGTCAAGTTTAGCGATAATCGGCTTGAACACACCAGGGGAGACACAATGAGATATCCTATTCTTAACTCTCTCAAAGAACTGATATACCATGGATGGCCAAGCTCTGTCAGGGAAGTTCCAACACACATCCGTCCATACTACTCTATGAGGGACGAGTTAAGCATCGAAGATGGTCTGATCCTTAAAGGAGATCGCATTGTTATACCAGAAACACAACGCGATATCATTCTTAAACAGCTCCATAATAGTCACCTTGGTATTGTGAAGACACAACTGAGAGCAAAGAAAGATGTTTACTGGCCACAGATAAACAAGGACATAGAAACACTATGTAAAAACTGTTCAATTTGCCAAGAACATGCCAATAGGCAGTGCAGAGAACCTCTCATACCATCAGACATACCATTGAGCCCTTGGAGCATTATAGGAACTGATATTTTCTCCATCGACAATAATGACTATCTTATTATTGCTGATTACTACAGCAAATTTCCCATCATTGAGAAACTTCCACAACCCTCACCATCAGCTGTTATTGCAGACATTACAAAGAAGTATTGCAGCATATTTGGCATCCCAGATGAAATTAGATCAGACAATGGTCCACATTTCTCAGGTCAAGCATACAGAAATTTCACTAAGGACTGGAAGATCAAACATACAACATCATCACCTAGATACCCTAAATCTAATGGCTTCATTGAGAAACAGATACAAACTATCAAGTCAATCATGGAGAAAACAAGAACAGAGGATGTACACCTAGCACTCTTGAGATGGAGAACAACACCAGTAGAAAGTAAGATCGACAGTCCAGCAAAACTTATGTTTGATAGAAGAATTAAAGACCTTCTACCATCTAAGGTCCACTTCAGTCCACAACATAGAGACAGCACATATGATCAACTTCAGCATCGTCAGCAAGTTCAGAAATCCAACTATGACAAATGTGCTAAAGACTTACCACCATTATATCCTGGTCAGCATGTGACTACCTACAACCACGACAACGACCCATGGTCAAAAGCAACAATCATTTCCAGAAACCCTGAACCCAGGAGCTATTCCTTAAGACCAGACAGCAGCAACAACCTCCTGAGGCGAAATAGAGTGGACATAAGAGAAATCCCACAGAATACAACAGAGCAGAGAATTCCCATGCTCTCAACAGACAATGCAGTAACTCCAGACCTTGGTGCCCCACAAAACCAACAAGCGCCAAGGCCGAAATCACAACCAACTCAAGCTAAACCAGGTGTCGTGAAACATTCTAAATCCACATATATAAATTAAAAGGTAAATGTAAAGCCTAACACATAAATTCAATAAAAGGGAAAGAAGAATGGTAAAGAACAGAGCTGTCACAATGACTGTACTCGAGATCCCCCTTTTTCTGCTTCGTCTGCATGTTCTCACGCTTTCACGTTTACTAGTAAAGCCTACAGCAGCATACACGCGTTTCAACAAAACAATAAAACGTGTACTGTATTTCTTAGAAAACCTTGAGATAGACACACTGCGTAATGACCTAGATTAATATTCCATTAATTTCATTTTATACACTACGTTAACATAAACGAAAGGACAGATGGACTTAGGATAGAAAGAGAGAGGGCTGAACGGAGGACGTATGCAACACTAACACGCGTCTCGCGATTAATATTAATGCCACCCCCAACGCGAAAGGCATGAAGCACTAACTTTTTTTCAAATAGACAGTGATAAAAAACACTACCAATACACGGTTAGGTTTTAAAAAACATGTTTAATGCTTATTAGGAAACATGACATTCTACTGTTTTATGTCTGAAATCCTGACATTAGTCTGACAGAACAGTCGAAAAGGCAGGACAGGTGGCGGTTCTAAATCGAAAAAAATAAAAAATACACGACTATCCTAGGAAATGCATATTTTGAACGCAGCCACTTAGCTCCATTAAGATTATATATTTGGGTGCCTTATGACTTGCTGACAAAGAATATGTTAGGTGTTAAGAAATTAGTTTAATAATTAACAAATTATAGCCATAATACTAAAGTGGTGCTGTCAGACAACACCAAATCATAATCGCACAGTGGCATGTTTTGAAACCACCAGTTTACGGGAAATAGGCCACCATGTTAAATCCGATTTGATTGGAGGGAATGATATGTAAGGCTAAACATGATTAGTCGGATTGCAAATACTATTTTTGGTTGTTAGGGGAAACGTAGGAAGGATAAATTTTTTCAAAAGCTTTGTAAACATGGCCCTATTGGCTAGACCCGTTGATATAGTCATTTAGGAGCGTCTGTTCAGTGCCACATTTTAAAATAAACTTACTAAGAAACAGTGCGTTGAGATCCAGCTCCTATTTTTCTAAATAAAAGCCTGGGACAGAGGCAGATCGGAATTTGTGCCATAATTCATCGCCAGTCAACGTATTTGTTTATTATTTCCATGAATTGTGGTAAGATTGACATATTTGATATCTTTTTGATGAAAATTGAATGTGAATTGATAATTTATGTCTGTATATGTGTGTGGTTCAGTAGCAAACATGAGGCAAAGCCTAGATAGTGCTCCAACCTGAACAAAACTTGTCGGAGAGAAGTATAAATGCATGGGATCACCAAATAGTACACTGACACCTATCTTATTGACTAGAAGGAACTAATGCTGGAATTGCAGAGGCGTAGTAACCATTTAGGAGGAGAATACTGGTGTAAATTGTTTCAGATGAAGCTAGCAGTTGGCCTACCGCTCTGAACTCAGTGTTTGTTACGTATTGTGTTCAGTGTGGAAACAGATTATAAATTAGTTCTGAAGTAGGAGGTACAACCTTCTTGTTTCAGGGACCGTGGTCATAACTTATTGAAGCAGCACCTGGTCTGAGTTTTGCTGAATCCAGAGGCTGATAGCATACCCCTTGGTCCAGATAGCGACTAGTGAGGTGTCTCAAGAACACGGTGAAGCAAGCGAGCAGAGGAGTCTGTTTACTGCCGCCCTCACAGAAGATAAGATTCTGTGGCCAGAGCAGCTCAATTTTATGTGCCCCTCTAAAACTGACAATATAGTAAATAAAGAGGGACAATAAATTGTTTCAATTGACAGGAACTGTGAACTTTTCCCAATACTATTTCCACCATAAGCAAACACTTGAAGTCATGGTGACAAATAACCACCAAGCTTGAACAAGCCAGTATTACCTCATAGTACTACATCACAACTTACACACATATGATAATAATAATAAAATATGTCCATACAAAGATCATAACTATAAATTGTGTACATATAACTTGTAATTACATTTGATTGTGATTCCTGGTTCACTGTGTAGTTGAATCAGGATATCTATTATTGAAAGGAATTAATACATATATTTTTAAACTTTAACACTTGACTCATTTAGGATAGTTTTATAGAGTGTTTTATGTGTGTGAGTGTCACAGTGTTGTAAAGTGTTGTGGAATAAATTAAATTGTTTATCTGTCGGTTGTTGTTGTGACTTACACTTCATCATTATCATAACCCTAGACATTCAACGTAGTCATCACAATATTCCAGAATAATTCTGACTGAGATATAAATGTGGTAGCAAGTAAGGTCATCTGTAATACACCACACTTATTAGATACAGATACCTTCACAGCTGATCTCAGTCAGTACACTAAGTCCCCTATAAATATTTATATCATCCCACTTTACCACACCAGGGACTTCCGCAGAACCACCAGCCCTTTACACCACTCGTTCTGGCTGTACAGTGACACCTCCCAGCCGATACAGACAGTGACATATATGCTCACACTGAACATTACACATACACATTTTTTTTCAAAGAAGGGGGGATGTAATATAATACATTATAATACGAAACCACACATGTACGCGATTCTGTAAATAAACATGGCAGCAAACTGAACACGCTTTTACTGTGTGCCTTCTGAAACATGTGTGTGCCTGTGAAGAGAACGTGGTAACGTATATATATACATACATCATAACATTACAGTGTAAAATGTCTAGAGACGAACTCCATAGCACATTATGCACTAACATGCAAGAAATGTGAACAGCACCGAAAACCACTCATAGAATACTTGAAAACACAAAACTCTTCATCACCATCACTAGAAAATGTACTAAACCTTGACATACCCAGGAAGCTACACAACATATTAAAATTTTATATTTCATGAAAATAACAAGGAAAAGCAAAAACTAAAAACAAATTAAAATAAATTTAGAAAATGTCCATACAATATCAGTACAAGAATTTAATTTAAAAAAAACAACAAAACAAAATACCAATTAAAAAACCAACAAACGCCCAGTAGATACATTTAAAAGAGTATCAATAGCGAGAGAGAGAGAGAGAGAGAGAGAGAGAGAGAGAGAGAGAGAGCAATATAGTATCATGGAAGAGGATACATTACAAACACCATAGACATTAAACAATGCCACAACAAACGGCAGATAAATTACAGCATGGAAGAGCCAACACACAAGAAAAATAACAATGTAATATGCTATGTAGAATGATGAACACTATATACCCTAATTATAACCCATATGTGGTTGAACGTGTATCCCGTGCACAGGTGTCACAGGGTTAACCCGAAGGTTAACCAAAGAGAGTTCTCGTTGTGGTGCCGGCGTTGTCACTGGCTCAGAATTGCCTGGCAACCGGTTGAAGGTAGGCAGCAGGAGTGGGAGAAGGTGAATGTAAGACTTGGGGATAAGTTCCCAGCAGATAGTCTCAGTGATTCTGGATCTCGTGACACTGTCACTCCTACCACCCTATTCCCCCCTCTCTATTATAATGCTAGCGAGCCCCCACCTCTCTATTACACTGAGTGAACAGAAGAGGAAGAAAGAAAGAACTGTATGTTTCTCTCGCACATTTTTTTTCCTTCTCTATATATGTAATTAACGTGTGTTGGTAATGCAAACACAACTACAACATTTATTGAATTACTTAAAGGTAACAACATCCAATTACAATAATACAAATGCAATAAGCACTAACATTAACTATACCTGGAAAAGAAGATAATAGTTAATGCAAAATACACAAATGAATCTTAAATCTATACTATGTGATGATGAATTTGAGCTAATCCTAAATACTAAAAAAGGATATCTTGTTTCTTGGTTTCTGACTGACTGTCAATAAAACTCTGGGTGTTTGTACGCCGTGAACATGTCTTTGTCTGCCTTCAATAACATTGTCCGGCTCACTGACTTTCTTCGGGTGTCGATGGCCTGATCTTTTGTTCTTCACAATGCGAGTGTTGACAATGAAATGAGCGGCTGGGGTGGCGTGTTCATATGTTATGTAGACCGCAAAGTTTTCCTGTAGAGACTTCGTCTGGTATGCAGATGTCCCTTTGTGGTGAAGATATTTTGCTCATGTGGTGCTTGATATGAATATGTTATATATCTGTATATGTTGGCGCATCAGTTTTACTTGGTGAGTCTGTCCATTACCGCAGGTAATTTAGGATCTCAATACTTTCCGTAGGCACTGGGTTTACAAGATCTTCCGTCTGCTCCTGCAACTTCTGATCAAGATTTCTCAAAGGCACTTGTTGTAATGACAATCGTCCGTAGGCCACTGCTACTTCTGATCAATAATTCACGTAGACAGCTCTTAGTAATGCAGCCATTATTCTAGGTATTTTCTGCTTACTTTTCTGTGTGGATGGTTGATGACAGAAAGTATCCTTCGCCGCCTGGCAAATTCCTTTCTAACCCCCGTTGAGTGTTGGTAGGTTTGTTGCCGTTAAATATCTGTGAGATACGTGTCGTCGCAGTATATCTGGTTGGCCCTACTCATTAGCTTGTCCCGTGATTTACGCCCGCCAGGGTAGTAAGACGAAGGCTGAGTTATCTCAAAGGTCCCCTGTCTCTACCACTGCGATGGATAAAATGATAACGCCTTATAAGTACCCCGTAAATTTATGTTACGCATGTGGTTTGTTATTGTCTGTGAAATCTTATCACTATCATGAATGACTGCGCGATGTTTACTGCACTGTTTACCGGGTAATGTAAGAAGTAAAAGAAAAGTGTCTTGTATTTACTTCGTTATAGTTACTGAAACTGTGCAATCTTATAAATATAATAATTCTCTGCACGGTGTTTATTGCAACCTGTACTGAATAGTGTAAACTATAATATTATAGTAAAACATGACTGATAGTTCCAGTGTTATATTTATGGAAAAACCCTCCCCCCCTGTTATTTTGTGTTTTGTAACCCATGAAAAATATGTATATATATAACTGAAGTTAAGATGGGTGTATAATAATAATGTACAAACTATAGTACCGGTACACTAACCTTGGTTTCCATATAAAGAAATCACTGTATTTTTCTGCAAGCACTAGCTTCTGAATTGTTCTGCCCTAAAGAATTTGTCTTTCTAACTGTCTTGTTTATATTATCATTGGAGTGAACAGTGGATATAAGGTTAAATCTGTTCGTATCATGCCAGGTGACTGTCGGCATGCCTTATCTTCTGTCGCACAAAACACAGGATGATTTGTCTTTTTCAATTTGAGTTGTTTTTTCTTCAGTGCTACAGGAAAATGCTTCCTATTTTCCGCTACTGTTCCAAATGCACCAATCTGAATTTCAGGTTGTAGCCTCGCTTTTACTGGGGTGTGAACCGCTGAAAAAAGGATGTTGATGGTGTCGTAGTGACAACGGTCCAACACGGGCGATGCTATTTGGACTTGACAATAATAACGCGAATGTTTCTTTCTTGGAACGTGAAGGAAGGACTTCAATAACAAGCAGGCACGTCAACGAGTGCCAATGTGTATAGGGACGAACTCGTTAGGTTTACTGACATCATAATTTATTTAGGACGAAATACGTTGACGACAACAGGTTACAGTACTTCAACATGGATTCCACAGTAAACGTACATGTAGCATATATATATATAGGCATGGTACAGGCATCATAATAACTTCCTCACATAAGATCAGGGTTTGACCTTGCGTCAATGTCATGACCGTTAGGACTATTCAACCATAAAGATCTTGGAATAAATATATTGATTCTGTCCTACAATTCTGGTCGGGTACTTTAGTAGCTTGGTACTCCTGACATGGCAGATCCATACATGCTTGCATATAATATAAACAACGAAGGTTATGTCCTAGTGCTTGGCTAACCTCTCTTCGTCGCCGTGACTCGTGCGACGGCAATCCACATAATATTACAATCCAATAAACCGTAAAGGATGAAGCCTTGAATCCTTTATAATATTAAAATGCTTTCAGTGAAAGTCCCCGTTGATCCATTATAACACCCCTTTGCAGAAAGGTGCTAGCTAGATGCCAACGAAGGATGGTGACACGAAAGTTCAAGTAAACAATTCACTTCTTACCAAAACTGGTTCGGACTTACGTGTAGTGTAAGCCGACAATGGCTTCTACCAAGAAGTCATTGTACCAGAAGAATACCTAACCCAACACACTGGGTATATATAGGAATATAGGCAACAGACTCAATGTCTGGCTTGAGATGCTGGCTTTCATTTTTAACCTCTGACGTCATCTGCCTTGCTTGGACACAAGCGCGCACGAATTCACCTACACCAAATTGTGCATATTCGTGCGTGACAGAAGACATTTATAAAAAACAAACATCAACATAAGTTGGTGTGTACTCACTCAAACGAAGTAGAATCTGATGACTACCCGTGAGTGTTTAGAATACAATAAAGGAGGCATCAGCTTCCTTCACACCGTCCGCAAAAAATTTAATTCTATTAAATTTTTTTTTTCTTTTAATTACCGCGGAGAGGTGAAACAAGCTTACAAATATGTATTATGTACTAATAATACTAATAATGCAAGAGAGGCATATTAATCAATAAGAGGAGAGTGAACGAACAAAATCAAATTCAACTCAACTCAACAACAAATATGCATAAAAGCATATCATCACAATTGACCAACTTTGGAACAACGTGGAAGAGATGAAAGAAAATCAAAGCATAAAGGATGATTAATTGAACCCAAATGCAATAAGAAATAAAGAGACATGGTAATACATGAAGTTAAAGGAAAAGATGAAAATGCATAAAAATTAAAAAATGAGAAGTGGCAAAAATCAAAGAATATGAATACAACACTTGAAGTTATCAACACACTTAACCGTGTCTAAGGATGAGAAGTATCATTAAATAACTACCAATGACGTATCACTATCTAAAATGAGTGATAGTTACCCGATGTAGTCATTAGGATTAAAATATTTATAGTTAATTATATTAAACTAATTAAACTAATTAAATATGTTCATTAATCAAAATGTACTGAATAATGTTTCAGTTTATTACACTGCTAAAAGTTCAATTAGTTCTTGAAGATTCTAAGTTAACTTCAAAACCAGTTCATAAACACGAAGATCCTTTAAAAGTTTGAGTATGTTGAAATACCATAGATTCCACAAAATATTGTTAAATCATTCACGATATACTAATGTTTATCTAAATTCACAATGTATCTTTACGCAGATAATGTCATAAATACTAAAAGTTATGTGATCCTCACTGTTATATATATAATTCACTGTTTTGTTTTTTTTTTCTTTTTTCCGCTTCAAGTCTTCTTCTTCTTCTTGCGATCGCATCTTTGATGATTACACCGTCAGACGAGTTCTCATGATGAATTCGACTGTTGTTTGAAGTTCCTCTTTAACTCCATATAGCTTTGAGTTTAGTGTTGAGTCATTGGGCCAGTATATCTTTCTTAACTGGTCATACAGAGGACAGTCCTGTAGAACATGCTCAGCAGTTTGTTCGTTTAATCCACATGTGCACAGTGGTGAAGCAGACAATCGTAGCTTGTGCATGTGTTTATTCAGTTTGTTATGCCCTGTCCTGAGTCGAAAAATAGTTGTCTGTCCCTGCCGGTCGAGAGTGTGATAGTCGTCTTTGGGTTGGTTCTGTTCTCTTCTGATAGTCTGGATAGCTCTCTTTTTCTCAAAGTATGTGACTTCATTATCTTCTTGTTCACATTCTCCTCCCTTTTTTGCAAGTTTATCTGCCTTTTCATTTCCGGGTACACCACAATGAGATGGTACCCACTGAAGTATGGTTCTCTTTTTGGCAGCTACCTTGTTTAGTTCATTTCTCAGATGCGGGAGTTTACCACCCTTGAGAGCTTGCAGGACAGACAGTGCATCTGTGAGGATGACTACCTGGTGGCAGTCAGAGTTGGTGTTATAAATCATATTTGCAGCTTGCTCTAGAGCTTGAACCTCAGCTGTATAGTTGGAACAGAATTTACCAGTGGGAATGTGCCTAGTCTCATAGTGGTTGTCAGGATATGAGATAAAGATACCGGCACCTCCATTCCTAACAGCATTAGTTGCTGATCCATCTGTATAGGCATGTATCCATGATTGATCGGGATAGCTTTCTTGGATCATACTCAATGTAGCAGTTCGTTTTTGCAGATCATTATACTCACATCCACTTGTGAGACCACTGACTGTTGTATTAATTTGGAGGGCACTGCTGGCCTGCTCCCATGGTACAGGGTATAGGGTGGGCTTCAGTGGTGTTGTCTTCATGGATAGGTCTTCTTGATGCTGTCTTATAAGTCTTTTCCCCCGATGCACAAAGCTGCTACGCTTTAGACGTCCCAATGCCAGATCATCTAGTCTTGCCTTCATTGGGTGCATTGGCATACTGTTGTACTTTTCCATCTGGATCATGGTTTTTGTGTCTCTTCTATGGGACAATGTCTGTAATCCAGCAACCTTCTGCATCTCTGTTATTGGTGTAGTTTTCATGGCTCCTGTAATGAGCCTGAGAGCTTGATTTTGCACCTTGTCCAAAGACTGCAGATGTGAGTTAGCAGCTGATGACCATGCTGCTGAGCTAAACTCTAAGTGTGGTCTTATTACTCCATTATAAATCTTCTTTAGATTTCGTTCATTTGCTCCCCAGTTGGTACCTGCTAATTTTCTGAGTATGCCTAGTCGTCTTCGGGCCTTTCCTTCTGCATTTTCAATATGCTTATTCCATGTAAGCCTTTGGTCAAATGTCACCCCAAGATAGGTGGGGTAGCTTTCTTCCTTGATCACGGTTGTCCCTAGGTGTATGTTAGCTGATTTGTCCTTGGGGGCGAGGGAGAACAGTGTTGTGGAGGTTTTGTCTGTGTTTATTGTGATAAGCCATTTCTCTGCCCATGACACTAGCATGTCTGCTGCCCGCTGCATTCTATAATTTGCTGTGGTGACATTTTCATCAGCGCACCAGAGTACTAGGTCATCTGCATATAAGGCAGCTTTAACTCCTGCAGGGAGATCTTTCACCAGGTCATTGATGTAAACAAGGAAGAGTGTTGGGGAAATTACTCCTCCTTGAGGTACCCCCTGATGGAGCAACACTTTTCTGCTCTGCAGACCGTCAAGAGTGACTCTAGTTCTCCTGTTATGCAAGTATGACTGGATCCATTTCATCATGTTGCCTTGGATTCCACTTCTCCTAAGTTTTGCAATGAGGCCATCTTTCCACACCTTGTCAAAGGCCTGCTTGAAGTCGACCCAGATCGTTAGGACCTTTTTCTTCTCCTGGAAGGCATCTTCTATTGCTTGAGACAAGTAAGTAACTTGGTCTTCTATACTGTAGCATTCTCTAAATCCAGCTTGTTCCGGCACCAGGATCTGCTCAGACTCTAAATACCATTTCAATCTGTGGTTGACTATTCGCTCCATAGTCTTCCCAACACAGCTTGTGAGACTGATTGGCCGGTAACTTGCAGCCTCGGTCTTACATTTCCCTTTCTTTAGTATGGGTATTGTGATGGCTTCTCTCCATACTTGGGGTACCGTTCCTTTCAACCAGCTGTGGTTGAATATCTCAAGCAGTTTTGTCTTTGCTGCTGAGCTCAGATTTACTAGCATTTCGTTGCTGATTTTGTCTGGGCCGGGTGACTTTTGAAACTTAAGCTTGGAAATAGCCTTCTGTAGTTCTCCTAGTGTGATGGGTTCCCTCATTGGGGCAGGAGTATCTGTCTGTCCCATGGTTGCCAGTATTTCTTTTCTTATCTCTCTCTGATGGTCTATGTTAATGGGTAAGTTGCTTTCTGAACTGTATCTTCTAGCAAACAAGTCTGCAGCTTGTTTTCCTCTGAAAAGTTTGCCACCTTCATCCAATGTGATAGTCTGCCTTGGTGAGGAATGCTCTTCATTTAGAGACTTGACTAATCTCCAAAGTTTCCTGCCGTCTTTCTCAAGGTTCAGCGATGCCGTTTTAGTTCTCCAGCTTTTCCGCTTTTCTTCTAGCTTTGTTCTCTGAAACTCTGCTACAGCCTTTTTCCATTTGTTGTGAGTTTCAAGTGAAGGCTGAGACTCTGCGTCCTTTCTAGCCTTGTCCATAGCTTCCTGACGTTCTTGGAGTGTGCTGGACCAGTATGGTATGTAGTTACGCCGGCATCCTTTGGGAATGGTTTCTTTTGCAGCTTGTAGTATGCATCTGTTGAAGTCTTTTACCACTTCATTAATGTCTCTGTTCTGTACCTTGAGGGTAGACAGCAGCGTGTTCACCTGATGCCTGAATAAACCCCAGTTGGCTTTTTTGTAGTTCCATCTTGTAATGGCTGGGCCTGTACTGAGAGTTGCACTCTGGACAGTAAGAAAGATTGGGCGATGGTCGCTTCCCCCTAGTTGGTCTCCTACTTCTCTACTAATAGATCCAGCTATATCTGGTGTGGAGAAGGCAAGATCTGGTGTTGAGGTTGTGTGCCATCCTCTGGAGTAGAAGGTAGGAGTATCTGTGGCATTATTGACTAGGATTAGGGAGTGATCATCTTGCCAAGTTTCAACCTCTTCACCTCTGTGATCCAGATGGTTATAGCCCCAGCTCTGGGAGTGGCTATTAAAGTCTCCAACTGCTATAAAGTTGGTGGCTGGTACCTGTATAGAGCTGAGACTCAGGGGTTTGTTGTTCGGACAGTAATAGTTCAGGAGTTCTATTTCCATCTTGTCTACCTTTATCTGCAGCAGCTGATATTCTGCTCCATCCATGAAGGTTTTCCTTTCGTGTGCAGGAATGTTATTCCTTACAAGAGTAAGTACTCCTCCTTTTCGTCTATCTTGTCTGTCGGATCTGAAGCATTGATATCCCCTTATTTTAAAGGTTTGATCTGCTTTCAAGTGAGTCTCTTGGATACAGCAAACACTGACTTGCTTCTCATACAAGATGTTTTCCAGCTCTGTCTTTTTGCTGTATCCAGCCTGCTTGCTGTTCACTCCCTCTGCATTCCAGTGCATCATGACAAGTGGCACTCTGGGTTTCTCTTTTTCTGTTTTGTTTTGGTCAGTAGTTCTCCTCCGCCGTCTGTTGACTCCACAAGACGGTCTAGAGGGTCCTCCAGTAGCTGAGGGTGGGCTCTGTCGAGGCTCAGAGCCCGGCACTGCACCTGCCTGGTGGAGCTCCACAGGGCGAGCACCAGAACGAGATTTATTTGACGGTGTACTCTCCATAGAAAAAAAAAAGCGAGTTGCATGATACTGTGGTTTCCGGTGCGCCTTCTGGCCCAGTATCTACGACTTTAGCACCTGTTCAACGGGAGAGTGGGCTCATCCCTAATCTGTTTATGTTCCCAGTAGTAGACTATTCGCAAGCAGCCTGGGGGTGTCACTGCTCTGCGCGGACCTTGTTTACCGAGGCGGCGTCCGAGCTCGTATGGTGAAAATATGGTTGCGTTATCTTCAAAATAGCCCTGTCTTTCCCGTGGCTTTTCTGCCATCCTGCAACTTTGAGTTAGGGAGTTCTGAGCTCCAGTCTCTTTCCCAGGCATTTTATCCTGGCCTGGCACGCATACAGAGGACCCCACTTCTGGTTCTAAGTTAGCAGTTGGGGATAGGTGGGGTAGCACACTGTGCATTCCCCGTCATCCAGGGGGCTCTCCAACTATGCAGAGCTTGCACAATGCTGTGCTCTGGTTCTGGGCTCTCCCAAGGAATCCTCACGTCCTGCACAGAGCCACTTCCCGATACCCACCACCTGCCAACCCTCCATTGTAGAAATCTCCTGCATGCGGCCATCCAGTCAAGAGCCAGTATTAAGTCTGGTGCCCAAGTGATTCCCCCAAGCTCAGTGTGCAATGCTGGGTTCTCATCATGCTGCAACACAGGAGGGATTGTGATGCTCAGCCATCTCTCTCAATTCTGCACCGATAAGTGACATCGGGGACTTAACTTTGCCTCAGTACTGGGAGGCCCCGTTTCCGGGTACACCACACACAGCCAATTGAGGCAACGGTCGCCATGGGCGTGATAGACGACAAACAGTGAAGAATGAGGCAAGAAAGCATTTAACCCATGAAGTGGGGGTGGATTGGTGCAGACCAGAGCATGTACCACTCGCCGGTGGGTTCTGCATCTACACCTATAGGGTTCCACCCACTCCTCATCCCATTTAGTCTGGCCCCTCACCCAGGACCTGTCCGGCTTGGGTGACCCTGCCAGGAGTAAAACTCCCGCCGGCATAGCTCCCGGGATCATTGAGGCGCTCAAGCTCTCCAACCACGGCAAGGTAGGCTTACATGTGGAGAGCCGCTTCAAGTAATTCAATGGAATGTTACAACTTTATTCACTTGACTAAGTATGTACAAAAAAATTGTCAATGATTCACAAAGTAAAGTTCAAAGAACGTCATGTTTACAAATGTGATGTAGTATGTGTAGAGGCATCCACATTTGTAGGGCGTACCAAGTCGCATGATTCACTCGGGCAGCGGGATAAAATGTCAGCGAAAACATTCTGTGATCCAGGTATAGCCCGGATTGTGAAACAGTAGGACTGCAATGAAATTGCATATCTGGTGGACTTTGCAGATCTGACGTCTTTGGTGTTTAATGCAGTAAGTGCTTTCTGATCAGTCTCTACAAAGAAATGTGATCCCAGAAGATAACGTTGGAGTTTAGTTATAGACCACACGAGAGACAAAAGTTCCTTATCGAGAACGGAGTACTTTTGTTCAGCCGACGTAAGTTTCCTTGAGACGAACAGTACTGGGTGCAAGGTGCCCGCATACTCCTGTAGTAACACGCTTCCAATACCGTAGGCAGAGGCGTCACTGCGCAAGATGAAAGGGAGGTTCGCATTAGGCAATTGTAACATAGGAGGTTTAGAAAAGAATGCCTTAATGGTGTCCAACGCGATTTGGTGTTCCTCCGACCACCGAATCACGTTAGCCGCACCCTTTTTTAATAACGAAGAGAAAGGTGCAGTAATAGTGGACAGATGAGGTATGAACTTAGCGTATAACTGAACAAGACCCAATAATGATCTCACTTGTTTCTTAGTTTTGGGAGTAGAAATGTTGAGGATCTTAGAGACATTACTGTCCTCAGTATATAACCGACCGTGACCAACGCGGTGACCTAAAAATGAAATTTCGTGAAAACCCACGAAAGCTTTAGAAGGCTTAGCCGTTAAATTACATGACCGTAAAGTGGACAGTAATGTTTTCAATCCAGTAATGTGTTCATCCCATGTGTCATTAAAGAGACAAATGTCGTCAATATATGTAATGACATCGGGACGATGAGAAAGTACGCGACGCATCATGCGTACAAATGTAGCCGGTGCATTTACTAAACCGAATGGCATGAAATTATATTGGAATAACCCTCGTGGAGTAGAAAAAGCAGTAAGTGGCTTTGCCCTTTCGGTCAATGGGACTTGCCAATATCCCTTTGAGAGGTCAAGTTTAGTAAAGAAAGTAGAGTTAGACAGTTTAACCAATAAGTCTTCTAACAATGGCAATGGTTCCGCGTCAAACTGGGTAAGTTTGTTCAACTTCCTATAATCCACACAGAGACGGATATTGTTATCTTTCTTTCTAATTATGACCATAGAACTAGAGTAAGGTGATGTAGATGGTTCAATTATTTTTAACTTTTGCATCTCATCCAATTCCTTATCAACCTGAGAACGAAAGTGCAGAGGTATAGGATATGGACGGACTCGAATAGGTGTATCGTCAGTTAATAGAATGTCATGTTGAATAACTGACGTACGACCTGGGATGTCAGTGAGAACATCTTGAAAAGATCTAAGAACAGCGGAAACTTGCTGATGTTGATCCACCGACAGATCAGTAGAAATAGTAACGTCATTCCAACTTTCATTAGGATGGAGTGGTACCACAGGTAAAGGTAAAGGTACATCATGAAAAGAAGATTCTTCTTCTTGAATGACGGATAAAGAAGAATAGTGTTGGATAGGTGGTGTAGGCTCATCGGTTGCCTGAAATACTGACTGAAGATAGTCAGGACGAGTGTAATATTCCTTCAACATGTTGATATGGAAAGTCTTATGCTTTCCCATGACATCGACAATGTAATCAACATCGGAGATCCTAGATATTATTTTAAAAGGACCTCTCCAAGTAATAAGGAGACGATTGTCTTTGCAAGGCAATAAGACATATGCCTCATCGCCAGGAAGAAGTTGGCGGAGACGTCTATACCTGTTGGCAAAAAGTCGAGCATTTTCTTTAGCTTGTTCTGATGATGTGGTAGCTAATCTACACGCATCTATTATTCTTTCTCTTAAAGAAATCACGTACTCGTAAGAAGATTGAGTTTCATCAGTGATATTATCTTCAATAAGTAAGTCGTGTAGTAACGACATAGGACCGCGCGGTTGAACGCCAAAGACCAATTGAAAAGGAGAAAATCCGGTAGCCTCATTTTGTACTTCGCGATACGCAAAAAGCGCCGTGGGGAGGACTCTATCCCAATTTTCAGGATGGTCCTGAGTTATCTTTCCCAACAACTGTTTAAGCGTCCTATTCTGCCTCTCAATTAATCCATTCGACATTGCATGGTAGATAGCACTGAGCGATCTATCTATGCCTAATAACTTCATAACTTGGGACATAGATTCCGATATGAATTGGACTCCATGGTCCGATAAGATCTTTCTAGGAAAACCTAAACGTGAGAAAATCAACCACAATGCATCTGCAACACTGGCAGAAGAAGTATTCTTAAGAGGTATGGCATCTGGCCAACGAGTACACATGTCAATGCAAGTGAGTATATGTGTATGACCTCTAGCTGATGGTTGCATAGGACCAATTATGTCAATAGCCATTTTATCAAACGGCCGAATCGGAATGTCCGCAGCCTGAATCGGAGCTGCGTGGTATGGACCACGTACTTTGACCTCCTGACATGTTGTACAGGAGCGGCAGTAAATATTGACATCCCTATGGACGCCTGGCCAATAGAATGCTGATAGCACTCTAGATTTGGTTCTGGAGAACCCCATATGGCCCGCACATTGAGTGTCATGCGCATGGTGTAATATACGACCTCTCATTGTCGTAGGTACCAAGATCTGAGAACGTACGGATGAATCGGCATCACGTATCACTCTCACTAATATCCCATTCTTTAACATAAATCTATGTTTAGATCCTGTATAAGAAGCATTACCAGTGTTATTAGGCAAATGAAAAAATTTTTTCAAAGAAGCATCATTTTTTTGTAATGTCATAAATGACTCCCGTGAAATAGGAGTGTTAACATCACCATTATTACCTTGCACAGTAGGTACAGTAGGTGTATCTTGCAACATATCATGAGCTTGTGCTCTAGTTACAACTGCATTAGCAGTATGTATATGTCGCTTTTCCCAAATAGCAATTTGCTGTGGGGTACACTCTTTAATGCCATGTATCCTACCAAGTATTATGTCACAAACTGGTGACGGGAGGAGACATGCATGTATATTTCCTGAAAAAAATGGAGTGTGAATATTAATTATTGCTGTAGGAAATGTTTCTACAGTTCCTCCAAAAGTTAGGCATTTAATGGTCTTTCCAGTGGCACAGGATGGGTTGACCAAAGAGCTTCTGATGCCGATCGTGGAGCAACCTGAATCGAAAAGGACAGAGCATGGAATAGAATTTATAAAACCACGATTGAAATTAAGTCTTCCTTCTCCATTGTGAGCTGAAGTAGCCGTACACACAGCTGGTAGACTGGGTAACACATGTCCGCAACGGAGTGTCGTGATCGCCTTGGGCTGGAACAGGGTTTTACATTCTTGGCAACACTTTATCTATTCATAATCAGTAGAACAAAACATTGCATTATGAGTGTCATTATTTGTATTATTCTCTTTGTTAACTTGTGTGTCAACAATAGCTACATTAGTTTGATGGCGTGGCCCTCTGCTAGAAGATCTATCTCTACGTCGCGATCGATTGTGACTATCATTTCTGAAATTGCCATTATTATCATTTCTGCTTGTGTTACCGTATTGATTTGAACGATAGTTAGCGCTATCACTGTTATGGCTTTGACCATAAAATCTATTACGAGAATCTTGTCTGTAGTTAGGATTCTAAGATTTTGATCGCCAATTTTGTTTATAAGTACCTACTTGATAATTTCCACAATTATTGTTATCCCAATCTCTTGATTTGTGAAATTTACCCCAAGAATTGTTATATGGAGAAGAATGCTGAAATTGCTTCCCCTTATAAAAATTACAAGAATTGAAATTCTCGTTATTTCCCTTTTTGTAGTTTCTGTCATTACTTAAAGAGCGATGGCGTCTGCGATAATCCTGTTGTATTGCAAAAGCAACGGGAAATTCATCTTTAACCTGAGTATTCCCAAAATTCAAGTTTGGGTGTGCGGTACAGTATTGTACACATGTTTGCTGCATTTCATTTATGTTTGAATGTTTATGTTCGTGCAAAAAAGCAAGAAAAGCTGGGTTAACCGAGGACAAAACTTTATCGCGTAATAATAAATCTCTCAATGCGTCAAAAGTTTTATCCGTCTTGGATAATTCGATCCATCTATCCAATGTAAGTGCTATTTGATCAATAAAATCGTTAAAATGTTTTCCCGTTTGTGGGAGCATAGATTTGAATTTTAAACGATATTCATTCTCTGTCATTTGATATTTAACAAGTAAAGCAGTTCTGAGAGCCTCATAGTTATTTTTATCAGCAGTAGTTGCAATATGATATACTGACATAGCTTCACCCGTAAGTAGTTCTGATAATTTTACACAGTATTGAGATTTTTCCACGTGATAGGCCTCGCATGTTGCCTCGAACCTATGTAGATAATGAATCACATCGTCCGATGGAGGATTAAATTTTGGCAATATTAAATGAAAATTTTTAATATTCCCTTGTTTAGACGAATTTTGGCCCTCCTGAGACCTTTGAGCAATAGCCTCCTGAGATAATCGAAAATGATTAAATTCTAATTCCTTCATTTCTTTTTCATGTTGAATTTGAAGTTGATATTTTCTTGTATTTTCTTCAGCTAACAATCTCCTTTCTTCTGTTTCCTTTTGTTTACTTTCCAATTCCATTCTAGTCTTTTCCATTTCAAGTTTATATTTTTCTTCAGCCTCACGCTGAAATCGTTTCTCATCTAATTCAGCGGCTAATCTCATTTTTTTCTCATTTTCTGTAGCCTCCAATCTTTTCTGATCTGCTTCCAATTGAAGTCTTTTGTTGTCTGCCTCAATCTGAAGTTTCTTATGTTCCGCCTCACGCTGAAATCGTTTCTCATTCTCTTCAGATTCAAATTTCCTCTTTTTTTCATTTTCTTCTGCTTCAAATCTCAAATTTTCTTGTTTCAGAAGTTCTAATTTCCTCTGTTCAGCTTCTATCTCTTGAGCCTTTTTATATTCTGATAGTGCGAATGCTTTCGCCTCGTCAGGAGCCATCCCAACGGATTTTGCCTGCTTCATAAAATATTCAAGCGACATTTTGATTTACTCAAATAATTATTAATTAATTTACTTTAAGTGTGTGCAATACGTTCTTGTCTAAGAACGGTACCTAATTATCACTTAAGTATACTAAATATTATTAATCAATGAAAATAATTTATACAATGAAATATTAAGAACCGACAAGAGCCATAGACAATAGCAACAACAATGACAAGACAAGATAATCAAAGACAAGTGAAAACAGTCGCAGAGATCAAATAAAAAATAAAAATGTGAAACTAAAATAGAATGTCGTAAAAATTTACGATGATAACTGCGATAAAAACTTACACAAGACAATTGACAAGACAGTGTAAAAACATATGTTTTGTAAAAAAAACTCAACGAAAGTCAGGTTAGAAGGACAATAATCACATACAAGATACATCATAAAACCAAGGTACGAATAAAAATAACTATGAAAACAACGATTAAAACTTGACGGAACAGCTAAACAAATACTATTATAAGAGACAAGTAGCGATCGGAACTACAGCAAGGTTTCTAGCCTTGAACCGGAATTATCGCTCAATTGAAACTTACAAATAAATCCTATAGAACATCTGACAAAGAGCCCGAATCAGCTTCGAGATGAACCTCGTTTGTCAGATCGACCTCCCTACCGCCCACAA
Organism: Oreohelix idahoensis; assembly: GCA_024509875.1. Taxonomy (NCBI): domain Eukaryota; kingdom Metazoa; phylum Mollusca; class Gastropoda; order Stylommatophora; family Oreohelicidae; genus Oreohelix; species Oreohelix idahoensis. The sequence goes on along the minus strand of JAMPIV010001654.1, from coordinate 1,274,625 downwards.
CAAACATGGAACATAAAACATGCATCACAAGAAATACTACAATGGACATATTAAAAAACATGAATGCCTCCTTTATTGTATTCTAAACACTCACGGGTAGTCATCAGGTTCTACTTCGTTTGAGTGAGTACACACCAACTTATGTTGATGTTTGTTTTTTATAAATGTCTTCTGTCACGCACGAATATGCACAATTGGTGTAAGTGAATTCGTGCGCGCTTGTGTCCAAGCAAGGCAGATGACGTCAGAGGTTAAAAAAATGAAAGCCAGCATCTCAAGCCAGACATTGAGTCTGTTGCCTATATTCCTATATATATACCCAGTGTGTTGGGTTAGGTATTCTTCTGGTACAATGACTTCTTGGTAGAAGCCATTGTCGGCTTACACTACACGTAAGTCCGAACCAGTTTTGGTAAGAAGTGAATTGTTTACTTGAACTTTCGTGTCACCATCCTTCGTTGGCATCTAGCTAGCACCTTTCTGCAAAGGGGTGTTATAATGGATCAACGGGGACTTTCACTGAAAGCATTTTAATATTATAAAGGATTCAAGGCTTCATCCTTCACGGTTTATTGGATTGTAATATTATGTGGATTGCCGTCGCACGAGTCACGGCGACGAAGAGAGGTTAGCCAAGCACTAGGACATAACCTTCGTTGTTTATATTATATGCAAGTATGTATGGATCTGCCATGTCAGGGGTACCAAGCTACTAAAGTACCCGACCAGAATTGTAGGACAGAATCAATATATTTATTCCAAGATCTTTATGGTTGAATAGTCCTAACGGTCATGACATTGACGCAAGGTCAAACCCTGATCTTATGTGAGGAAGTTATTATGATGCCTGTACCATGCCTATATATATGCTACATGTACGTTTACTGTGGAATCCATGTTGAAGTACTGTAACCTGTTGTCGTCAACGTATTTCGTCCTAAATAAATTATGATGTCAGTAAACCTAACGAGTTCGTCCCTATACACATTGGCACTCGTTGACGTGCCTGATTGTTATTGAAGTCCTTCCTTCACGTTCCAAGAAAGAAACATTCGCGTTATTATTGTCAAGTCCAAATAGCATCGCCCGTGTTGGACCGTTGTCACTACAACACCATCAACATCCTTTAGTCAGCGGTTCACACCCCAGTAAAAGCGAGGCTACACAGGTCTTGAAATAAAGCTGAAGGCTGAATCAAAACTACCACAGAAGAGAGTATGTCCCTTGTTGCGTATGAAATTTGAATTAAAACTATGGTGACTTTTCACTGGAAAAAAAAGAGTCCAAATAATCTCAGCTCGCAAGAGTTTTTTCCTTGGTCACAAATGATGTCACATCTGAGGTCTCCTAGTAGTGTTAGTTTAAAAAAAAAAAAAAAAAAAAGGGGGGAACACATATAACTTATGAGTAGGCCTAAGCTATGTATATTTACCAATTCAAAATTCTAAACGGATTCATAATACAGTCAAACAATATTTAACTAGAACAAAAGGTAATATATATAGTAATTTGGAGGGTAATACTAGGTACCCCAAACCGCCCGCTTTTTTGGTTGACAACGCACGAAAGTTGAGAAAACTGAGGAAAATTCGTCAAGTTTAAGTCGTCGCTGACCCTTTGCTATTAAGCGGATTGTAATAAAATTTATATCACGATACTCATTATCCTCTTCTCTTTTGAAATGTATTAATTCCCGAATAATAAAAGTTATTGAAGTATTTTTTTACTAATAAAAACTAACAGCAACGTTACGCGTAGTTTGCCCGGGCGCGCGGCCAACTCTCGGCGTTTTTGCCTCACCCCGCTTCATTCAAACGGGTTTCGCTTGACCAGCAAACGTCTGATTTGCATACTATTTTCACCATTATGATGGGAAGATGCATATCTTTAATTTGGTATATTGCAAGCTGTAGAAAACAACGTGGAAGACGTCGATTTCTCAAAGTGAAGTTGAAATTTTACAAGATGTGACATTTTAAATGTTGTTATAATTGTTTGCAATATATGAGAAGATTTGGGAGCCATTTTCCTTTATTCGTGTGAAATTTTAAAGACTTCTGGTATTTGCTGGTGGAGCTAATTGACTTTGAGTAAGTTCTGTATCGCTCAAGTTAGGCCTAGAATTTTAGCGAAAAATAGACAGCGAGGCTGTTCCATTGGCCGTGATCACTCCCGATGTCATCAAGATCGAGACGCCACTTTTATTGGCTCATGTGCAAACATCATCACATCTTCTGATTTGAGGTTGACTATACGTAAGTATATCACTTATTAACAATGTTTTGAACTTTAAATTTAAAATAGTTTTTATATTATTTAGCAATTTAACACGATCGCACAGTTTCTGTGTAACAACGTGGATTGAATTGTTATCACCGCTTCAGACATTCGCACATCAATCTAATTTTTTCAAGAGCTTGAAAAGCTAAGAAAGTTAACAATTTGAATAAAAAATGCATGTTTTGATTAATTGGTAATTAAATGAAGGTTTCTTTTGCAACATAATAGGGTTAATTAGGATCTCAAACGCGAATGATATCGCAAAACCAAACGTCAATGGTCGACGTATTGAGACAAGGCTAGGAAACCGGAAAAATACCATAACTTAGTAGCTGACGGTGTACTGAAATGTCCGGACTAGCAGGCACTAGTTGATAGTTGGAGAAAGGCGAACGGAGTCTACATCCCGAAAGAGCAAAATTCCACAGACATCAGTCAGTTCAGGCCAATCTCACTACTCAATGTGGAAGGGAAGATATTCTTCTCAGTGATGGCGGAAAGACTCACTACATACCTCCTGGCAAATGGGTACATTGACACTACCATTCAGAAAGGAGGTATCCCAGGTACACCAGGATGTCTAGAGTTAGCCACAATGATATGGGAAGCAATCCAAAAGGCAAAGTCTGACAGAACAAACCTCCATGTAATCTGGTTGGATTTAGCGAATGCTTATGGATCCGTTCCACACCAGATGTTGTGGCAGGCCCTAGAAATGTATCATGTTCCACAAGAGATTGCAGCAATGCTGAAGCTGTATTTCGCAGGGTTTGCTGTCAGATTTTCAACCAGAGAGTACACAACGAAGTGGATTGGCCTTGAAGTTGGAATTGCGATGGGATGTACCATCTCTCCGATACTATTCGTGATGGCTATGCAGGTAATCCTCAATGCGGCTGAAGGAATGGCTATAGGTCCAAAGCTCGGTGGAATGTGTCTCATGCCACCGCTCAAAGCATTCATGGATGACACAACAATTCTGACATCAGATGAACATCAGGCCCGGAGGATGTTAGCACGCCTGGATGAACTAGTCAGCTGGTGCAGAATGAGCTTCAAACCCAAGAAGTCGAGAAGCCTATCAGTCAGGAAAGGGAAGATAGCAGAGGTCATATTCACGGTTTCCAACCAAAGAATCCCTACTGTCATTGAGGAACCTGTTAAAAGTCTTGGCAGGGTGTACGATGCCTCATTAAAAGACTCAAAGGCAGTGCAACAGACAATAGAAATGGCAGACAGGGGGCTACAGATCATAGACCAAAGCAGACTCCTGGGGAAGTTCAAACTGTGGTGCCTCCAGTTCATGTTGATACCAAAGTTGCTGTGGCCACTGCTTATATATGAAATAAGCACAAGTACAGTGGAAGCCATAGAGCAGAAGGTCAACAAGTTCATGAGAAAATGGCTAGGAGTACCACCAGGTCTGTCAGATGTAGCACTGTACTGCAAAAAGTCAAAACTTCTGCTTCCTTTCAAGTCAGTTGTTGAAGAGTACAAAGTTGGAAAGGCAAGGCTTGCAATGATGCTACGCGAGTCAGCTGATGACGTGGTTAAGTCCATTCAGCCCACACTGAAAACGGGAAGGAAGTGGAAAGTGGAAGAAGCTGTTGATGCTGCCCAAGAGTCACTCAAACTGAGGGAGGTAATCGGATACACACAAACGAATAGACGGGGATTTGGTCATGGAGACATCCGCTGGTGGTCCAAGGCATCAAGCAGGGAGCGCAGAGACATGGTAGTTCAGGAGATACGAGAAGCTGAGAATGATAAGAGGTTGCAAAAAGCAGTGCAGCAGGTCCAACAAGGCCAATGGACTACATGGGAAGGAGCCCTGCAGAGGTCCTTGACATGGAATGATATATGGCATATGGCACCTCTTAGGCTCAGCTTCGTTGTCAGATCACTGTATGACCTGCTGCCATCGGCCACCAACCTTGTGAAATGGGGAAAGTCGGATGATGAGCAGTGCCCCCTGTGCCAGGGGAGGCAGACACTTGAACACGTGCTCTCAGCGTGTAAGGTGTCATTAGGGCAAGGGCGATACACTTGGCGCCATAACAAAGTGCTAAATGAGCTTGCTGCGACAATAGATCTGGCAAGAATGAAGGCGAATAGCAAAGTCCGGCCAGACACCGCAAACACATACTTTCTGAGGGCAGGAAAGTCAGCACACCCCAAACCGAATAAACCTGGTAGCAGTTTACCATCTCTTCTTGATTGTGCAAATGATTGGGAGATGGCGGTAGACCTACCTGGACGAGGGGCATATCCAGAGAGTATCCGAAAATCGCGGAGACGGCCGGATATAGTGCTTCATTCTGCAGCAACGCTTCAGGTCATACTGATTGAACTGACCGTGCCATTTGAATCCAGATTAGATGAGCAACATTCGTTCAAAGCGGCCAAGTATAGTGATCTGGCCGCGGATCTGAGACACGATGGGTTCACTGCAAGGGTCATGGCTGTTGAAGTGGGTGCAAGAGGGCTTGTGGCTGCATCAGTGTATGATCTATTGAAACTGTTGGGGCTGAGGGGACAGTCGAGAACAAGGGCCCTGAAGAGGCTTAGTGAAACTGCCGAAAAGGCATCAGGCTGGCTGTGGAACAACCGCAATGGGGAATGGAGATCGTAACAATAAACGCTGCGGTACAGAAAACACCAGGAATTTTTCTAAGTCCACAATACGCTGAGGTTTGTGGTGGACTAGTGAACGGGCTGCGACTCAGGGGCGACAAGCGGTGTATACTATAAGGGGTGTCAGTATCAAAAGTCCAGTGGGGAACGCGCAGTGGCGACTCGTTGACTTCGCGCTGGTGTCTCAGTGTGTGCGACGGAACGAACGGAATAATTTGTCTTCTCTTTGTTACTTTCACAATTGCCTCCACGGCTGGCGGAGTTGTGGAATTTAAAGTTGCTACCATAAGTGAAATGGGTTCATTTTTGATGCAAGACAACAGGAAGCTGAGACGCTTGGGAGTCATGACCCAAGTGGGCCCGCCCCCCTTAGAGTGTAAAGGAGTATATAGGGCCGAAACACTTGTCGGACGGGGGGACTTCTTCTGATGATCAGATTGCTTCCTGTTGTATCGCTCTGTAAAGAGTTTCCTATCATAGTCTTACCTCGAACATAAATATGTTAGTACCGGGTATAAACAGCTTTCATGAAATGCACTTTAAATAGTTCAGACTCACGTATTCATGTTAATTAATCATCATCATGTGACGTATTCTTTCCAGAACGTTGTCTCCATTACAGCTGCTCTGAACGCATCACGATTCTGGGCAAGTCGACCTGCATCAGCCAAAGACAAGTTCAGACTCTCTGTGATGTCCTGGGTCCACCGTCGTCTAGGTCGACCCCTTCCCCTTTTTCCAGGGACCATGCCTTCCATCACTGTTTTTTCCAGACTATTATGTCTTTTTATATGACCGAAAAATTTCAGCTTCCTTATTGCGATGGTATTTAGGAGCCAATGTTCCTGTACATTTAGTGAGTGCAGTACTTCTCTGTTGGTCTTTTTTTCTGTCCAGGGTATTCTCAACATCCTTCTGTAGCATTTCATTTCGAATGATGTAATCTTTTTTGCAACTGTTTTATTGAGTGTCCAAATAAACATTTTAATTTAAGCAGGCTGTACACTTTTCACGTTTTAAGGTTCGTCGTGATTTTCAATGCACTACATGTATGATATAATAATGGTACGTGTAATGCTCTATACATGTAAAGAAAACTCACTTCTGGAATTTTACTGTTGCATATGACTCATACTACGATGGTATAAAAAACATTTGTTAATGCTAGTAACCAGTTGTTTTATCACAAAATAGCGTTTAGATATTGTTAATTAGTGTTTACATGTTGTTAATTATTGCCTACAACTGATTTTTTAATTGAAATATGGACAGTATTTAAAAAATAAAAAAAAATCTTAATTTTTACATTTTTTTCTTCCCCTGTGACAAATTGGCCTCTGGACATATTTTAAAAAATTATACAAGAACAAACAGATGTTCAAATCCTCTGAAAAAAATTGGGTTGTATTTGTGTAGTATGCAGATTAATATGTACAAATTTAAAGCTTGTACCTTTTATATTTTTTTGAAATATGATGTTGTGAAAATTGATGTTCATGCAAAATACTACATTTTTTGGTAATGATTTGCAATATTTGGTCTAAAATATATTGATAATTATTCATGATATAGCCCTATAGTTTTCTTTATGTGATCAGTGTATTGCAGACTGTATGCTGTTTATCAGAGAAGGTTCTAAGATTATATTTAAGAAAACGGGAGCACTCTGAAGTTGGTGTGATGTAACTTTTTTAACTTTGCGAAAGTACATACACTTTTTAAAATGCCGTAACATTTTTATTTTTTGTGCGATTTTAAAAAATTAAGTACCCAATTTCATGGTTTTCTAAGAGCTTCCAAACTGCATTGTTTTCTCTGGTGTTTCTGTGGAAACAAAAATCACTTTGTGGTACCTAGTAATACTTATGATAAGTGAAAATCTATTAAATATCTAACTGGAGACCTTTACACATCCCATTCACCCCCCCCCCCATCTTTACTATTTTTGTTGGGTTTTGTTTCGTGTGTTTGTTTAGATTTTTAAAAAAAATTTACATAACATAGGCCTATCCACAAAATTGCTGATTTTCATTTATCCTAATTACAGTGATTTGACGCCACTTTCATGTATCGGCGGTTATTCATGTTATCTGAAATTGAAAACATGTAGGCCTAGGCCTATCCTAATTAGCCTATAACCCTTCAGAGGTAGAACGGGATAAGTCTTTTCATCATAAATATAATTAAAAAAGCATTCAAAATATATTTATTTCCAAAAACTGTGGTGAAATGAACAGTGGGACATGGGTCTGATAACAGGGTAGGCTATAGGATATGGAATCGCCATCAATTTCTATTCCTGACCATCTTATTAAACTGTGTCAAATATATTCCCGTATGCAGAGGTAAACCAAGAAATTTCGTTCAAACACTTGCTTATAGGCCTACATTGTAAATACAGACGCAAGTACAGTAGGTCTATCTATAAACTATACTTATTTAAATAGGTTTTATAAATGAATTTATTACTTACGGCGAGTGCTAAAAATAAATCTGCGTTTACGTCGTTAACGCAAAGCGCCGAAAACTTCTGGAAATGGATTTAATGCACAAAGGGAAGTAAAAATTGTACGGTAACTTTACAATTTTTACTTCCCTTTGCGCACTTCCATTTCCAGAAGTTTTCGGCGGTTTCGTTTTCGGCGCTTTGCGTTAATGGCGTAAACGCAGATTTATTTTTAGACTCGTCGCGAAAAATACCATCAATAACCAAAAAATGGACACAAAGTAACGAACTTTCGATTTCGTATTATTTTTCAAGGTCCGATGCGGAAAATTCAAGGCTTTTAGCCATTTTTCTAGGCTTTTCAAGGCCTGGAATTTTTTTTTTCGTTTTCCAGGTCGCTACGAACCCTGATATATGTAATTCTTTACTAAGGGGAATAAGGTCATAAAACCTAGTTAGTTTGATAGCATATGATCTCCTGAGTAATATTATGTTACAATTGTCAAGATCGCCCCATTAAAAGTAAAGATATTGACAGAAGACTAGATATGCCCAGACAGATGCTTGTTTTTGCATTCACTAACGGTTACTTTTGGGGCGCGTTAGGGGAAATGAGACAGGCAAGGGTAGAGATATTAAGGGATGGCCTAAAACTAAAAATATTTGATAGTGGAAATCTTGAGGTGAATGAGAGGCAGAACTTGTTAGGTCAAAAACCAAGACTGTTTTTAACTTTTAATGCCAAAATGTGACCGACGTACATTTGAAAAATTGAGATGTAATTTTGACTTTATTTTCAAATTCAAAATTGAAAAGCTTAGTCTTCCGATCTGATTGGCCAACGCATTTTATATTAGGGAAAACTTAGATAGGTTTTTGCCATTTTGTAGAAAGCTGTCCCTGAAGCAGGTCGATATGATCCTAGAAATGTGACTTTTATTTATAACTAAAACTAAAAAGTATTTGTCATAGTCTAGCCAGCAGCAAAGCTGAATTTGTGCCATCCATCGCACCTGTGCTTATTTCATTGAATTCTGGTAAGAAGAATATCTATATTATTATGCAATATGTGCAAAGGCAAAAAGTGGAAAAGTGTATGACATGCCTAAAGAGACAGTTTGGGTATATCTATTTGATTTATGTTTGAATATTGCATTGTTGTTATTAAAAATTATTATAAGACTAAAGTAGAATAGCAAGCCTCCGTGTTCACTGAACACTATTGATTGCCTGGAGCGTTTATATTTTGTAAAAAAAAAAAAAATCATATATATATATATATATATATATGAGATGTACATACTCCTATTAAATTGTGTTTAAGAAGACTATGTAAAATGACAGTGGCGTATCTGCCATATGGACCTGAGGTGTGGTCACAATATGATGTGAGTTCAAAAAAACTTAGGGGCTGGTGCACTTGTAATGCACACGAGGCTGAACCCCATCATGTCATGTAGAGAGTTGAGGGAAAAATATAACAGATATGAAAAGGCCAGGGTGTCTTTTATGTTGCAGGGTTTTATTTCCTGTTAACAGCCGGTGACAGGAAAGCTGAAGTACGAGTGAAGACAGTAACGTCTCCAGTACAGCGTATTCTGTATAATAATTGTCAAGTGGAGCTCTGGGAGCTGATGTTCTTTACAGAGCCATATCAACGATTGAATCTTCACGAAGGAAATTTCAGGTTATGTGCCACAATCTGACACTTTATCTGGAGAAAACTGTTTCCCTACCCATTAACAGAAACTCTCGGGGAAATGATGACATAAACAGTCTCTCCAATAACTGACTCACATTATTACTTAACAGGCTGTGAAACACCTTACGGAACATTTTAATATTAATAGTATTATTGTTGGACCAAGAGTCCTTATTTTCAGTGTAACATACATTTTCTTCAGTTTTAAAAGACCTGTCCAAAAGAGATTGCACACGGCTGTTTGCCAGCGATCTTTTAGTTATTTCCCCTTGTTCCCCCGACCGCGCTATTTATAGCTATCGTGTCAGAGGTCACGTGGTAACTTCCTAACTGGAAAAAAAGGTGGCGGATTTTACTTTTGATAGGGCTTAATTAATGTTTTTAGGCTACTTTATTATTATAAATACCGGCTTTAATTTTGCGTAACGCTAGACTAGAAATGTTAGAGTAAATTTTAGAACAAGAACAAACATTTTATCACAATTAGAACAGAAGATATAATAGTCTGAAATAGTGTAAAATTTACGTTTTTTTTTATATTTTGTTATGGTTTGTTTATAATGCAATTTTCACTCAATCGGTCACAATCGACATGCATAACAAATTACAGAAATCAAAAGTAGAAAACCTGCAGAAAATGGATATCAAATATTTGTTTTGGTTTCATGCGTCAAACATTAATTATTGAAACATTAAATTGCAAGTCCACATTTATTACCTTAAAATAACACACCCAATTGTCCCCAAAAACATGAGAGCTAACAATTATCTCAATCATACATCACGATGGTCATGTAAAAATAAGTATGGTCATGAGTAAAACGAAATGTTCAATTTAATAGATAAATAGGTGTATTTAAAAAATACATCTATTAAATGATTTCCACACTCTGTTAATTCTGTCAATCTCAAGCAACAACTGCCATAATTTGCTCTAGCCCCAAAATTTCGCTCAATTATCATTCACACTTCCTTTTTTTTTTAATAGGATAAATCTATACATTCACAGATGGAAAAATTTGTAACAAATGAGTTTCCATTATAAATTTTAATTGTGAAGTTATATTTTTAATACCTCTGGCGCGTCTTTCAATTTTCAATCTTCTCTGTTTTCTCTCCTGTGGCCACGTAAGACCTACTGTTTCCTTCATGGCTATTGCTAATTCTTTGGATATTCTAACTCTACTTTCAATGCCTGCTTTCCTGCAAATTTCCTGACGTGACGTTTCTTAACAGCGTTGTAGTTCATGTGCCTGCTGCAGGTCTAATGAATCAGTTGATGTTCCAGCAATATGTTTTCTAACAGTGTGAAGCAATTGAGATCGCTTACGTTTGTTGGCGTTCTGGTGACTGATGTTTCTCTTCTATATTTAATTAGTTTTTGTAGTACAATAGGCTGTCCTCTGGTTTTGCATTTTATGATATTACTTTTTGCTGTTTCTAGTTTTTTTTCCAACAATGGATGTGAATAGGGGTTCTTCCTTTTGTGTTAGTGGTTGTGAAGGTGACTTAGCAAGTAACTGTTGTACTGTGATGTCGCTTTTGAAGACAGGCGAGGTGGATGTACTTGTCGTATGTATAACTGACTTGGTAGGTGTAGATGTGGCAACAAAAACTGGCATGCTAGGGTGAGTAGTGTTATCCACCTCCAAATGAATAATGGTATCGCCTTTAATGTGAGCTGGCACATCAACCTCCAGTTGAACAATATCATCACTAATGTGGGCAGGCACATCAACCTCCTACTGTACAGAGCTATCCTGACTACAGCTAAATGACTGACTAGACATGGAGGGGTCAGAAAGAACATTACAGGGGATAGAGCAGCTTTTTGTTTTTAAAACACCAAAAGATGTCTTTGCAACACAATTGCACAGTTGACATTCACTTATAGTTAAATTATGGTTTTAGTCTTTCCAGATGTGCTGACTGTTTTCCGATAGTAACTTGGCTGTTTCAAGACACTTCTCATTATGCCTCCTTTTTGAATTTTGTATTCGTAAGTAACACTTCTTACAAAATATAGTCGAATGCTGTGTGGGTTTATCATCTGATACGTTAATTCCAAACACAAAGAACAGATCATTAACGTAATTTAGAACAGTTCAGCGCTTTCTGAATTGAACGTGTTGTTTTGGAAGTTAATGCTCTCTTGCCACAGGCTCTGCACAGTGCACTGGCACAATTCATATGATGCAAAACAGTATGTTCCATTTCGTTGTTATGTAGTATAGTTTACTTGTGTATGTATAAAGATAGAGGAATATTTGGGACTATCAAGTCTAACACCAGGATGTAGAATGCTTTATCTGTGAATGAAAGAAGATATACAAACAGTTACTTAGAATTCTTTGGCAGCCGTCGTGTGCACAGGATTGTCTACCAAAGAACACTAATGGAACAGTCCTTATCTCACACACAATTAAAAAAAAAAAATTCATATTATAAATACAAGATTAACAAGACTTGAAAGATAGAACAAAGTATGTAGAAGTAATCTATCTATAGATTTACATGTTTTCTGACGCTTATATACGTAGCTAAATATCATTATAAATGAATGAAAATGCAAAAATAGATGGTGCTTTACAAAGTTATTTTGTTACAACCTTATTTAAGATTTGTGAGTATCAGGAATGCGTTTACAGTAATTTAAATGCTATAAAATCTGGTGACAATATGCTTGTTCTTGTAATGCCAAACTCACAAAACTGACTACCACACATTCTCAAGATATGAAACCAAAAAAAAAAGTATGTGGAAATAATCTTTAGCTTCCCTTCGAGAAGTCTTTATAATTATAAACTCAAACGAATGGGCCGATTTTTAGATATTAAATTAATAAAAAGATTACTTATTTTATGAATTTCCTCAAATGATGACGCTGTTTTCAAAAGTCTGTAACTCCGTCAAAACTAATTTCAAACAAATAAAAATGCAATCAAAAATAGAGCAGAGAACAAAGTTATAGTACACAAAAGAATTTTAGCGCTGTGTTTATCCAGAACGAGTGTGTAATGATTTATATTTTACTGGTTTTACACACACATCAGCTGATTTTCCCCGCCAAAAACTTAAATAGTCTTTTACGGTGTACACGAAAATTTTATACCCGGTGTCAGAATTCCGGTCACCGAAACTAAAAGAGCGCTCTGGTATAGGGCACAAACAGCCGTGTGCAGGACAGGCACAATAAATTGTACCAAAAAAAATATTTCCAAATTGAAAACTAAACAACAGAGTTATTAAGATTATATTAGAGAGTTATACTGTGTTGTTTTGATGTACCATCATTTCATTGCATCCCCTAGACACTAGCCACATCAAACACCATACATTAGAATTAATTTACAACACCGTGTGAGATCTAGAGAGGTAGTGTTAGGTCCCTTGAGAACTCATCTTCTTCAACCACTAGACTCAAGGTCTTACTCTTACATAGCTTGACCTCACACGGTTAACACATCTAGATCTATCATTCTTATCATTTACCATCATAACCTCTCCAGCAAATTAACTTTGCTACAAAGAATTAGAAAAAGAAGGACACATAACAGTTGAAAAGTTTCAAAGCTATGCAGTAGATTTCTATGACACCTGCATTGAATATATTCTGGAGTGGTGTACACCATTTCTTAGGCCTCTTCAGTCTATGGATTGGATCAGTTTGAAGGGAAAGGAGTCTGTGACTTGGAAGAACATCCAAGAAAGCTACATATTCATGAAGACAGTGTCACCAAATTTTACTGTGAATGAAGAGGACTTATTTGATGAGTTTGCATGAGTGAAAAAATATTGTGAAAGCAAATTTGATGTGTGGAGTGAACTGAAGGATCAAAGTGTCAGTGAAAAATGGTGCGAGATGTTCGCTCATTTTACAAAGCAGGATATAAATGCTGAGAACCTGAAATGCCGTTAGTTTTTGTTTGGCACTGCCAGGATCCAATGCAGCTGTTGAACGTGTTTTTTCATTAATAAATGTGCTTTGGACAGACGAAAAAAAAAAACAAGACTTAAAATTGAGACAGTGAAAGCTTTAACCATTATAAAGACCCATTTTAAGGATTTCTCTTGTGCTGAGTTCTATGTCCAAATATCAGAAGAAAAAAAACTTCTTGAACAGGTCCATAAATCTGATAAATATTCTGATGTCTCTGAAATATAAACTTGACTATTGTGTATTTTTTAAAGGTGCGATTTTTCTAATTAAGTATGTTTGTAATTTAGAATTCTTTTTTAAAGTGGAAGTTGTGTTAGTTAATGTGTGTATTTTTATACCAGTATCTTATTTTAAGTGCCCCATAATAATATATAATAGATCTATTTGTGCTTTACCTTAATTTTTAACATGTCCTGTTTTTTTTACAAAATGTCCCGGGTTTTTTAGGTACAAATTTGGAAATGTCCCTGTTTTTAAACAAAACATTATGGGAACCCTAGTGTAAAGGAGTTTATCGGGCCGAAACACTTGTCGGACGGGGGGACTCCTCCTGATGATCAGATTGCTTCCTGTTATCTCGCAGAGAGATTGTTAATATTAATGTACCTATTTGGTTGTTTTATCGGACCATCACCATTTTTCTAAACATTCGGTATCAGAAATAAGGTCTATCACTAACAGCTTGTAAAGTCGCTGACCTCCTTTCGATAAAGTTATGGATGTCTTCTTCTTCTTACGATCGCATCTTTGATGTTTACACCGTCAGATGAGTTCTCATGATGAATTCGACTGTTGTTTGAAGTTCCCTCTTTAGCTCCATATAGCTTTGAGTTTAGTGTTGAGTCATTGGGCCAGTATATCTTTCTTAACTGGTCATACTGAGGACAATCCTGTAGAACATGCTCAGCAGTTTGTTCGCCTAATCCACATGTGCACAGTGGTGAAGCAGACAAACGTAGCTTGTGCATGTGTTTATTCAGCGTGTTATGCCCTGTCCTGAGGCGAAAAATAGTTATCTGTCCCTGCCGGTCAAGAGTGTGGTAGTCGTCTTGGGGTTGGTTCTGTTCTCTTCTGATAGTCTGGATAGCTCTCTTTTTCTCAAGGTATGTGACTTCATTATCTTCTTGTTCACATTCTCCTCCCTTTTTTGCAAGTTTATCATACACATATCTTGGCAGTAATATAGACAAAGTTGGAGGGACAGACAGCGATATCAAAATAAGAATACAAAAGGCAAGAGGAGCTTTCATTGCATTGGGAAATATATGGAGATCAAGAGAAATAGGATCCAACACGAAAATAAGAATCTTCAACTCAAATGTGAAGTCAGTCCTATTGTATGGCTCAGAGACATGGAGAACAACAAAGACAACAACCAAAAAGCTACAGACTTTCATAAATGGGTGCTTGCGTAGAATAGAGGGATTAAAATGGTATGACAAGGTTACCAACGTGGAACTGATGACAAGAACTAGACAAGTGCCAGTGGAACAAGAAATAAGAAGAAGACGATGGTGATGGATAGGACACACACTGAGGAAACCTGTTGATAGCATTACATGGCAGTCCTTGTTCTGGAACCCCCAGGGCAAGAGAGGCAGAGGAAGACCAAGAAGTACATGGAGAAGAGAGTTGGAAACAGAGGTGAAAATGATGAGGAGAACATGGAAAGAACTTGAGATGATGGCACGTGACAGGAGGACTTGGCATGTATTTGTTGAAGGCCTATGCTCCTTTGGGAGTGGAGGGTTATGATGATCTGCCTTTTCATTTCCGGGTACACCACAATGAGATGGTACCCACTGAAGTATGGTTCTCTTTTTTGGCAGCTACCTTGTTTAGTTCATTTCTCAGATGCGGGAGTTTACCACCCTTGAGAGCTTGCAGGACAGACAGTGCATCTGTGAGGATGACTACCTGGTGGCAGTCAGAGTTGGTGTTATAAATCATATTTGCAGCTTGCTCTAGAGCTTGAACCTCAGCTGTATAGTTGGAACAGAATTTACCAGTGGGAATGTGCCTAGTCTCATAGTGGTTGTCAGGATATGAGATAAAGATACCGGCACCTCCATTCCTAACAGCATTAGTTGCTGATCCATCTGTATAGGCATGTATCCATGATTGGTCGGGATAGCTTTCTTGGATCATACTCAATGTAGCAGTTCGTTTTTGCAGATCATTATACTCACATCCACTTGTGAGACCACTGACTGATGTATTAATTTGGAGGGCACTGCTGGCCTGCTCCCATGGTACAGGGTGGGCTTCAGTGGTGTTGTCTTCATGGATAGGTCTTCTTGATGCTGTCTTTTAAGTCTTTTTCCCAGATGCACAAAGCTGCTACGCTTTAGACGTCCCAATGCCAGATCATCTAGTCTTGCCTTCATTGGGTGCGTTGGCATACTGTTGTACTTTTCCATCTGTATCATGTTTTTGGTGTCTCTTCTATGGGACAATGTCTGTAATCCAGCAGCCTTCTGCATCTCTGATATTGGTGTAGTTTTCATGGCTCCTGTAATGAGCCTGAGAGCTTGATTTTGCATCTTGTCCAAAGACTGCAGATGTGAGTTAGCAGCTGATGACCATGCTGCTGAGCCAAACTCTAAGTGTGGTCTTATTACTCCATTGTAAATCTTCTTTAGAGTTCGTTCATTTGATCCCCAGTTGGTACCTGCTAATTTTCCGAGTATGCCTAGTCGTCTTCGGGCCTTTCCTTCTGCATTTTCAATATGCTTATTCCATGTAAGCCTTTGGTCAAATGTCACCAAGATAGGTGGGGTAGCTTTCTTCCTTGATCACGGTTGTCCCTAGGTGTATGTTAGCTGCTTTGTCCTTGGGGGCGAGGGAGAACAGTTTTGTGGAGGTTTTGTCTGTGTTTATTGTGATAAGCCATTTCTCTGCCCATGACACTAGCATGTCTGCTGCCCGCTGCATTCTATAATTTGCTGTGGTGACGTTTTCATCAGCGCACCAGAGTACTAGGTCATCTGCATATAAGGCAGCTTTCACTCCTGCGGGGAGATCTTTCACCAGGTCATTGATGTAAACAAGGGAGAGTGTTGGGGAAATTACTCCTCCTTGAGGTACCCCCTGATGGAGCAACACTTTTCTGCTCTGCAGACCGTCAAGAGTGACTCTAGTTCTCCTGTTATGCACTGGATCCATTTCATCATGTTGCCTAAGTTTTGCAATAAGGCCATCTTTCCACACCTTGTCAAAGGCCTGATTGAAGTCGACCCAGATCATTAGGACCTTTTTCTTCTCCTGGAAGGCATCTTCTACTACTTGAGACAAGTAAGTAACTTGGTCTTCTATACTGTAGCATTCTCTAAATCCAGCTTGTTCCGCCACCAGGATCTGCTCAGACTCTAAATACCATTTCAATCTGTGGTTGACTATTCGCTCCATAGTCTTCCCAACACAGCTTGTGAGACTGATTGGCCGGTAACTTGCAGCCTCGGTCTTACATTTCCCTTTCTTTAGTATGGGTATTGTGATGGCTTCTCTCCATACTTGGGGTACCGTTCCTTTCAACCAGCTGTGGTTGAATATCTCAAGCAGTTTTGTCTTTGCTGCTGAGCTCAGATTTACTAGCATTTCGTTGCTGATTTTGTCTGGGCCAGGTGACTTTTGGAACTTAAGCTTGGAAATAGCGTTCTGTAGTTCTAGTGTGATGGGTTCCCTCATTGGGGCAGGAGTATCTGTCTGTCCCATGGTTGCCAGTATTTCTTTTCTTATCTGTCTATATCTGGGGTGGCGAAGGCAAGATCTGGTGTTGAAGTTGTGTGCCATCCTCTAGAGTAGAAGGTAGGAGTATCTGTGGCATTATTGACTAGGATTAGGGAGTGATCATCTTGCCATGTTTCAACCTCTTCACCTCTGTGATCTAGATGGTTATAGCCCCAGCTCTGGGAGTGGCTATTAAAGTCTCCAACTGCTATAAAGTTGGTGGCTGGTACCTGTATAGAGCTGAGACTCAGGGGTTTGTTGTTTGGACAGTAATAGTTCAGGAGTTCTATTTCCATCTTGTCTACCTTTATCTGCAACAGCTGATATTCTGCTCCATCCATGTAGGTTTTCCTTTCGTGTGCATGAATGTTGTTCCTTACAAGAGTAAGTACTCCTCCTTTTCGTCTATCTTGTCTGTCGGATCTGAAGCATTGATATCCCCTTATTTTAAAGGTTTGATTTGCTTTCAAGTGAGTCTCTTGGATACAGCAAACACTGACTTGCTTCTCATACAAGATGTTTTCCAGCTGTCTTTTTGCTGTATCCAGCCTGCTTGCTGTTCACTCCCTTTGCATTCCAGTGCATCATGACAAGTGGCACTCTGGGTTTCTCTTTTTCTGTTTTGTTTCGGTCAGTAGTTCTCCGCCGTCTGCTGACTCCACAAGAGTCTAGAGGGTCCTCCAGTAGCTGAGGGTGGGCTCTGTCGAGGCTCAGAGCCCGGCACTGCACCTGCCTGGTGGAGCTCCACAGGGCGAGCACCAGTACGAGATTTATTTGACGGTGTACTCATCCATAGAAAAAAGCGAGTTGCGTGATACTGTGGTTTCCGGTGCGCCTTCTGGCCCAGTATCTACGACTTGAGCACCTCTTCAATGGGAAAGTGGGCTCAGCCCTAATCTGTTTATGTTCCCAGTAGTAGACTATTCGCAAGCAGCCTGGGGGTGTCACTGCTCTGCGCGGACCTTGTTTACCGAGGCGGCGTCCGATTATGGATGTCAAAAGGTCATGTTTAGAATTTAGATTGCTACACATTTGTGAACGTTAATTTTTAAAAAAATTGCCTTTCTTGCTTAATTACCATTTTTTTTGTTCATCAATTATTTCAGGGGACGAATATGCGAGCATATTTTTCAATGACACGAAGAGGCAGACGTCCGTCTCTACCACCGATTTCTACTGTGACAAACAGACTCGGAAAATGCAACATGAGAGCTAGTACGTCTTGTTGTGTAAAGTTTATATATCATATTACTTCCTCTCATTCTCTGATGTTAAAAATCAGTAGGCTACTATGTAGTTGAAGCTTTCCTAGAAGCCTCTACAGGTTTTTTTTAGTTTATTTTACAATTACAAACATAAAAGACAAATGACATAAGCCATGTAAAAGAGAGACTTACAATCTACTGTATAATTAATATAATGATTTAAATGGTAAATGCATTAAAAATTAATGCCGCAATAAATGCTTAATGATTAACACAGGGAAAGAAGAAAATAATTTGGCCAACATTTTTTGTATTAATAATAAAATAACACAATCATGCAATTTGTCTTCTTCCCGTCCCTCCCAACAAATTTCTCTCAGGCGACCTCTTGGTTTCTGACTGCTACCCGAACAGAATGTGAGTAAAGGACATCTACAGTACAGGTGCCAGATGTCAGTACAAGCCAATGCCCTGAGAGGAGATTCACTTGACTTTCTGAACACACAATTATCTTTTGATGTGGTACCAGAGCCACTTTCAAAACTTGGTCTAACAAGGACAACTCTACTTCAAAAGAAGCCTCATGAATTTTGTGTACATGAAAGTTAATTTGTCAAGCAATGTTGGAGAAAAAGCATCTTGCCTCTCTGGTTCAGTCCCAGCGGACTCTGGGTCGTCTTGGAGGTCTGGATCCCTGGCTCTTTGTTTCCCATGCTTGTCGTGGTAGCCGATCTTCTCCCATTCTGCAGACATGGCCAAACCATCTTAGTTGGGGCTGTTCTATTTGGGTCTGCAGCGGATGAGATTTTAGGCCTTGACGGATCGTCTGGTTGCGGACCATGTCTCTTCTTGTTACTTCAACCACTTTCCTCAGATACCTCATTTCTGAGGTTTGGATCTGGCTTTTGTGGGTTGTAGTCATTGCCCACGACTCGCATCCATATGTCAAGACTGGGACATAGGTGGAGCGGTATACAGCCATCTTCGTTTTCTTACCAACCTCTTTCTTGCTGAGGAATCCACGATTTATGGCCTGAAAAAGTCTCCCAGCCGCTGCTTTTCGAGTGGCCAACTCTTCTTTGATGCCTCCCTTTCGGTCTATAATAGCTCCGAGATATTTAAAGTGGTCGACCTGCTCCAGGACCTGTTCTCCTAACTTAATCTGATGTTTTCTTTCTTCTCGTGATATCACCATGGATTTTGTTTTAGAGCTGCTTATGACCATCCCTCTCTTCTCCAGCTCTTCCTTCCAGACTTGCAGGTTGGATTGGAGATGTGCCTCTGATTTAGCAATCAGGGCAACATCATCAGCAAATGCCAGCTCCGAAATATAGACCTGTCTCATCTTCCAGTACCCCACTGAATACTTTCTTGTTCTCTCCTTACATGCCTTGATGACATCGTCCATAAGGAGTATGAAGAGGTAAGGTGATAGGATATCACCTTGTCTTACACCAGTGGTGGTCCTGAACTCTTCTGACTTAAGGTTTGCTGTCCTCACATAATTTCTGCAAGACTTGTAGAAGCTCTGTATAGCATGAATCAGAGGTGCTGGAATATTCTTCCTTGCCAAACAGTCCCAAAGTTTGCTCCAGGGGACCCTGTCAAACGCCTTTTCCAGATCTATGAAACAAAGATGGATCTCACTCTTATACTCAATGCTCTCTTTAAGCTCAATAAATCTTATAGCTTTCCTGTGTGTAGTTTTTGATTTATGAGTGCATGAAAATGCATATTTGCACTTTGCGAGCACAACAATGAGACTTGCTACTGCATCTTTTGTCAATTTTGATGGACCATAATTCATTTAATTGATTTGTTGTACTTCCCATGTTTCTTTTCTGCAATAAGGACTTGTATGACTTTGTACAAAAAGCATTATTGACTTGGTAAGTGTTTGTTGACTGTAGTTATGATTGTGCAAAGTAAGGCAATTTGTTCGGTGTGAAGATGTTTGAAAATTTTTGTAATTCCCCACAATTTTGAAATGCTGTAACTCAGTTGTTTGATGTCCGATTTTTAAAATTTAAAAAGGAAATTTCATGGCTTAAAGAGATCCATTAAGATCTATAAACAAAGACACTGTAAAAACAAAATGAAAAATCAATTTGTGGTACTAATAAAATACAGATTTTCATTTCTTGAAATGGTTTTGTGCTTGGTGCTTGTATGCATGCTATTCATTACTGATTACACTAAACAACCAAAATGTACCAGAAATGAAAATAGCTGATCTTAACTAATTTTGGTGTGCTGAAAACGAAAATGACATTAACAAATGTTGATTGGCTCTAGTTTTCAAGATATATGCTACTAGTTTATTTAATTATGGTCAATTTATATATGTGACGAACTGTTGTGGGCGATTGCATAATTTGTTCTAATGACCAATAAAAATGTAACTAGAAGTTGATGATGCAATCCTACCTATGATTACATCACCTTTGTGTATAAATATCTTATCTCTGATAAAATTTTGCCATTTAGTTAGTGCATTTGTCCTTATCAAAAGTATCGTAGTTAGAAATGCCTAGGACATGTGTGAACAGTGCTAATAATTTCTGTTATATATGTGATGAGGTGACATTTCTATCACAAAAACGAAATATAACTAAAGTGATTAACCTTTAGCATGCTGCCGGCGACTTAAGTAAGTCGCCGGCAGAAACCCATGTACTCCCCGCTGCAGGCGACTTAAGTCGTCGCCTTTCGGATATCTTCGTTTTCTAGCATTAGGAATTGTGTACACGTGATATCACCCCCGGATGTTAAGTTTTATTCTTATCTGGGAGAGAGTTAGCTTCCATTTCCGATATTTATTTTCTGTGAATTTTTTAAATCGAAATCAATCTGCATCGAACACACAGCTATTTTCGCTCAAATTTTAATGGATTCCGACTCTGATGCGATGAGATTTTTGTCTTTATTAGCGATGATATCAGTTCTCAGAATATGGGTGATGGCAGAGATGGAAACGATAGTATAATGTCATTGCTAGTATGTCTAATTTTAGGGGTTAGGCTTAGGTTTATGGGAAAGGTTTAGGGTTACGGCTGAATGTCACTGCTGACGAGGGTGTTTGTTGCTTTGCTACTGATGATGGGTGTAATGAAAAGATTGTCATTTGATTTGTATTGGTCAAATGACTTTCATTGAGATGCAAGGGATATGGACTCTTCGTTTGTTGGTTTTTTTTTTTTAATTGTTAAATTTAAAAAAAAAATATTTTTTTTTTCATCTTTCCTCTCTTCCTATTACATCTAACATGTACACAAACAAATTTTATATCATCAGATTCATCATTCATTTATTTAAATTCCAAAAATGATAGCAATTGACCAAGAAACACAAAAACTATAAACATTACAAGTCACCCACTATAAAAATGGGGCGTTGTGAAAAAGAATGCAGCTGCAGGCGCAATGTTTTGGGAATTTAATGCAGCGTGCTAAAGGTTAAGAAGGAGTACAGTTTGTATTTTGGCTGCAGAATAGGAGATCAAGATAATAGCTGGGCGCCACACATATGCTGCAATGCATGTGCAGCACATCTTTAACTGTGGTTGACTGGCAAAAGGCAAGCTATGCCTTTTGCAGTCCCAATGATTTGGAGAGAGCCCACTGATCATCTCAACAACTGTTACTTTTGCATGGTCCCTCCAATTGGGAAAGGCATATCAAAGAAGAAAAAATGGACTCTGGAATATCCAAACATCCCCTCTGCAATACGTCCGGTACCACATGGCGATGACCTACCAGTTCCCAAAGTGCCAGAATCATTTCCACTGATGAAAAGTACATTGGTGGTCCTGAACCATCAACCTCAAGCGACCCAGATTTTGAGCAAACTACATCCACTAAACCACACTTAATAACCCAAGGTGAACTGAACGATCTTGTAAGAGATCTGAATTTACCGAAGAACAAGGCGGAGCTTTTGGGTTCCAGATTGCAACAGTGGAATCTCCTGGCAGAAGATGTTACAATTTCTGTGTATAGGAACCGCTTATTACATTCTTTTTCAAAGAGGGTGACCTTTCTGCGTGCCACAACATTTTTGGTTTAATGGCAGCCCTCAAAATCAATTACATACAGGAAGTTAGTTGCTTATCCTTTACAGGACGTGGCAATCAACCCCAGCTTTTATTGGCTGTTTGTGATTTTTCTAGGCAATTTTTTTCATTCAGTAGTTTGCCATTGCTTTCTGAACGGTACGGCGCTTATACCATTGTTAAAAATCCACACAAAGCGATCTGCTACCAAACCACCTGCAGCAGGTTTCGAACCTGGTATATCTGGATTATGAAACTGCGTTCATATCCATTAGGCCACAGACGCCGACCATACCGGAAGAGTGGAGGCTTTTCATTGATTCATCCAAGACAAGTCTTAAAGCTGTTTTGTTGAATAATTGTAATGTGTTACCGTCAATTCCAGTTGGTCACGCAGTTCATATGAAAACTTATGAAAACATTAAGCAGCTTTTGGAGTGTATAAACTACGATCATCATCATTGGTCACTTTGCGGTGACTTAAAAGTGGTCGCTCTTTTGCTTGGACTACAGGGTGGATACACCAAGTACTGTTGCTTTCTCTGTGAGTGGGATAGCCGTGCACGAAGTGACCATTACATCAGAAGACATTGGCCAATCAGGCAGTCATTGCAGCCTGGCAGTAAGAACGTTGAGAACCCAGCACTTGTCGACACCAGCAAGATTTTGTTGCCACCCTTGCACATTAAGCTGGGTCTCATGAAAAACTTTGTCACATCAATGGAGAAAACAGATGAGGCTTTCAAATACCTCATCAGAAAATTTCCAAGACTGAGTGAAGCTAAAATAGGAGAGGGAGTATTTGTTGGTCCGCAAATTCGAAAACTTCATGATGACGAGTTTCTTTGCGTGTTGCATGGCAAGGAAAAAGCAGCATGGCTAGCATTTAAGTCAGTGGTGGACAATTTTCTTGGAAACAACAGATCTGATAATTACAATGAAATTGTAGAAAATCTCCTTCTGAAGTATAGGAGTCTTGGCTGCAACATGTTATTGAAAATTCATTTTCTGGATTTCTTTACGTCAAACTGTGGAGCGGTCAGTGATGAGCATGGTGAACGATTTCACCAGGATATTGCTGCTATGGAGACAAGGTATCAAGGCAATTGGAGCCCTTCAATGCTTGCTGATTACTGTTGGACTGTGACAAGAGACACCTCATCGATTGACTACAAGAAGCAAGCAAAGAGAGCTCGAACAGCGACTGAATAATGGTGGAATGTGTTCAAATGTGCCTTTTTAAAACGTGAACTTTAAATGTTTTTATTTTTTCTACATTTTTATGTTGAAATATCAATTAATTATGTAACCACAATTTTTATAATGCTAAAGTAGAAAGACTAGCTGTTCACCCCAGAGAATTAAACAAGCATACATTATTTGTATTACTGTAATGTAAATTCATCATTTTTTTTTTAAAAACCAGAGCCAATTGGTGAATTTCATTATGATATTTGAAATCAGCATGTCAAAATCAATAAGAAATGGTATATTTAATTTCTGGTACAAATAACTTTTGAAAATTTGTTGACGAGTGTTATTTGATCAGAGAAAAGCAAATGAGTGAATCTGCGGAGGCTGCAACTCTTACCACAGCCACTGTCAAATGGCAGCAGTACTGGGTATGTTAAGTGAACCATACTCTAAATGCCCATAAGCATTTTTATAACATGCACACAAATGAAAAAAAAATTATAAATGAAGCATTGAATTTGAATTTCTAAAGTTGCATTAGCATTTGCTGGTTGTTCAGTTATTCAGTTTCAAAATAAAAATAATACGGGACAAGATAATGAAAGCTGTGCATTTAAGACATAATTTGTTGTTGGATAAATAAACCTGTATCTAAAGCCATTCACCAACTATCATGTAACAAACCACTCATGCTGAGCTCAAGAAATAAGCATTAAAAAAAGGGAGGCATGTTCAATTTAAGACATTATTTATTATGGTAATCTGAATGACATATCCACACACTCAGTGACATAACTTGACCATGGTCATTGCATACTTCTGGAATCAGTCGAGCTGTTGGGGAAAAATAATAATACAGTATTTGAACTTATAAATTACAAATAAATGCTATGAAATCCAAAGGTACAAGTGTCTTTTAAGCTCTTAATTATAAAATATCTGTGCACATACTGTTACGGTATATGATATTAACGCCGTCTGCTAAAGGTTATCAGACGTGCAATTGTAAAGGTTAAGGCATTTAATATATTGCGATAGATGTTTCAATTATTGAACGCTCCATACACGATCGATTATGACGTGTATAGCGTTGTTTGGGTCACAGTCGGTAACTAAGAAACGCTACCCTTTGTTACTTGACCGCCAAGCTGAATAGCTGCGTTTTTCTAACCTTCCAATTCAATGGCATGATATAGCCATTTATATATGCATTTTTTGATGGACCAGGGTCAGTCCTAGAACTCTATATGAGAGGGAAATTTATGGAGGTTAGTATTTAACTAGAATTCTCAGAAGGAGAAGAATTCGTATGAAATATTCAGACTCGCAGTCTCACTGTCGGCAGGTAGCCATGTCTAGCTGCGCGTGCATATAGCTGTGATGTTCTGACGACAATATTGCATTGTATCCCCATACCGGCCACCACTTTTGTTGCTGAGTTATTTGCCGGTTGAAGATCATGCACTGAGTATGGTTACTTTAGTGATCTCTTGTTAATCGTGCTTTGTTTAGTATTACGCGAATTAGGGTGAAGGTGTTCATACAACTCAGTAGCATGGTATGAAGAAGTAGTTCATGTAACTTGAACTCAGCAACATTAATGAAGTAATTAATTCCTTCAGATTGAGTCCGTAATATTTAATCACATGTACACAGGATGATCATTTCAAATAGGAACAGAACATAAGTCCTTATAAGTCATGCATAAATTAATCAATAACGTAGACTGCTGGTTTACGTGTCAATGTCCGTTTAAGGATACAATGCAATATTGTCGTCAGAACATCACAGCTATATGCACGCGCAGCTAGACATGGCTACCTGCCGACAGTGAGACTGCGAGTCTGAATATTTCATACGAATTCTTCTCCTTCTGAGAATTCTAGTTAAATACTAACCTCCATAAATTTCCCTCTCATATAGAGTTCTAGGACTGACCCTGGTCCATCAAAAAATGCATATATAAATGGCTATATCATGCCATTGAATTGGAAGGTTAGAAAAACGCAGCTATTCAGCTTGGCGGTCAAGTAACAAAGGGTAGCGTTTCTTAGTTACCGACTGTGACCCAAACAACGCTATACACGTCATAATCGATCGTGTATGGAGCGTTCAATAATTGAAACATCTATCGCAATATATTAAATGCCTTAACCTTTACAATTGCACGTCTGATAACCTTTAGCAGACGGCGTTAATATCATATACCGTAACACATACATAAGCTACAATTTTAATTACAACATGCACACTGTTTCAATGACAGTCTCATTTATTTTCTGTTTGCAAATGACAGTTTAAAAATGCTGTCCTGTAGTAAAACTAACTCTGTGTAAACCCCCCGGCTCAAATTCCCTCATGCAAAAGCTAGTAACGTAAATTCAACACTAATAAACCACTCCTACTATATTTGAAAATTGCCAAGGGCAAAAGGCAAAACGTCTGCTAAGATCTGGAAACAGTATTTGAATTTTCTCTATTATTATCGTTTGAAAAAAAAAATTACCCTTCCCCTAATCGTATACACACCCGCCCTATTATTTTGTGGAGGTTGTAACTATAAATAACTCCAAATGGTTGAAATTATGCACCATTTACTAGCCTAACAATCCACGATTGGCCCAAGATTTGAATCTTCAAAGACAAGCGTATTGAGTCCCATTCCCCCAACAACACGCAGCTCGCGTTTCCCTTCCCAATATTTTATGACGAAAGCCGGAAAAGTTGGCAGAAGAAAGAAAAAAAACCAACTTGTTACCTCGTCTTGAAAGGGAGAGAGGAAAAGGAGGGGAGTAAAATGAAAAGAATCAAGGCTAACTTATGCTTTTGAAACTGAAACCTAATTTGTGCAGTGAGGAGGGAAAGAGAGAGAAACTTAGATAACTTGTAAAGAGGGAAAATAAAATAGATGTATGAATTATAGCGATAATATTGTTTATTAAAATACCATACTATTCCCTTATAATAAATTATCTTGCCGTATAGAAAAGTATTTTGTTCAGAATAAATATAGAGAAAAAGTACATAGAGGAAAACGATGAAGAAGAGCTGGATGAAAACTAGATAGGGTGATAGAGGCCAAAGGGCAGTTTAAGAATCACTTTTAAAAATTGAAATCGAGCCAATAATAACCGAGATATGGACAGACGGACACACTGAGGAATGCTCAATTTTGAAAGTCTTTGAAAGTTACATTTTAGGGGACGCGTTTTTGAAGAGTCAAATTTGCTTGGTTAACGATAGTTTAGGAGAGGGGGAATAAAACTAACGCATTACCAGAATACGCTGCCACTTGAGAAAAATATTTCAACATAGTAGTTTAAGATCAGACGCATAGCAGTTGTGACCTTAGTGTCTTTGCAGTCTGGGCGACAGTGATCTACACCTGTGCCATTGATCGCCAGTTAATCTTACTTTTGTGTGAAATATTTCATTGATTGCGGCAAGATAAATAATTTTATTGATATATTTTGTTAATATGTAGAGGCAAACCCAGATAGGGGGGCCAAAATTTGTGTTGTACGACATGGCCATGGGAAAAGAATTACGACATCCCAGCAAGCATGCCTAAGCAGAATTATTGAGAAACGAAAGTAAATTATGTTTGAATATTGCCATACAAAAACCATTATGACTAAGTCCAGAAAGCTACTGGCAGTCTTCTGCAGTGTCATCATCTAAAAATGACGTCAGAAAACATACTTAGAATGATTTCACAAAAAAAGAATTAACAGGTTTCAAGAAGACAACTTTATACCTATCTGATTGTATGGAAGAAAATCATTGTTTAAGTGACGGGCGTTGCAGCCATATGGAAGAAGAATGTAAACACAGTACAGAGTGAAGTCAAATAAATTAAGGGCTAGTGCAAATGTTTGCACACGAGCCTGACCACGGATGATGGTAAGTTTGAGTAATTGTGGAAATATTATTAGCCAGCATATAAAAGTAGAGGAACGTCCTTCTGTTTCAGGGTTATATTGCCTGTTACCAGCTGGTGACAGGAAAACCTATTGAAGACAGAATTGGAGGAAGAGAAAGCCTCAACAAACTGTATGCTGCATTTTATGGCCAAAGAAAGACCTTATGCTGATCTACTGAAACATGGTTGTTCGTCCATCACGGGTGATGAAGACCACTCTGTTCATCCAATTATTTAAGAATATGTTAGGTTAGTCTATGGGTACGAAGGTGACTGAAGAGCCCGATGCGGGCCTGGAAAGATCTTGGACAGTGTGGGCAGGGAATGTTTGCTTCATGTGAAGGTTTTATTTCACGGTCCTTCTAGCTTGTCTCCGCTGTTCCGCTGCTGCTCTTCTGGATGATTCGCATGCTGCTGCACCTTTACGAAGAGATGTGCGCCAAGCAGTTCGGTCTTGCGCAGCAGCTTCCCATGTGTCTGGGTTTATGTCAAAGGTTTTCAATGACGTCTTTAACGTGTCTTTGAAGCGCTTCTTTTGGCCACCATGGGAGCGTTTACCTTTCTGCATCTCACCATAAAAGAGTATCTTTGGCAGTCGATGGTCTGGCATGCGGACTACATGACCTGCCCAGCGAATTTGTGACTGCATCAGAATAGTATCAATACTAGGGATACCAGCTGTCAAGAACGGCGGTATCCGGGATCTTGTCTTGCCATTTGATGTTCATTATCTTCCTGAGACAGACTGTATGGAAGTGGTTTAGCTTCTTTACGTGGCGCCTGTATACAGTCCAAGTTTCACATGCATATAGCAGCACTGGAAG
Organism: Oreohelix idahoensis; assembly: GCA_024509875.1. Classification (NCBI taxonomy): domain Eukaryota; kingdom Metazoa; phylum Mollusca; class Gastropoda; order Stylommatophora; family Oreohelicidae; genus Oreohelix; species Oreohelix idahoensis. The sequence goes on along the minus strand of JAMPIV010001654.1, from coordinate 1,246,698 downwards.
CAGCGCAGCTCTGTACACCTTCAGCTTTGTCTGTAGACTAATGCCACTTCGATGCCAAACGTTGGTGTATAGTCTGCCAAATGTGCTGCTGGCTTTGGAGATCCTGGTGTTCACCTCATCATCAATGACAATGTTCTGGGATAGTGTGCTACCAAGGTATGTGAATCTGTTCACAACATTCAGTTTCTCACCATTAACCTTGATGACTGGCTCAGTATAAACTGTGCCAGGAGCTGGTTGGTACATGATTTCTGTTTTCTTCGTGTTGATGGTAAGCCTAAAGTTGGCGCAGGCTTCGGAGAATCTATCCACACTATGCTGCAGATCAGCCTCTGAGCCAGCATTGAGGGCACAATCATCAGCAAACAGAAGATCTCTGATGGTGTGTGATTTGACCTTGGTTTTTGCTTGAAGCCTCCTAAGGTTAAACAATTTTCCATCAATACGATAACTAATGTCGATTCCTGTGTCCCTGTCTCTAAAAGCATCAGTCAGCATAGCAGAAAACATGATACTGAACAGAGTCGGTGCAAGTACGCACCCTTGTTTAACTCCATTTGAGACGGGGAAAGGCTCTGATAGCTCACCGTTTTCCTGAACTCTAGCCTGCATTCCATCATGCAGTTGCTGCATTATTGTGATAAATTTCTTTGGGCAGCCGTATTTTGCCATGATCTTCCATAGACCCTCTCTACTGACCGTGTCGAACGCCTTTGTCAAGTCGATGAAAGCTGTGTACAGGTCACAGTGCTGTTCTTGGCATTTTTCTTGTAGCTGTCTTGCAGCGAACACCATATCTGTGGTTCCACGTTCTTTCCGGAATCCACACTGACTTTCAGGTAAAAGACCTTTGTCAAGATGAGCCGTAAGGCGATTCAAAAGGATTCTGGCGAATATCTTCCCAGCGATTGATAAAAGAGAGATGCCTCGATCATTGTTGCAGTCTTGGCGATTACCTTTACGTTTATATAGATGTATAATTGAGGCATCTTTGAGATCGTGTGGGATGGTTTCACTCTGCCACATTTGCTGGAAGATCATATGAAGTTTCTCTATCAGAACTGCACCGCCATCTTTATAAACCTCAACAGGAATTGAATCGGAGTCAGGGGCCTTTCCACTAGACAGTTGACGAATCGCTTTTTGAGTTTCCTCCAGAGTTGGTACATCATCTAATGCTTCATTTATAGGAATTTGGGGCAGGCGGATGATGGCTTCGTCGTTAATAGATGATGGCTGGTTCAAGATATTATTAAAATGTTCAGCCCAGCGTTGGAGAATTTTTTCCTTGTCTGTAATTAGTGTTTTTCCATCTGCATTAAGGAGGGGAAATGATCCTGATGATGTTGGACCATAGACCGCTTTGAGTGCAAGGTAAAAGTTTTTCAAGTCATGGCTGTCAGCAAAGCCTTGGATCTCATCTGCTTTATTACTCAGCCATGAATCCCGCATCTGGCGTAGTTTATGTTGGACGATTCTACGCATGTTGTTGAAAGCGTCTTTCTTGGATGTAGATTTTGGATCATTTAAATATGCTTTATGGAGATGGTGTTTCTCAGCCAACATCTGCTTTATATCATCTGAGTTCTCATCAAACCAGTCATTTTGTTTCTTGATGGAAGGACCCAGGACCTCTGTAGCAGTGTTGTAGATCTGCTCACTTAGGGCTGCCCAATTTGTTTCCACACTTTGGCCGTCTAGCGAGATAGATTTGAGACGGTCTTCTAAGGTGTCAGTAAATGACTTTGATTTTTGTCTTCTTTAGTTTGGTGACATCCTCTGGCTGGTTGGATACGAATTTTAAGTTTAGATACAATGAGGCGATGATCAGTCCAGCATTCGGCACCACACATGGACTTGGTCACCCGGACATCTTGCCTGTCCTTCTTCCTAACAATTACATAGTCAATTAGGTGCCAATGCTTTGAGCGAGGGTGCATCCAGGAGGTCCTGTTGCGGGTAGGAAGTCGAAAAATGGTGTTGGTGACAAGGAGGTCATGTTCTGCGCAAGTCTGGAGGAGACGAAGTCCATTACTGTTACAGCGACCCACGCCGTACCTACCAATAGTGCCATTCCAGGAGATGTTATCTGAGCCTACTCTTGCATTAAAGTCACCAAGAATGATGAGCTTATCTGCTTTAGGAACTGATGCAATGACTGCATGTAGTTCTTCGTAAAACTTATCCTTGACATCATCCTGGTTTGTCATAGTTGGTGCATACGCGCTAATGATGGTGGCATGTTTTCTTCCATAGAACAGAGGGATCTTGACCGTCATGAGTCGGTCATTTATTCCCTTTGGGGGCCCCGCTAACTTGCTGACAATTGCTGTTTTGATTGCAAATCCAACCCCTGCTTCTCGTCTTTCTTCAGTTCCTCTTCCGCTCCAAAAGAATGTATAACCTGCACCCTTTTCGCAAAGTTGGCCCTCGCCTGCAAGTCGAGTTTCACTCAGTGCTGCTATGTCAATGTTGTACCTGGCCAGTTCTCTCCCAATCAGGGCAGTTCGTCTCTCAGGTCTGTTTGCGTTAAAGTCTTTGTCAAGTAAAGTGCGCACATTCCATGCGCCTAGAATGAGGGGGAAAAATCTGTCCTTTCTTTTTCTTATATGTCGACCGCCAAAGTAGGGTACCCACCAACCGCGGTAAGCTGGTTAGGTAATGGTGAAGCAGGCAATGTTTAGGGCACCTTTTCTAGCCCCTTCCTCATGCCATGGAGGTGAGCAGTGCTTTCCTAAAGAGGGCTGCTCAGACACTCAGGGGGCTGCCGAATCCCACTGCTGCTCCGATCAGTGGAAGACGACCATATGGCCTGAGCCGCCTGTGTGTAGGTCTGCGACTACGACTGCCAGCGTACCCACGCCTGCCGCTTCGCCGCTCGCCCATCACCACAGGACTTGTGAGTGGATGGATGAATGGATGAATGGATGAAAGAGTGACTTGCGCGGTGATTTGGATTAAAGTGAGGAAGAGTTGCGCAATTCGTCGACCTCACTCTCTTGCCTGGGTCCATCTCAATCCAGTGGCAAGACAAGTCAAGACGACTGGAGATGAAGTCAGGTGCAGTGGATGACCAGGGCTTTCTACGTGCCTCGCCGTGCTCCTTATGCTCCACAGCGCGTTGGGAAGCTGGGGGTGTTGGGAAGTCAGGTATTGGTAGTACCTCTGGTGAAGGAGCTGTCATGCCCTTTTTAGGGCAGCTCAGCCACCTTTGGTCCAAACCTGGCATCCAGCTCTCACCTGTGGCTCCTCGTAGCTGTCAGCATGCGACAGCGGCCACCCCTGGACAACGGCTTTGACAGGCCGGCTAAACTAGGTGAGGGTAGCCGAATGGTTATAAACCTTCGGTGAGTTAGGGTCTGCCTACCCATGCATGCGAAGACTGGATTCGATAGACTGCGCGGAAGAAACCACCTGTTGGTTCAACGGGCATGACGGCGTTTTTTACTGAAACATACGTCAACTAGAAACATCAGGTGAAGTCCCCCTACGTGGGCTCTGAGAACTTATTCAATAAAGATTTCCACCATGTGTACTATCTTATTCGTGGGCATGATGACAAAAATAGTCCTTCCCACCACTGACTTTCACTTTTAGACAGTACTACATCAGTCTGTGTTATACACACATTTGTTTATTATCAAGATATGGACAAAGATTCCTACTTATTTATTTATTATATGTAAATACAGTTCTATTCATTTTTAACCATTCCTGCCCCAAAAAGATTTGAGGGACAGGAAATAAAAATTGTAAAATAATTATCTAAACTTAACCCCAGTCTTTATTAATTCAATTTCATTGAGTTACAGTTGTGTTTGTTTTTTGCACTTATCACTATACTTGCATTACCCTAGACACGTAGCCATATAAAACACATAACAATATCATAAAATATTTCCCGAAGTGAGATTTTCGAGAGGTAGCGGATAGGTACCGTGAGAATACATCATCATCAACAATTAGACTCAGGGACTTACATAGCCTGACCTCACTCAGAGTACACATAGCTTGGTAACATCTATAACCTCTCCATCACACACGCCACATGTCCCTAAATATAGTCATCATGGTTGATATTTTGGATTTCAATTTTTAGTACAGCTGCCTGCTTTGCTGTTTAGTAATCGTATCTCCGTAATTTAGTTCTGCGCTATAAATGATCCACTCGCAAGGATTAGACTTAATACTAAAAAAGAAGACTGCAATGCTGCTGAAAATATATTTAATAATGTGAAGTTACTGCCATGCAATCAAGTAATATTGATGATAGAACTTTTTAAATGGGTTGTCCTTCAGCTAAAAGACTGAATGCCCAGCATTACTTCATTTAATTTCTACAATCTGGCGGCTGTTTATTTCAGAGACCTTTTATTTGTTAGTTTATCTTTCTTGGCCTCTCCCCTGTTTCCTGTCCTATTGCAGATTTCATTTTCTTATTCTAGGGAGTTCCTTTTTTGCTACTGGTTTACATAAATAATTTTTTTTTTTTTAAATTACAAAAAATTACTACAAAACTTCATATTTTGGGATCGGCCATTATTGTTGACCTTAGCAATGAATTTAAATTTTTCATCAGACCATCCATCATTTTGTTGCATTGTCTTTTTTTTCCTCTTTAGTTTCTTTGCGTGGATACTTCTTTCAAGCTCTGTATTTTTGTTATTCATTATTATTTTTGTAGTGCCCATTGTGCTTACTTTAAAGCTTTTTGTGTTTGCTGTGTCCTTTGCAACTTTCTCAAGGCCTTTCCACATCTGTTTCCTGGTTGTGAAAACATGATGAAAGGTCAACCTCAAATATTCTGTTTATTTTATCTACAAAACACTCCAGTACCATTTTTCATTCTTTGAATCTAATACACATACCTTTTTGAAACCAATGTCATCTGAATATTGCCTGAAGCACCGCCTGCAGATATTGAGGCCATATTTCCTAATGAGACCATGGGAATTATTGCAAACACGGCTGAAAAAAAACAAATATTGCATACATCATTCATGAAAACTGAAATAAGCAAAGGCTGTGAACAAAAGTAAGAATTTTTTGTATTTATTCTCCTCCTGTAGCGGTACTTGCAGTGCCTGAAAATTACTGTTTGTTATTACTGCTGAGCTGAAAATATGCATAATTTCGTGATGCTCCTATTTGCTTATTTTTCTGATACTCTTTGCCTCTTCATTAGTTCGTGCCCCCCTCCCAAAAACTGGTGTTCATTTAGTGACTAGGTTCGAGCCCCCCTTCCCCATGAACGCAGAAAGAGGCAACATTTCTTAAGCTTTAAGCTAAAATTTGTGACAAGATGTAATGTATAATTTACACTGAACTATACGAAACTGGACTAGCCAGGTTTCTTTCTTCCCATTTGTTGTAATTTGTGCACCTATTTACAGATTTTGAATTTTGATGCTGAATTTATTCAGCTGAAAAGAATTCACTCCATCTCTGCGACTGGTGTTCGGGCATTACTGAGGTAGGACTCTTATCATAAGAATGTGCAAGTTAATTAGTTTGCTGTGCAGTCAGCCATCTTGCTGATTAAGTGTTATGGTTAATACTTTGTCTAATCCCAGTGCTAAACTCTTCACTGTATTTTCTTTAACCCTTTCAGCACCAGTATGACGTACGCTGTACGGCATAAATCTTTACAATATTTGTCGCTATGCCGTACGTCACGGAAGTAGCGCGATTTCTCGTTCCAATTCACCTATAAGACGTACGGCATACGTCATATTTTAAAAGCACCAGAACTCTACTGTTTACAACCGTATCGGCAATTGCTGGGCATAATCGGATTCAGCATTGAAAAAATCTGGTCACTAAGCTTGAAACGAACAAAATATTTTACTGCTAGCGAATACGGTGTGACGTACGTCTAGTTTGACAAGTGAATTCTCCCTGATATGATGGATGATTTAAAGGGACTTTTAGCTTTTCATAACATTAGAACCCCTGAACATTTGTTGTAACTTTTCGTTTGCCAGAACGCATTCCACCGGGACTCATGTAGGATACAGCGACGAGATCAAAGAGACAGACCGAGGGATCTTAAGGGAGACTATCGGCGCTATCAAAGACAGTAGTTTTCCCTGATACGAGACGCAGTTGCTTGCCGCTAATTTCGCGTCTCGGTGTCAATCGAGGAACCGAGCGAACGGGGGAAAGCGAAACGGGCAGCAGCGAGCGGATACGAAGACCAGGGGGCGGCTTCTTCTCTTGATTTGGCGGTCAGATCCCCAAAAGTTCGTGAGATCAAATAAGTTGTCAAGTTTATCATGTCCCACTCAACTTACATTTCATTTTAGCTAAATAGACCATGTAGAACTAGACACGTTATCACTCGCTGGCCAGACCTTTACAGAAGCACTAGCTTTATTGAAATCTTGTTATAGATTTTCCCCTGGATTTTATATATATTTGCAGTGATTTCTAATTCTGTGCAAAGCGGTAATATATATTGTGTAAAGTGATCAGTGGTCTAGCTCAGTCATTCTATTTAAAGGGATTCTGTGTTAATTTAAATCTATTTAATTAAACCATCTCAAGAGTTCCAGTTTTAAATATAATGATCTATCTATTATATTATTTCAAAAGATAATAGATGCTTAAATTAACTTTTAAAGTCGCGAAGGAATTTATAATTAATAAATTCAGTTAAGTCCTAGTTTTATAGATGTGTGTTTTTAACCACTAGAACTCGCGCAGTGTTTATTAAATACATAATTAAATACGCGAGCATATATATAATAGGCTTAACGGGAAATTCATCGCGCTTTAGAAGGTTATTTGTTTTCGGTATATTACATGTCTTTTTTTTCTTTCATACAGAGTGATCGTAACCTGTGCGATCCCAGCATTAAGAAAGCAATAAAGAAATCAATCTAAGCAAAGCAAAGCATAAACAGTGTGTAGAGTTCCCCTGACGCAGAACTGGTTGAGACTGTGTAAATTTTTAATCTTTGAGGCGATTCTATGTTTGGAATTCCGCTATCTAACTTATAGCAAAGAAAGCACACCCAAAGACAAATTTAACGCACCATCAAACAACTTAAGTCGTAACGCGAAGAAGAACACTGGCCCGAGCTTTGTTAGTTTACTGACACAGAGAGATAATTCATAATTTCCTGAACAGTGATGTGACTTAGTTTTCTCACTGGACTTAAACCATACCTCACGGATAAAGTGTACCAGCACGCGTAAGAATTTTATTATCAGCGGCATAGTCAAATAGACCACACCATCCTCACCCCGGTATCAGAGACCGTGCCCTCCCATAGAAACTGTTATTAAGAAAAGAGACACAACTACAGATTCATTTTCCAGCGATTACGGGATCCTTTTATGTGCTGACCGCCTACCCGATAATCTGGGGCTAGAACTTGAACAAACACTCATACATTTAGTTGAGGTGTAACTGCTGTTGTGTTATTCTATGGAGTGCAAGATTTTTTCACAATCGGTAAGTGAGAGCAAGATGAGTGAAGGCCTTTGCTAGCGCGGGTATGAATGACAGGAAATTAATTCTTTTGTGTGACCATTTTGTTAACTTGCTTACCTGGTAACATATATCTTTTCTGTATACCCTACATTGTTCCTTTAAGTGGGATAGTTGATAATTTGTTAACTCTGTTTAAAACCACCTCCTTTCCATTTGCTTAGTAAAGGGAAGAACAGCTGGGAAGAACAAGTTTTTTTTCTATTACTTATACCTAACTTGGTAACACCTCTTTCAGAGTAATTAACTTTACTGTTAGGTTAACGTACCTATGTTTCTGATATTATCTATCTTTGGACTGGGTTTGTCTTTGTCTAATAAGCGGGAAGGGCTTAGTCGATACCAATCTTCTTCACCCCTCCCAAACTTGTTATTTGCATTTGTGTACTTATGATAATTTATGTAATATCTGATATTTTTAGTAATTGATGTTTAAAGTGAATAAAATCACCTAAACTCATTTAGTTCTGTGTGTTGGATATACCCAAAGCCCAACATTTCCCCTATTCGTTTAATATAGTTTGTATCAACGTCGTGTGTGTGTTTGAAAACACCGAATCGGTGAGCGCGCAGATGCGAGTCTGGAAAACTGGCAAATAATTGTTTGACCAGGAGAGTGAAAGAGAAGATTGAGAGACACGATTTGTCGTAAATAAGTCTGTCTTTACTCTCCTCCAGCACGCTGGGAAGCAACTATTAAATCTCTACATTTTCTATCACTGAGCTTTCCATCATCATTTTCCACTCTAAACCGGACCACTATTTCTACGACTCTTTTTCTCTCAAAATAAATTTACGACATACGGTAGAACTGATAATAGTGATCTTACAAAAGCGAAAGTAGAAACATGGACGCTGTCGTACCGCCAAACCATAAACATTTTGTGGAAAAAAAGAGCACGAAAATTCTTGTTTGAGTTGAATTTATTCAACTTGATTGATTCTGACAACTCTTTTTACTGAGATTCTGGTAATCTTTACCTTTTGTGCCGTCGAGTATGTTTAATATGTGTATTTTCGTACCATTTAGAGTTAAGGTTGAGGTTAGGTTTAGGGTTACCCTAATTCTAATGCTGACTCAATATTATACATACTCGACGGCACTAAATGTAAAGAGTACCCAGATTCAGGGTCAGAGTTTGTGTGCTCTGGTTCAGTATATACTTTTAATGGGTTTCCTTTTACGATAAACTGTTTACAGTCAAATTAAATATATGACCCCTAAAATTACAATTATCCTGTCGTTCAGGGGAACGAACTAAGCCGAAAATGGTGTTGTCATTTGGAATGAAAAACCTGTCGTTGCGAAGGGGTTAAATAAACAATGCCACTCGTAATTGGTTGAAATGAAGAAAATTGGGATGTGTTCTTTGAAGCCATCTAAATAAGTTGCCAACATCTTGAGGGTTAGGAATGTCACTGTCTCTGGGGTACATCACTGACAACTTGCCTGTGTAGGCCTACTCGTTTCATCCAGGGCCATGATCGGTTTTTTATGTATGGAGGTTTAATTCACAAAGAAACATATATTTCTTATCTGATAGTGCGCCGCAATGAACCTTCGCAAAGTGTATCATTCAAATGGCCTAAAAACTTCAAGTTGACACTGCGATTTTTTAAAGCGAAAAATTTTCGCAAGCAGCGGGAAAAGTATCAAACTGTGCAGTCCAAAAAAGTCAAGACAGGCTTCTTTTATTGGTTCAGTGCACAATTATAGTGTTTTCAACTTTAATATGTAGCCTATCACAGCATGGATGCTCTCCAAGAATCGATATTCTTTCTTCATTCAGTATGGAAAAGCGAAAGTTATTGTCCGTTCGGAAATTCGTGCCCACACATTGAACGTTGTAACTTTGCAACCCCTTGACGGATGTTATTGAAATTTGCTACGTGCCCTACTGATATCAATGCAGTTAATATATTTTTTGCCCTTACAAAACTCATGTCATGTTCGAATTTTCTTCTTTAAGTTATATAAAAAAAACTCTTACCATTGTCTGTGTTAATTTTTATTAGTTCTACAGGAAAGTTATAAGATCTGTTCAAAAATTGCGCACTTAATTTTTGTTACAGCACAGCACAAGCGATGAAATGTGCTATTCAATATATTTTTTTGTTTTAATTAGTGTAGTGACTACATGTCCGCACCTATTGTACACAGTCGCGAGTAATTATTTCAGCGGTGTATGCTAATTGCAATGAGTTGGCTGCAACGAAACAAAACGACACCAGCGTATAATATATTAATAAACTAAACTGCATAATTATGAAAAGCGCAATGAATCTGAAATGCAAATTTATCACTTTGCAGAAGGTAACTGTTATATTGTACAGGCATTTTCGCAGAGAGGCTAAGATGGGTTGTTTATAGGCCTACCACGACATCCAAGAACCAGGTAGGAGAACACGAAAGGCCCTGGGTGTGGATAGAAAATCTTTTCGACGTTGGATACAACAGGACGGTGATTGTACAGAGGCTGCGGTTAAGCAAGGAAGGAAGAAAAAAATTGATGATTTTGACAAGGATGTCATTAGACGTTTGATTTTGAAGATGTTTAGTGCCAATCAACTTGTTACTCTCCACATGCTGAAAAGTCCGCTGCAAGCAGAATGCGATATTAACGTCTCAAAAACAACTCTTTGGCAACTTGTCAGAAGTGTCGGCTTCACTTTTAGAAAAACGTCTGGCAGAAGGAATTTTTTGTGAAAAACCACATCTGGTTGCAGCTCGAAGCAAATACCTTAGGCAGATTCGTGAGAGAAGGCAAGACGGCTATGATATAGTGTATTTGGACGAATCTTGGGTTAATGCTCATCATACGAACGAGAAAGAATGGCAATCTGTTGACGGAGACCATAGAAGGAAAATTCCCAGCAACAAAGGTCAACGCATTATTTTAAAAACATGCTGGCAGCAGACAGAATGGGCTTGTCCGTGATGCAGAGCTTATTTTTCAATCAAAGTCTGTAGATGGTAGGGACTACCACAGTGAAATGAATGGGCAAATTTTTCGAGATTGGATAGTGAATACACTCCTCCCGACTCTAGATAGGCCGTCTTGCCTGGTGATGGATAATGCGTCCTATCATAATGTTCTAGCGCAGGAGGATAAAGCTCCCACTTCGGCAAGCACGAAAGACGAAATCAGGAGGTGGCTTGTGAATGAAAATATCTTCGCTGACAACAGCTATTTAAAACCAGAGTTGTTGCAATTTGTGAGACAGAGGAATAAGACAAAAGTGTATCTGATTGATAAAATCATCCAAGAGCAGGGTCATGTTTCTCTTCGACTCCCACCTTACCATTCTCACCGTAACCCAATAGAGCTGGTTTGGGCTAGTTAAAGGGCAAGTGGCCGCCCAGAACACCACTTTTAAAATGTGCAATGTTAAAGACATGACTCATGAGGCAATTTCACGAACAGACACAGAGTACTGGGCTAAATGTGAAGAACACGTGCTACAGGAAGAAGATTACTGGCAGCGATATGGCTTGCAGTTTATCCAATCAATAACTGTTGTGAACTTATTGGAGTCGTCCGATTCGGAATGAGGCACGTCGATCGCATTCCTTCATTTGTGATAAACTAATTTCATATGCCAATCTATAACACATAAACAGTTACGATTTGTCATAGCTTCCTGATTTACTGCTATCATGGTTCATTATCAGAACATCATTCCTCGTATCAAAATCACCTGAACAACCAATCACACATTTAGGACACGCCTTTGAACCGTCTTGTCGAACAAATGTGATTTACTGTAAGAATTAATGTTACGGGCAGATTTAGGCAAATGTTCCAAGAAGATCAAAGAAAATCGCTGTTTTGCAAATTTCGCGACAGCTGTGGGTGTAATGATCGCAAAATCTTAACTGCATGGAAAATCTAAGACTGCATGCAAAAATTCATGTCCATACAACAAACAGTTTTGGAGAAAATTGACGCTTTCTGTGGGCACGAATTTCCGAACGGACTTTACCATTTAAATATGTTGGCGCTGATGAAGTTCCTAGGTCAAAATGGGTAAATTCAATGCATTTTGGGCCATTTTTTTTCACATATTTCAAGACCCTGGTTCTTCCTGGCTTTCCCAGAAAAGTACAAGCCCTGTGTCAGAGATGGTTCTTGTACCGCAGGAGGATACTTTAGTAATATATATTTTCATATAGGCCTATGGCATTTATATTTTTTAAAACTATTGGTGATACAGATGTCAAATTTGTCCCGGATAATGTGTAGGCTATTCAATATGTAGGGCCTATAAAAATTTACGAAGAAATATACACATAGCAAAACAGATGATATTCCTAACCTACATCATCATCTCATCTTCCCCACAAATATTCCACAAAAAATAATAGGCATTCATTTAGTCTTAATTTTTAAAAATCAAATATTAAATCTTTAGTTCACAATCACTACCATATATTAGAATATGAAAACAACCAAATTTCACAACCCACGTTTTACTCATACTGGAGTTATCCGTTCAAGTGAGCGACAGACTGACAATAACAGTGTTTCGCTCCATGTTGGGATTTTATGGGTTTTCCCCCCATATGTTAAAATGGCTTAAGTAGGCCTTTTTGTCAGGTGTTATTGTGACAAAAACAAAGCTATTGTTGGGTAGTGGCTAGCTGTTTGAGCTCGAAATGAGGTCTAAATATGGATAGGCTAGCCAGTCTGGTAACATGAGGAGCCATTTTACTGAGTTATCTTGACAAACAGAATCCTGAAAAACTGCTAAATTTTTTTAAAACCGTTCCCCTCTACTACCTTCATTTATTTTTCCAGTTAGGGCCTACTGAGAATGTACAACTAGGCTAGATATAATTGTTTCTTCATTTCGGGGTTTAAGCTGCATTTAAGGCCTATTATTCCTGTATTCCGATTAGGCCTAGGTATTTATATCATTCCATTTTGTATGGAATATTCTTCATCGGTAAATAGGCTATAGCGCCTATGTTAAGTTTGGAACAGTAGACCGGTTAAAAAACGTGGCATTTTGCTTTAGCCTAAGTTGGAATTTGTGGTTTTTATGTTTAAATGGTCTCAGTGTTAGACGGGCGGTACTCTCCAAAAGGCTCGAAAAAATGGGATTAGCAACATGGTGGAGCTTGGCTACTGTCGTTATCATCAGTCAATTATATTATTCTGTTTAGCCTAATACAAGGGACACCTATCATGCTAAACTGGTGTCAATTACAATCGGTAACTAGGGGTCGGAGTGGCTAACAGGTAGGCCTATAACATCAGCCTCGAGTTCTAGAGGTTCCGGGTTCGATTCCCAGTTGAGAGAACATAATTTATAACATTTCTGAACCAGTGGTCCTAATGGTGGCATACTTCTTCCCCCCCCCCCCCCCCCTGTGGAGTGAGATCGGATGAGTAGCCTCGGATAAGGGGCACAAAAATATTTATGGAATGTGCGATTCATATATAGGCCTAGGCTCTAGTTGGCAAGGCTAGGCTAGACACGTTGGGATTCTCGGCAGTGCTACGCGAAGTTCGTGCACTGTGTCGAGATCATCGTGTGATCTAATGGAGGATCTAAACTAAATTACAAACTACTATTGTCGACGAGAATCGTCCATTTTGTGACGAAGTGTAATGATAGGAGGAAGGGGTGTTTAAAGAAATGTGACGTCACACAAGACTTTTTTTCAAATGATTTGAATAGGCTATTATCGACAATAGGTCAACAAGGTTGTCGTCAACGTGGATTTTTTTTTTTAAGTATTAACTCATTCAATCTTTCCACAGATTGCCTCAAATTACATTTATTTTATAGCATACCACATATAAAAACATTCCAAAATAAAAGTCAACAGTACCATGAACGAGAACCAGGTCCAAATCTACGAGGATGAGAGTACCACGTTGTTGTGAAACCCATCTTGATCACCTTGTCGGTAGAGAAAGAAAGAACGACAGTTTCCTTTTGCCAGATTTCTTGAAAGTGGCCGGTTAATGACTTCCTGAAAGTTTTTACGGAGCCAGTTGGCGTTAACTAAATAATGTAGACATATGTGTGCAAAACAAAAGGTAATCACGCGCGGCCTATGTGTAAAATTGCTGTCAATTAATTGTGTTTTAAATTTAAAAAACTAAGCAGTTTACAAGTGAGATAAAACGTTCTATGTGGAATACAAATATTTTAGAATACAACTGTCAAATAATATTTGAAAAAAATAAGTTGCTGGTAAATGAATTTTTTTTCTTTTTGGGGTGGATTAATTCCCCCCCCCCCCCCCCATCCCCCCACAACAACAACAAAAATCAACTTTCCCTGCTCAGTTAAAAGCATGCATTACAATGTATGCAGAGCTTATGTAAAATTAAACACAGAATATGACGGCTTTTACATACACTTATTGAAAGTAGGGCCAGCTTTACTATTGGGGGAACTAGGCAGTCGCCATTGGCTGCAAAATTAGGTGGGGGGGGGGGGTGGAGAGGGGCGCAGTAAAATAAATCGAGTGAAATAAAAATAAATTAATGCAACGAAAAAACCTTGTATTTTCAAGGAAGATACAAACATATCATTCTCTCTCTCTCTCTCTCTCTCTCTCTCTCTCTCTCTCTCTCTATATATATATATATATATATATATATATATATATATATATATATATATATATATATATGTATTACACAATTTCGTTTTAAGTGATTGACATTTTGTGGTGAGGCACGCACATTTAAACCTAGACTGAAGCCCACAGATTATATCATAACGCAATTGCCATTTAAGGGTCGTCCAGATATAACGTCAGGCAGCGAGGGAGCAGGGGGTCAAACATTTTGTGACGAAGTGTAATGTTAGGAGGAATGGGTGTTTAAAGAAATGTGACGTCACACAAGACTCTTTTTTTTTCAAAAATAGTGTCTGACCAAATTAGATTTTGTAACCTCATTCCCCATAGTCTACTTCGTGAACCACTTTTATTATTATTATTATAATCTCAGCTGAAATATCGGATAATTGTGATAACATTTAACTGATTTAAACTTATTTTAGTTATCTCTCTCTCTCTCTCTCTCTCTCTCTCTCTCTCTCTATATATATATATATATATATATATATATATATATATATATATATATATATATATATATATATATATATATATATATATATATATATGATGCAGTACACATCTTTAGAAATAAAATGAAGACTAAATAAACTACTATTGATTTAAATTAGATTTTTAAAAATAAAACAATAGCAGTTTAACACCATCCCGACGACAGTCCGGTGAGATCAAAGACACAAGAGTTAAGTAAGTTGAAATTATTAGGGCTGACGTGAACGATAACATTTATTTATTGTTTTAATGCGAAAGCATTTAGCTGGGTAGGGTAAGGGTTAAACCTTGTCTCGTGTTTGGAGGCGGTACATGAAATTACAGATATTTGTAAAAGCTGGAATATTTACAATATTTCAATGGGGCGAGATTAAGAGAGTTGTGACGTCACACAAAGGGTTGGGGAGTCTGAGTTTTTGTGACGAAGTGTGACAAAGAGGGGAAGGGAGGGGTGTAAAAATTGCGAGACGTCCTATGTGCGTTAATGATTACTGAGACCTGAAAATAACTACTAGCTTCTATCAGATATCATAGAGCCGGAATTCCCGTTACGGGACGTAGACACATTGTCTAGTGCCTACAACATGAAGGGGACAATTATAATACTCAGAAAAATTTCATTTAAAGGGGGGGAGGAGGGGGGGGGGGGAGAGACAGTGAAACACAATGCAACTAATACTTTGAAATTATTTTTCAGTAAATATTATTTAACAATTTCTAGTAGCAGTTCAAGCCTGCGTCGAGACAGGCGTTAAATGGCTCCCAAAAAATGTTTACTAAAGCATGGGCTGAAAGAAGAGTCCAAGACGACTAGGGGGAAAGCCATAATAGCACCGGTGTAGGAGGCAGGAAGGACGTACCCGGATACACGCACTGTACAGTGCTTCCTACCGTCAGGTAGGGAACACTGGACAAGCGATTCTTGCCTAGGTAGCAGACACTTAACTCAGGCAGGAAGCACTGTACAGTAGGAGGTAGGAAGGACGTACCCGACAACACGCACTGTACAGTAATTCTTGTCTGAAAAAAAAATAAATAGGTATATCGCACTGTTTTGTAGTTATTATAATCCATTAGGCAGATATTTCCACCTTTCCTTCCTTTATAGGACAAAAGACTGGAGAGATAACGAGTAACGATGTTTTTGTGTTTGCTTCATATGTTATTCATTTATACTGTGTAAACAAATTTTATGAAATTTTTATAATTTCGTCTAAAATGTATGGTAGGAAATTATTATTTCAATATTCATCCCAAACAGGTATCGGTATGGTGCTTGTAGTGCGGTATGGTGCGTGTAGTGCGGTATGGTGCGTGTAGTGGGGTCATAATTTGGGCAGTGAATAATAAATATAAGGTAAGGGTAGTTCCATTGCAGATGCTGCCGTAGTGGAGTGAAGTGTAGGCGACTTCACTATACTAGGTCCAGCATCGAGAGGTGAGGTGACAAGTTCCCTTTCTCGCTGCCTTTTCCTTCCCTAACTCACGAGCAAAGTCAGGTATCCATTTACAGCTGAGTAGACTGGAGCGTGTCGTTACCGTGAATCGAACCCAGCAACTATGCCGAGAGAGACCAGCGATCTAACCATTCTTTAAATCGGACGTTCAAATAATATATAAATAAATAATACTGTACCTCTAAATAATTTGAGACATGACAACCGTTACTAGTTTTACATGAAATAATTTATTTATAATGATAACATACAGTATTATATATTAAAATGTGAAGAAATAAAAGCGCAATAACATGCACTTAGTTGAACTGGTCAGTGACTTTAAACATGCATGCAATATTTACAGTAATGAGTGCAAAAAACTGAAACAAATTAAAAAAACAAAACAAGTTGTACTTATCAATATGTATAATTCATTATGGAAAACTGTTTAAGGAGTTTACCACTTTCATTTTAAAGTAAGTTTATTTTTACATAATGTATCAACGTTTCCGTTGCTTCTCATCACGAATAGAGTTCTTCTCACAATTTGAAATGTGTTCGTAATTACTTTAAATTGTACATTCAACTTTCTTTTAGAGTTCAATAATAGCTATAGTTCTCAAGTCATTCAATTATAGTTTATTTCTTTGAACTTCGTGATAAAAGAAGGCCGCGGTTAAACCTACCAGCTCTCTGTGGGATTTTGCCATCCGTGAGTGATATCACCTATTGCTTTCCTACTCTGCATGTTAATTAGGTTATACGTGATAACAAACAATTGTAAACTTCTTTGCTAGGACTGGTTGCATCATTAACTGCCCATTTCCGTGAACGCTTCATGTTAAAGGTCATAAATAGTTCACACCAGTAAGGAAGTTGAGATAAGATTATCGCGACTCAAAGGCGCATGGAAGAGAGATAAACCCGTTTAATTATTCGGGCATGGAAGAAACACGATCTTTTTATTGCCACTATAAATTTTCTGAAAGGTGAATACTGGATTGTTCTGAGAATATATGCTACATAAAGGTGACGAATAGCCTATTAGGAAATAAGTCTGTCACTTTAACAATGCTTATTGGAGAAAGGGACACAGAAGATTTGTTTCACAATGCACTGGCGCAGTCATTTCACTACACCATTGTATGGACATGGGGTAAAGCATACATATGGGCGTGAGATGGTAGGGAAAGCAAACCCGTAAAAATTGTGTGCTGAAATCGGATGTGTCGGGCCGAAAGGCGCAGATATCGCAGCTCAGCTGTAAACTACGACACAACGTAAGCCAACATACCGCTTAGAAAAGGCCAGCATGTAAGAGTGAGATATGGTCGAGCGAATGCAAACAACAACAACACGTGTCACAATGCGAGCAGGTGACGTTATAAATTATTTGACTTTTTATGTTAAGGTAAAACATAGTTGTTAATGCTCTTTTGGTAATAATATTCACTAAATAAGCAATATACATATGTTTAACAGATTTTTAACTGACACATACTGATTTTCGTAGGTTAGATTTATTTGTCGAAGGAATGTCATCTATCCAGTTTTACTTTATTAATTTTCTTTATTTATACACTGTCAAGTAGAAAAATAAACGCATTTATCATGTATTATGGCTTTGGTTTTACTGGCACATCCATTTCTCAATATATTACATACAATACATCATTAATTATATTTATGTACGGATTTCCACTTTTTTTAAACCTTTATATATTATATATACCTTTAAAATGTTAAGTCCTTTTTACCCAAGTTGAGTGCTTCCTACCTAGCAGGCAAGGTTCACTGTACAGTGTCCGCTACCGTCAGGTAGGAGGCACTGTACAGTCTTCCCTACTGTACAGTCCTCCCTACCTCCTACACCGGTACCATTCTGGACAAAGAAGGTTAATAAAAGGGAATGTGGAACACACCGAAATATTATACTACTAAGTTACACAGGAAAACTATTTACAAAAATACTTGAGCAAAGAATAAATCCCATCGTTGAAGCACAGCCGAGTAGGGCCAAATTTGGATTCAGCAAAGGAATGGGATGCACAATCGAATATGACAGTAATCTATACATAGTATTGATAGACCTGGAAAAGGCCTTCGACGGAGTGGATAGAAATAAACGTTGGGCAGTATTAGAAGACGTTATAGTACAGTGGCAGCTATTAGATAACATGAGATCTATGTACTATACATGCAAAAGTGTAGTAAGAACAACTAATGGGCTCACTGAAGCATTTTATATAACCACAGGAGTTTGACAAGGCTATGTGCTATAACCATTACTGTTCAACGTTTGTATGGACAAAAATAATACCAGAAGCAACTCAGAAGACGAAGAATACAACCAACCGAATGAGTTACTTTTTGAAGATAACTAAAGTATAATGTATGAAGATGAAAACCAATTGCAAAACCACACATGCACTTAATTCAACATGTGGAAGATACAACATGAAGATTAGTATATCAAAGACAGAAACTATGAAGATTAGTATATCGCCAGGCCCACTTAACATACATGTCAACACGACAACAACATCAAGGTCCAGAGTTCAAATACTGTAGTGAAATTGACAGAGATACAACGGTAAAATATCTCCAAAGATAACATTTAAGGATAAAAACATAATGCGTAGGCTGCGAATAGTACATGATCGCCTAGACCGCGGGTCATCATCCTCCATAATAATTGACTTGCTAGACAGGAGGGGAACGGCGGATCAAAAAGGAAAAAAATATGACTGGAAAGATTGCGTGAGACTAGAAAGGCTAAGGAGACGCAATTGGGGGGGGAAACGGAGAAAAGTCACGTTTCCCAAGTTGACATAAAAAGTAAGCAACTCGACAGAAGGGACCTTAGATATAATACGCCACAGTCATTTATTGGACGCTTTTGCAATACCAAGCCCTTGATTTGAATTCAGCGGCTAAAACGCAGATGTTTGGAATATTACAAAATTTAAAAAGTACTTTTTTCTTAATATTAATGTTAGGAATATAAAAATTAGCTGGCCGGATGGCCTATTCTGAGCAGTGAACTAATATGTTCTTAATTTTACAGACGGATAGATAATATTGAAGATAATGACAAAAGACAGTGTTGTTCACATCATCGACAGACTGTATTGAATCTAAAAGTGTCGCTAATTGCACAAAAAAAACACGACCTTGGGACGCAGGTGTTCAAATTTACTTAGTATGGAGGAGAGGGTTTTTGGGTGGTAGCTGTGTCTAAATATAACTTTTAACGACAAAATTTTGGAGGGGAGAGAAAGGTTGGTTCAAAAATCAAGTACATTTTGTAGAAACACAAGTAGAGACGGACAGACTAACAGATAACCATCCATACTTGACTGAAGCATGACTGAAATGACTTTATGGTAGGAAATTTGAATTTAAAATAAACCTAGGCAGTGATTGGCCACAGACAATCATATCATTAGCGCTCAGACGCGAAAGGGGGCCATTCTTCAATAGTTGTTCAGTGATAGACACAGATTTTAAAGTGTGGTGATTTCCATATGAAAGAAAGTGTAATAAATTTAGGGACGCCATACTATAGCCAGCAGCTCAGCTGAGTTTTGCTAGCAATTCTGTGTTATTTATTCATAATCTGAGCTGGGAGTTTCTGTTGTCAACAAAGCAGTGTCTATTCAGTTGGTGACTTTACTCGAGTGTATCTGTGCAGTACTTGTGACAGAGACCACCATTATTGCCCGCCAGCACGGAGAGGTGGGACCACCTGATTTCAGCACCAGAGCTACAACTACCAGATGAGTGAGCCTCTGGTCTGCTGGACTTTCACCAACGCCCTTTAGTTACTAATAACCCCATAAAAATTCCCACCATTTTCTGGACACTGTGTAGTCAATATAGACAGGTGTGATGAGGCCACCCCAACAGCACAAACATTAACTATCCTCCCAAGTAGATGACTACTAGAACATTTTAATAAAACTAACTAGTATAGTACATATATATGTACACTATTGCATTTATGATATAATATTCCATGCATTTCTTTCATAATCTCTAAATCCTTTTAAGTTCTGGTCAACCTAAAAAATTGATCCAGAACAAAATAAATGTAATATAATTCTATCAAAAAATTTTACACACGTGAGTTAGTTCAGTGTATTTTAACATTTATTAATATTATTAGTCTTGTTAAATATCTGTGGGTATATCTATAACCTATTACACCACACTACATATCATAACCCTAGACACTTTACGTAGCCACATTCATTAAAAAAAAAATAAGTGTGAGGTCGTAGTGGTAGCAAGAAAGGCCTTCTGACAATTCTCAACTACATTTTATCTCAGGAGCCTTCACAGCTGGCCTCATACAATTACATTTAGTAATATCACCATCATACAATACCATCAAACCCACTACATAAATTGGGGTCTTGTCCAGGGATAATTAGCCCAACAGTAATATTAGGATCTCCTGGTGGGAGAAATAAAAGTAGGGAAATAAATTGTAAAATTTCCTTTAAAATTAAAAGTGTCCCTGCAGATAAAAGTTGGTGAATCTTCACAGCCAGTAATAATTAATTAGTTAACTGGTTAGTTAGAATTAGTTAGACTATAGTCATAAGAAGTACTTAGTGTATTTACTGGTTAGAGATTTATCTTGTATATTATTATATTGTCTAAAAAGTATGGCGGAGCTGGCAAAATTTAGATCAGCTGCTGTGCTCACCGCGAAGGAGATGGGAATGGATGGTCAAATTTTAATTCAATACGTAACGGCTGAATGTGATAAATATATTGAAAGGGAAGATAGAAAGGTAGCTGAAGAGAAGAGGTTACAAATTGAGGCTGATAGAGAAATTAAGAGGCTGCAGATTGAGGCAGAAGAAAAACGACAGCAAAGGGAGGCAGAAGAAAAAAGACAGCAAAGGGAGGCAGAAGATAAAAAGGCCGAAAGGGAGGCAGAAGATAAAAAGGCCGAAAGGGAGGCAGAAGATAGAAGGTTGCAAAGGGAGCACGAATTACGACTAAGGGAGCTGGAATTACAAGGCCAGGCTCCTGAAAATGGTGCCAGCCCTTTTGCCTCAGATGCTACGCCCAGTCTGGGAGCCTCAAACTCAGCTATGGGGTTTCATTTAGACCATTTTGTTGAAAAAGACGATGACATAGAGGGGTACCTAGGACGTTTTGAGTTATTAGCTACTACATATGGGTTAGAGAGAGAGAGGTGGAGTTTAAAGCTATCACAGGGATTGAGAGGTACTTCTTATGAAGTATTTGCCAAAATGAACAGGGAAGACCAAGACAATTATGACATGTTAAAGCAGGCTTTGTTATTAAGGTACGAGAAGAATGGTGAATTTTATCGTAAGAAATTTAGAAATGCCAAACTGTTGTCTGGGGAGACATACCACCAATTCTCTGCTAGACTAGAAACCTATTTGGAGAAATGGACGGCTCTGGGGAAGACCCAAGATCTTAAAGAAATGATCATGATTGAGCAATTGAGAGAGTCCATGGCTCCAGACATGAGAAAATTTCTCATGGAACAAGGTGCAGAGAAGTTGGGGGAAATTTTAAATGTTGCTGAGAGGTATCAGGCAGCCCAGGCAGAGGTAAGTGGTGCTAAAAAGAAGCACATAGACAATTTTAAAGCTCCACAGCAATTTAATAAATTTGATAATAGAGAGCAGGGAAATAAAGGTAGGACAAACTTTGAGCGGCCAAGAAATGACTATCGCGACAGAAACTCACAGTTCAATGACCAAAAGTTCAATGAAAGAAAACCGTTGAACCAAGGAAAAAGATGGTGTAAATGGTGCAAGAAGGATAACCATAACACCGAATTTTGTAGAAGGAAACCTTCAAACATTGCTGCAATGAAGTCGGGGACGCAAAGATTAAAGGTTAATCCTAAGGGACAACAGGAACCTTATCACCCCCAGTTTGTGAGGATGTTATTTGTAATGGGGTCACCATAAGGTGCCTTTATGATACAGGTTTGGATTATGATTCAGTTGTGAAGTCTAGCCTAGTGGACCCAAGTCAGTATACCACAGAAACAGTGGAAATACAAGGGGCGACTAAGGACATACCACTCATGACACTTCCCATCGCAAGGATAACGGTGAAAACTCGCTATGTGGAAGGAGAAATCAGAGCAGCAGTGATAGATGAACCAATCTACCCTCTGATATTGGGGTGTAGATACGTCTTCTTGGGGAATCCCGAGAAACCTGTGATCATGGCGACAGTGCAGACCAGGTCACAGAAGAAGGAGGAAGAAGGTGAACCTATAAATGCTCATCCAGAGGAGATGAGGAAGGCGCAGGCTGAGGATAGGACACTCAAGCCCTGTTTTAAAAAATTGCCCAAATGCCACACACCTCCGAGCAAGGGGGAATATTTCATGAAGAACAAACTCTTATACAGGAAGGCCGGAACTGGAACAAATGGTCACAACCAGCTGGTTCTTCCCACTTCATATAGAGATAAAGTGATGGAACTCGGGCATGCGATTCCCTTCAGTGGTCACATGGGGATCAGCGCCACAGGACAGCGTATAGCTTGTCATTACTTCTGGCCAGGGATAACGGAGGATATAAAAAGATATGTCAAATCCTGCCCAGAATGTCAAAGGGTAGCTCCAAAGCACTGGACTGCTCCTGCAACTCTAGGGGAAATGCCCATAGTGGGAACACCTTTTGAGAGGGTTGCAGTGGATATTGTAGGACCTCTCACTCGGACCAAGAGGAGGAACAGTTACATCCTTACTCTGGTGGACACTTGTTCTATGTGGGGAGAGGCGGTAGCCCTGCCATCAATTGATTCAAAACATGTAGCAGAGGCACTACTTACAATATTTACCCGATTAGGATTCCCGCATCAAATCTTGACGGATAATGGTTCTCAGTTCAAGGGGAAACTAACGGAAGAAGTTTTTAAGCTATTTCAAGCCAGACACTTTCATTGTAGTCCGTACCATCCACAAGGGAACGGCCAGGTAGAGAGGTTCAACGGGACTCTCATTTCTATCCTGAGAAAGCTGGCACACGAAAAACCGGATCTGTGGGATCAATTCCTGCCCGCCGCATTGTTTGCGTACCGGGAGGTACCACATAGTTCAACCGGGATGGCTCCCGCAACTCTGCTATTTGGGAGGCCAATAAAAGGTCCATTAGAAGCTCTATTAAGGACCTGGACAGATGAGAAGGCGGAAGAGACTGTTACCTCATCGTATCAATATGTGAACGAACTGACCACTCGTTTGAAAGCTGGATGGAAACTGGCAAATGATAATTTGAAACAAGCCAGGAAGAAACATGCAGCATATTTTAATAGGAAGGCAAAGGACAGGGAACTGGCAGTCGGAGAGAAGGTGCTGCTTCTACTACCCGGAAGCCAGAATAAATTACAAATTGGTTGGCAAGGTCCATATACGGTTCTAGAGAAGGTGTCTAGAACAAACTATAAAATTGACAAAAAGGGGAAGGAAAAAGTTTATCATGTAAACCTGTTAAAGAAGTATCTGGACAGACCACTCCAGGAAAGCACCCCCTTATTGACCTTGGCTATTGCAACCCAGATGCAAAAAGAACCACTCACCTCACATGAATACCCATTACATCCTTGTGAAACAGCAGCACAGGTAAAAGTCAGTAAGCACCTGACTAAAAACCAGAGGGAGAGAGTTCAACAGGTTCTGGAGGAACATACAGATGTATTAACAGATAAACCAGGCCATACAAATTTGCTACAGTATGACATGAAACTGGTAGACTCAAACCCAATCTGTATGAGAGCCTATTCTATTCCGTTCGCGAAGGAGAAGGCATTGAAGGAAGAAATAGAGTATTTGTTGAAGGAGGGGATTATTTCGCACAGTGAATCATCTTTTAGTTCTAGTGTCGTTTTGTTGAGAAAACCGTCTGGGGAACACAGACTGTGCATAGATTACAGGAAACTGAATGCTGTCACAGAAGGACAAGTGGATCCATTACCAGACACAAAACAGTTATTTGCCAGACTGAACAAGGCAAAATACTTTTCAAAGGTGGATCTTAGTAAAGGCTATTACCAGATCCCAGTGAAGCCTGAAGTGAGACCTTATTTGGCTTTTAGCACTTCGGATGGACATTATGAATTCAATATGCTACCATTCGGACTGAAAAATGCTCCGAGTGTGTTTTCAAGGATGATGCGAAATTGTTGGATCCCCTGAATAACCCATGTATCACGAATTTCATGGATGATATTCTCGTCGCCACAGAGACATTTGAAGAACACATTGAAGCTCTGGAGATGTTGTTTGATAGACTTCGGGAGGCGAACTTAACTGCTAGGCCAACAAAATGTTGTATTGGATGCAAAGAGTTGGAATTCTTGGGACACACTGTATATCAGGGTAATATGACCCCTGATCCTAAGAACTTGGAAAAACTGCAGAGAGCACCTAGGCCACAAACAAAAAAGGACGTGCGATCATTCGTGTCGTTATGCGGATTTTATCAGAAATACATCAAAAATTTTAACGCTATTTGTGCTCCTCTGACTGATCTGACTCGCAAGGGACTTCCAGATAAAATTATTTGGACTGCACAATGTGAACTAGCGTTCCAAGAGTTAAAGGAAAAACTCACTAGCAAGCCTATTCTCAAACTGCCTGATTTGACACAGGACTTTGTCTTAAGAACCGATGCAAGTAATGTAGGACTCGGAGGGGCTTTGTTGCAAAGATCATCTTCACCTGATGGGGAACTGAAACCAGTCGCTTATGCAAGCCGCAAATTGAATAAGGCGGAACAAGGATACTCCACAAGCGAAAAAGAATGTTTAGCGTTAATCTGGGCAATAAAGAAGTTTCAAATCTATCTGTATGGTAGGACATTTGTGGTGGAGACGGACCATCAGCCTCTCGTATTCTTATCTCAGGCTAAGCATGAAAACGCAAGATTGCTGAGGTGGTCTTTATTGCTTCAACCTTATCAGTTCAGTATCCAATATATCCCAGGCAAATTGAATGTCGGTGCAGATTTCCTCAGTCGGCACCCCTGTGATCAAAATTAGAGTAGTGGCAGACGTGAGGAGTAATTTTACCTATGTGTATCGCTGGTTTTGGAACTTGCCATAGGCATGTTTTCAAGTGGGGAGATGTGTAGTGAAATTGACAGAGATACAACGGTAAAATATCTCCAAAGATAACATTTAAGGATAAAAACATAATGCGTAGGCTGCGAATAGTACATGATCGCCTAGACCGCGGGTCATCATCCTCCATAATAATTGACTTGCTAGACAGGAGGGGAACGGCGGATCAAAAAGGAAAAAAATATGACTGGAAAGATTGCGTGAGACTAGAAAGGCTAAGGAGACGCAATTGGGGGGGAAACGGAGAAAAGTCACGTTTCCCAAGTTGACATAAAAAGTAAGCAACTCGACAGAAGGGACCTTAGATATAATACGCCACAGTCATTTATTGGACGCTTTTGCGATACCAAGCCCTTGATTTGAATTCAGCGGCTAAAACGCAGATGTTTGGAATATTACAAAATTTAAAAAGTACTTTTTTCTTAATATTAATGTTAGGAATATAAAAATTAGCTGGCCGGATGGCCTATTCTGAGCAGTGAACTAATATGTTCTTAATTTTACAGACGGATAGATAATATTGAAGATAATGACAAAAGACAGTGTTGTTCGCATCATCGACAGACTGTATTGAATCTAAAAGTGTCGCTAATTGCACAAAAAAAACACGACCTTGGGACGCAGGTGTTCAAATTTACTTAGTATGGAGGAGAGGGTTTTTGGGTGGTAGCTGTGTCTAAATATAACTTTTAACGACAAAATTTTGGAGGGGAGAGAAAGGTTGGTTCAAAAATCAAGTACATTTTGTAGAAACACAAGTAGAGACGGACAGACTAACAGATAACCATCCATACTTGACTGAAGCATGACTGAAATGACTTTATGGTAGGAAATTTGAATTTAAAATAAACCTAGGCAGTGATTGGCCACAGACAATCATATCATTAGCGCTCAGACGCGAAAGGGGGCCATTCTTCAATAGTTGTTCAGTGATAGACACAGATTTTAAAGTGTGGTGATTTCCATATGAAAGAAAGTGTAATAAATTTAGGGACGCCATACTATAGCCAGCAGCTCAGCTGAGTTTTGCTAGCAATTCTGTGTTATTTATTCATAATCTGAGCTGGGAGTTTCTGTTGTCAACAAAGCAGTGACTATTCAGTTGGTGACTTTACTCGAGTGTATCTGTGCAGTACTTGTGACAGAGACCACCATTATTGCCCGCCAGCACGGAGAGGTGGGACCACCTGATTTCAGCACCAGAGCTACAACGACAAGATGAGTGAGCCTCTGGTCTGCTGGACATTCACCAAAGCCCTTTAGTTACTAATAACCCCATAAAAATTCCCACCATTTTCTGGACACTGTGTAGTCAATATAGACAGGTGTGATGAGGCCACCCCAACAGCACAAACAGTAACTATCCTCCCAAGTAGATGACTACTAGAACATTTTAATAAAACTAACTAGTATAGTACATATATATGTACACTATTGCATTTATGATATAATATTCCATGCATTTCTTTCATAATTTCTAAATCCTTTTAAGTTCTGGTCAACCTAAAAAATTGATACAGAACAAAATAAATGTAATATAATTCTATCAAAAAATTTTACACTATTGAGTTAGTTCAGTGTGTTGTAATATTTATTAATATTATTAGTCTTGTTAAATATCTGTGGGTATATCTATAACCTATTACACCACACTACATATCATAACCCTAGACACTTTACGTAGCCACATTCATTAAAAAAAAAATTAAGTGTGAGGTCGTAGTGGTAGCAAGAAAGGCCTTCTGACAATTCTCAACTACATTTTATTTCAGGAGCCTTCACAGCTGGCCTCATACAATTACATTTAGTAATATCATCATCATACAATACCATCAACACCACTACAAATACCTAGGAAGCATTTGTACTTTTTTTTTGCGTTCGCCCGCTAATACTCGAGGCGAAATCTCAGGTTATTATTTTATGTCTAACCTGACATTGATTTTACGTGAGCATCCCTTTATTTCTTGTACAGAGACAGGTGTCCCTCGCCATTCAGGCAAATACTCGCCGATTTCGGAGGTACCCATTGCAGCTGGGTCGGCTCAGGAGCCGCCAGTCCCTGGTCGACGACACTCCTTCAAATGTCCTCGCCAGGTCTCGAGTTAATCCAGTCCAAATCCCGGTCGACGAAAAATCCTCAAATGCCGTCGCCCGGGTTTGATCCTGTATCACCCGGTCGCCAGAGCGGTGTTGTAACCACTACGCTAGCGCGGCTCCCGCATTTGTACTGAAAACGAAGACTTGGCAGAGACATTGAAATGAGTTGTCAAAAAGCCAGGGCTGTAACATAACACCTGTCACCACTGCTAGATATATTCTTATCAAATCTTTCTTATCACTGTCAAACATGGTCCCTGACATGAGGGGAAAATCACTTTGTTTTAAAAGAAAAAAAATATTCCGCTCAACCCTTGATGGGTTTTAATTAGGATGTATAGTGAACTACACTATATATCCTTCTTCTTCTTGCGATCGCATCTTTGATGTTTACACCGTCAGACGAGTTCTCATGATGAATTCGACTGTTGTTTGAAGTTCCTCTTTAGCTCCATATAGCTTTGAGTTTAGTGTTGAGTCATTGGGCCAGTATATCTTTCTTAACTGGTCATACAGAGGACAATCCTGTAGAACATGCTCAGCAGTTTGTTCGTTTAATCCACATGTGCACAGTGGTGAAGCAGACAATCGTAGCTTGTGCATGTGTTTATTCAGTTTGTTATGCCCTGTCCTGAGGCGAAAAATAGTTATCTGTCCCTGCCGGTCGAGAGTGTGATAGTCGTCTTTGGGTTGGTTCTGTTCTCTTCTAATAGTCTGGATAGCTCTCTTTTTCTCAAAGTATGTGACTTCATTATCTTCTTGTTCACATTCTCCTCCCTTTTTTGTAAGTTTATCTGCCTTTTCATTTTCGGGTACACCACAATGAGATGGTACCCACTGAAGTATGGTTCTCTTTTTGGCAGCTACCTTGTTTAGTTAATTTTCAGATGCGGGAGTTTACCACCCTTGAGAGCTTGCAGGACAGACAGTGCATCTGTGAGGATGACTACCTGGTGGCAGTCAGAGTTGGTGTTATAAATCATATTTGCAGCTTGCTCTAGAGCTTGAACCTCAGCTGTATAGTTGGAACAGAATTTACCAGTGGGAATGTGCCTAGTCTCATAGTGGTTGTCAGGATATGAGATAAAGATACCGGCACCTCCATTCCTAACAGCATTAGTTGCTGATCCATCTGTATATAGGCATGTATCCATGATTGATCGGGATAGCTTTCTTGGATCATACTCAATGTAGCAGTTCGTTTTTGCAGATCATTATACTCACATCCACTTGTGAGACCACTGACTGATGTATTAATTTGGAGGGCATTGCTGGCCTGCTCCCATGGTACAGGGTGGGCTTCAGTGGTGTTGTCTTCATGGATAGGTCTTCTTGATGCTGTCTTTTAAGTCTTTTCCCCCGATGCACAAAGCTGCTACGCTTTAGACGTCCCAATGCCAGATCATCTAGTCTTGCCTTCATTGGGTGCGTTGGCATACTGTTGTACTTTTCCATCTGGATCATGGTTTTTGTGTCTCTTCTATGGGACAATGTCTGTAATCCAGCAACCTTCTGCATCTCTGATATTGGTGTAGTTTTCATGGCTCCTGTAATGAGCCTGAGAGCTTGATTTTGCACCTTGTCCAAAGACTGCAGATGTGAGTTAGCAGCTGATGACCATGCTGCTGAGCTAAACTCTAAGTGTGGTCTTATTACTCCATTATAAATCTTCTTTAGATTTCGTTCATTTGCTCCCCAGTTGGTACCTGCTAATTTTCTGAGTATGCCTAGTCGTCTTCGGGCCTTTCCTTCTGCATTTTCAATATGCTTATTCCATGTAAGCCTTTGGTCAAATGTCACCCCAAGATAGGTGGGGTAGCTTTCTTCCTTGATCACGGTTGTCCCTAGGTGTATGTTAGCTGATTTGTCCTTGGGGGCGAGGGAGAACAGTGTTGTGGAGGTTTTGTCTGTGTTTATTGTGATAAGCCATTTCTCTGCCCATGACACTAGCATGTCTGCTGCCCGCTGCATTCTATAATTTGCTGTGGTGACATTTTCATCAGCGCACCAGAGTACTAGGTCATCTGCATATAAGGCAGCTTTCACTCCTGCAGGGAGATCTTTCACCAGGTCATTGATGTAAACAAGGGAGAGTGTTGGGGAAATTACTCCTCCTTGAGGTACCCCCTGATGGAGCAACACTTTTCTGCTCTGCAGACCGTCAAGAGTGACTCTAGTTCTCCTGTTATGCACTGGATCCATTTCATCATGTTGCCTTGGATTCCACTTCTCCTAAGTTTTGCAATAAGGCCATCTTTCCACACCTTGTCAAAGGCCTGCTTGAAGTCGACCCAGATCGTTAGGACCTTTTTCTTCTCCTGGAAGGCATCTTCTATTGCTTGAGACAAGTAAGTAACTTGGTCTTCTATACTGTAGCATTCTCTAAGTCCAGCTTGTTCCGGCACCAGGATCTGCTCAGACTCTAAATACCATTTCA
The DNA here is from genome assembly GCA_024509875.1 of Oreohelix idahoensis. Taxonomy (NCBI): domain Eukaryota; kingdom Metazoa; phylum Mollusca; class Gastropoda; order Stylommatophora; family Oreohelicidae; genus Oreohelix; species Oreohelix idahoensis. The sequence continues at coordinate 1,216,999 of JAMPIV010001654.1, read as the reverse complement.
ATCTGTGGTTGACTATTCGCTCCATAGTCATCCCAACACAGCTTGTGAGACTGATTGGCCGGTAACTTGCAGCCTCGGTCTTACATTTCCCTTTCTTTAGTATGGGTATTGTGATGGCTTCTGTCCATACTTGGGGTACCGTTCCTTTCAACCAGCTGTGGTTGAATATCTCAAGCAGTTTTGTCTTTGCTGCTGAGCTCAGATTTACTAGCATTTCGTTGCTGATTTTGTCTGGGCCGGGTGACTTTTGAAACTTAAGCTTGGAAATAGCCTTCTGTAGTTCTCCTAGTGTGATGGGTTCCCTCATTGGGGCAGGAGTATCTGTCTGTCCCATGGTTGCCAGTATTTCTTTTCTTATCTCTCTCTGATGGTCTATGTTAATGGGTAAGTTGCTTTCTGAACTGTATCTTCTAGCAAACAAGTCTGCAGCTTGTTTTCCTCTGAAAAGTTTGCCACCTTCATCCAATGTGATAGTCTGCCTTGGTGAGGAATGCTCTTCATTTAGAGACTTGACTAATCTCCAAAGTTTCCTGCCGTCTTTCTCAAGGTTCAGCGATGCCGTTTTAGTTCTCCAGCTTTTCCGCTTTTCTTCTAGCTTTGTTCTCTGAAACTCTGCTACAGCCTTTTTCCATTTGTTGTGAGTTTCAAGTGAAGGCTGAGACTCTGCGTCCTTTCTAGCCTTGTCCATAGCTTTAGAAGGATACGGATGCTTCTATCGCAAGGAGTTTTACAAAATGTTTTCAGAAGTCAAGGACAATGCGGCAAAGGGCGGAGCACTAACTTATATCTGATCCGTCGCCTTTTGTGAAGAATTAAGCACTGGTTTTAGCCCGTTCAAGCCCCCAGCTGGTGTAAATCCAGCGATTCCTTTTATAAGTATTTGCTCTATAGATGTAAATATATATATATATATATATATATATATATATATATATATATATATATATATATATATATATATATATATATATATATATATATATATATAAAAGAATCTTGGTCATACGTATGCTTTCATACCTTATAATAACTGAATAAACAATGATTGTTTAGTTTTAAAATAACATGTAACAAATTTAATAACCAGTTAGTTTTAACAGGTTAAAATGGCGATGGAATGATGGCGAATTTTTAGATGTCTATAAAATTGTCTTCACTGAGACTTGGGTGAGGATTTAAAAAACAATTGTCTTTTTGCTGTTTCCTTAATAACTTAGCTGGTCTAAGTGAGTCCTGCAGCCGTGGTTTCGTCAATTCTTTTTGTGATAAGGGCCCTTCTTCATACAACTCGTCCAATGTAGGTGGTTAGTGTTGATTCCCTGCTTTTAACTCACAACTAGTGGCGTAGGAACTTTCGTATTGCAGCTTCGTATCATGAACTGTAGAAAAAAATAAAAAGAACAAATGCCTCTGCTAAGTACATTTGTGGGTTGCAAATTAACAGGTGCGTTGTCTCGCTGTCCACCAATCAATGTTAGCCTCTCTGAATAATTAAATTCGTTAGTATACACAGCGTAACTCAGGAAAGATGATTAGAAATCACCAATATTCTTCTGGGTATTAAACTCGGAAAATATGTGCTTGGACAGCGCGAATGCGATGATTTGTGCTTGAACTAAAATTAATAATTTACGTATCTCACAAAGTGATACCATACACTTGATGCACTTGGGATGTAATCATCACTCATCACTGCTCCATTCAGAGTCTTGGGTTGCCGCTGCTTTCGCTTTTCTGAGCGTATTAGCATGAAACAAACACCAACGCTTGCTGTAGTGGTTTATGAACATACTATTTCCATATGTTGAGGTTGCCAGCCTCATATATAACCACTTAGCAAGTACAGACATGTTACATTTCACATCTTTAAAATATAGGTTCACAACTTACCCCACATGGGATTTACAATCTCCTGGCACCGTTATAATGGACACAGCAACTTAGGTTAGATGCTTTCGAATCACTTGGTCTGGGAAATTTTAGTATTCCCCTTATGACGGGTGATCTGATTCATTAGGTCTCCACTCATTGTATTTTAAAATGTGGGTTTACTTTTAAGTTTCAAAGTTGCCCAAATACTCTGTCCTGGTCATTTACGTTTCCAGTCTTTGTTGTATTTAAAAATGCGGGTTTCTTATTTAAGTTTCACATTTGACCAAATACTTCGATCTGTCACTTATAATTTTGGAATCCTTTGTCCGATTCATCTCTCTGTCTCTTGTGAATAGCTAGCTTGACGTCGCGATGCAGTCTGATTTGTGACTCCGATTTCGCTAGATTATATTGCCATTTCTCAGGTAAAGTCCCAGATTGTACTTCTGACGAATTTGCCAATGAATGTCAAAGTCTATTCCGGCTCTCAAATCAAGCCAATGGTAAGCTCTTTAGAACATTATGAGTCGGGGTGTTCAATCCTAATATTCTCCACCTGTTTTAAAATATCAAATTTTAAAATTCCAACGCGTGACCTGTTTCTAATAAGGCAGTAATACTTCTGATTGTATCTTTATGCAAACTCACAAACAAATCGGTGAACTTATTTCCTGTCCAGATACTTTCTGGGATGTAGGATAAAGAGAGAGGGATAGTACCTCACGGTGAGAGACAGCCATGTCCTTTTTAGGATATTCAGGATCCTATTTGGTTCTCCTGTTATTATCTAGCTCATGTATGGCTCCACGAATACCGCTTGTGTACGGCGATGGCCACATCCCATGCAACAGTCTTGGCTGACTGGCTAAACTACATGAGTGTAGTAGGAGTAATCTTACTCAAGGGAATGTCCATCCCTAATAAACAAAGACTGAGACGGTGAGTGAGGTGGAGGAATCTAAGAAGATCAATGGCTCACAAAGCGGAACAGCAAAGTGCGTGGCGCACTAGAGGCGTGTCGGCATAGAAAAAGACAACGGCTAGCCACCGTGGAAGAGATTGGGGCCTTACCACGTACATCCTACAGAATGTAATGAGATCACAACCAAAATACAAGAACCAATATGTAGAGAACTCTCTGTCCCCAGGGGAAGAATCTTTACTTTACTTACTTTACTTAGTCGTTCCCCTTCTACCGTGAGGTGTAGAGGTTTGGAAGAGAGAGCGCCAGACTATCCTATCGGCTGTCTTCCTCCTGGCATGGTTCCATTCTAGTCCTCGGTCCTTTAAAGATTGTCTAATGTTGTCCTCCCAGCGGACTCTGGGTCGTCCTGGGGGTCTGGATCCTTGGCTCTTTGTTTCCCATGCTTGTCGTGGTAGCCGGTCTTCTCCCATTCTGCAGACATGGCCAAACCATCTTAGTTGGTACTGTTCTACTTGGGTCTGCAGGGGGTGGGATTTAAGGCCTTGACGTATCGTCTGGTTTGGGGAAGAATCTACTGTACAAAATAACAGGGAAGAGGCAACAAGTATATAATGACGAGTGTTCCTCAAATTCTGTTGAAAGGGAGCATTCTGAGAAAGACCACCTAAAAACTAGTAGGAGGAGCCTAAAAATAGGAACATGGAACGTTAGAACTCTAAACGGAGAAGGAAAGCTTGACAATCTAATATAAGAGGCAACAGACATGAAACTTGATATACTGGGAGTTGCAGAGGCAAGACTATTGGATACAGGCTACATAAAAATAGACCAATACACGCTTATACACTCAGGAGGAGAAAAACATGAAAGAGGAGTAGGAATGTTGATAAACATTTATAACACATAAGGAAGGGAAACCCGAGGCATGTAAACAGTAAATTAATATGAGACAAACATAAAGGTATGTTATCAGGCACTCGTAAGAAATAAAGAAGTAGAACACTAGACAACAGAAAAACAACAGACATGAGTGGCTTACCCAGGATTCGAACCCTGGACCTTCCGTGCGACAACCCCGCCTAGCTATGCAAGCGAATCACACTATCCTCCCTGCCATCTACGCATCACCAAAAAATGATGCTTCAATGACAGGTCATTAGTGCGAACCGCAAGACATAACACCGGAAGTTTACCATGGGCAATTCAGCCTATTAATGTTTTAATATGAACGTATCAGTTTACTGATTGTATCTTGGGGGAATTAGGTATAATTATTTTATTTCCTAATATGATTGAATAGACGAAGACTAATAGGACTCATACTTCAATCTATTGTCTCCTATAACTTCAGTCTATTGTCTCAGATAACTCCAAACTGAAATATAACCAAAACAGTCCTTGTTAGGACTCAACCTATTGTCTCCTATAACTCAATCTATTGTCTCCTATAACTCAATCTATTGTCTCCTATAACTTCAGTGTTATCTCAGATAAAACCAACTGAAATATAACCAAAACAGTCCTTGTTAGGACTCAATCTATTGTCTCATCTAACTCCAGTCTATTGTCCCATATAACTCCCACCTGATATATCACCAAACAGTCCTCGTCTCATATACTCCTATCATAAGAACATAACAATATTGTTAGGATATATGTTACCAGCTATTATAGCACTTGTCAGAGAGGGCCTGGTATATTATAGGGGGAAGAAAATGGTTGTATCACACCTAGGTGTACATATTATGGGATGTATTCATGTATTGAATGTATTCATGTATTGAATTTATATTATTGAATGTATTCATGCCCAATGGGCTGATCACCCGTTGGCTTGTCACACCGATTACGGAAACAACGGCAGATGGATCTATTTGTTGTTGCCCTAAAGACGCCGCTAGGCGTGATGGGAAACTACAACAGAGAAAATCAATCTGCTGTTGCCCTTAAGACGCCACAAGGCGTGATGGCCTCTGACTGCTTGGTCGGTCTTTGGCTAAGGACGGAAGAAGAAGAAGAAGAATGTATTCATGCATTGAATTTATATTATTAAATGTATCCATGTATTAGTTTATCAGAAAGAATGTTTTGCAAGTAGACACCTGTCTTGTCTCGCTATTGCTAAATCATACTGAGCCATGTTGTCATTCATCCTACATGCAGACACTGAGACACGCTCATGTCATATACAATAGAAATAGGTGGGCTTGAGGACAGAAATTAGCCCCTATTTTTCCTTGTTACAGGTTTTATTCGTGTCATAAAAACTGAGATCGTGGGTCGTCAGTCCAGCTGCCTGGAACTCCGCAGGAGCATAGAGATTGCACAGAATCTACATCTTTAGTCCCCCTCAGTCTTGGGTGGGCTAAAGGAACGATCTTCAGCCGGTTTTGTGTCAACCAAACCAAGAACTTCTAAGAGATGAGTACACATTAGTACCATTTCTGTCAGCATTGTGAGCAAAAATTAGTGTCAGTGACGAGAAAGTGATTTAGCGTAGAAAGAGACAATAATAACAGCATAGCTGATAAATGTTATATACTTAATTAACAGCACAGCTGATACATTTACTATAAGTGATTAACAGCACAGCTGATATAAATTTGTTTCCTATAATTGGAAGACTTGTTATATATATATATATATATATATATATATATATATATATATATATATATATATATATATATATATATATATATATATATATATATATATATATATATATATATATATATATGAATCATATGTAAACTTACAAATCCATTACATTCCATTTTTCAACATTCACCCTTCAGCACAAGAGTAGATAGTGTATATACTAAATAAATAATAAGGAAATTGTATTTGAACGACTTGTCAAATTTTTTAAAATTGTTAAGTGAAATCTGTTTCCTTGTTTTTTTAATATCACAGTTAGTTACACAGCGGAGGTGGCACTTTATGTCGGTCTCCTCTCTACTATTGTTTCGAGATCAGATCATTCACAGCCGTAACTAATTTGTGATACCAGTAGTTCTCTCAGACACTGGGACTTCACCATTTTCTGCAGAAATTCTATTTCTGTAATTGTCAGTACTATACTGATCTTAGAGCCAAATAAAACCTCACGCCACAGGCGTATCTCATGGAAAGAGAAGAAAACAAATAAGGAGGTCCTAGAAAATCAAGGTATGAAAAGAGAACTAATGAAGGAGATCAAAGTTCGGCAGCTAAAATACTTTGGCCACATAAAAAGACACAACACCTTGCAGAAGACCATAATAGAAGGGAGAGTTGAAGGCAAACGTGCAAGGGGAAGACAGCGCTATAAGTGGAAAGATAACATCAAGAGATGAACATGGAAGAGTCTATCAGAGTGCACCACCGAGACAAGAGACATAAGACGTTGGAGATCCATTACAGCCAAGCTTCTTTGTGGAGATGGCAGCTGATGATGATGAGATACTTTCTGCCCACATTGTTTCCCCTGACAGGTTATCTGTAATATTGATACAAAGATGGGCCAGCGGAAATGATTACGTATAATCACCCGTGCTTGCGTAGATCCTACAGACGGATTTCTTAGGCAGACAATATGGCTGTCTTTTCATCGATCGTGCGCTTCCACATTGTGTCAACACAGATCGTCTCAATCAAAGGTGTATAGACGACTAAAGTGATAAACGTATTAACCACTGCCCTGTTCAATTAACTTCGATAATACTACAGTTCACCTTGTGAAACGTAAATACATATGGGAGTGTAAGAGCAAAAATAATGTAGGTGCAGGAAATATGTCAAATAATAGGCCGATGAATGCGGAAAATGAAGAAATAAAGTGATAATGTAGGAGATAACGAACGTGATGTAAAAGGACATACACAAATATCGTTACACAGGACAGACAAATAATGACATCAGAAAAATCGCAAGAACTACATCCTGCGTAAAATACGTTGCCAGAAAATAAAGTGGTCTGGCCACCTCTTGAGAATGGAGCCCGAGAAATTATGACCAAGCGCCGACAACAGTAGGGGATCTGGTTTCAAGGCACAGGGATCACCAAGTGACCGATAGACACCGTCTCAGACAACCTACAACAACACGGGCTCATAGCAGCCAATGCGACACACTTGGCTCAATAACGCAAACTTGAACTCCCCACTACGTTTCACGGCAACAGGGGAAAGAAAATATAAATAAGAGATGGAAAAGACCCTAACAAATGACATAGTATAGGAAGGCTTGGAGTGAACTTCTTGAAGGCCTATGCTCACCGGGGAGTCGATGAGTATTTTGTTTAAATATTTACGTGTATACCAGAAGGTGATACTGATGACTAATGAATGAAGGTCGGCCTATGTAACGTTTGAATGCAATTAATTAACCCCATTTCCCCCTCCTCCACTGGCTTCCTAGCGCAGTGGTCTATGGTTCGATCCCCAGATGAGGCGGAAAAATTTTTAGGCCACAAACGGCTCCTGGGTCGACCCAGCCCCAAATGGGTACCAGAGCTACTCTGGGAAGGTTAAGGCGGCCGGCGTGATGCCGACCACATCACCCCTAGTGTGCCGACGGTCAAGATAATATGGGCCTAACACCATATTCCCAATATGCCTAAATGGGCGTGTAACGGGTTCCTTTACTTTTTTTTTTATTTCCCCCCTCCTCCCACCTTGTGCGAAGATCCCGCCCTTTATGCTTTCGTCTGTGGGGATATATTATCCGAATCTCATGCAACAGTAATATTCATTCGTTGTTTTCATTATTTTCATTCGCCTTTCATATTTCTCTTCTCTCCCCCCTCCCTTAGTCTATGTTAACACAAACTGGCAGAAAAGTTTAACACGCAACTAGCTGTATTCAGTCCGGACCTGTGTTAATGCCAAAAAGCATCATGGCGACAATGTTGTCATCCGTGTTAGTGTTGGCACTTTGTGGATTTATCAGATTAGGACTAGCAGGACCTGAACAGGGTCTTTGGGATTTCGACATTAGTAAAAAGGACATGGAAAAGGTACTCAATTTTTAATTATCACTATTAATACGTTTAGCATTGTGGTACCATGCCCAGCAGAAAGTGCCAGTCCGAAGTGGTGACGGCGACATTTGGTAAAACTGTAAAGTACACCACCGATTTTCGGGCATCGGTGGTTCCTAGGCTTTGCCAGATCATCCGTTTTGTCGAGCGCAAATGGGCACGTAATAATAATTCAACAGTTCACCCTGATTCACTAGTTATACTCCTGCCGTTTCTGCACAAACTGTACGCATAAAAATTCCACGTCGCTTCGTAAAGCCTATCAAGCCATCTCTCACTGTAGTCACACTCATGTTCTAATTTAAGTTTCGTTACGGAACGGCTGGGCCTGTTCCATTAACATGCTACCCGATCATGCCATTTCATCCCTCGGACGTTGTTGAAACTAACTATGCCATCATCACTGAATAATGCTCAGTACTCTTACCATCTTTCATAGTTTTTCTAATGCTGATTTGTTTGTTGAAATCACTGTCTGTATATAATTTCAGTATTTTGTCTTATTGCTTCTTTATAAGAGTTGATGAGCAAATATGTCATGCAATCGGTAAATAAATTGAGAAAAAAGGACACAGCAAGGAAGGGAAGAATTGATACCTAAAATGTATTGGGGAAAAAAAAATTGCCAGGAATGGTAGAAATATGGAAGATTATAGTGAATGGCAATCAATTAATGTTTAAAGAGTTGACATTGCAAGCACCGCGCTGGGCTCTGGGACTGACACAAGGGTCAAGGTAAGTACAACCATCTGTCTCCCTGGTCAAACTTCTGGTGCTGGGTGCCTCTGAATCCCAGCATCTGGATGTCCCCAACCCCGATATACAGGATTCGTGGTGCCTGAAATCCTATCCTGGTGGCACCCTGGCCTATGTACACTGGTTGAGGATACCTAAGGCCCTCTCCATGTTTGCGTAATAACAGTGACAATATTAATAGTAGGAATAGTAATGCTGCTTAAGAAAAACTAATCAAACCAATAATAATAAACAAAAACTAACAAACCATTAAAAAAAAAATAAGGAGCCACACATTAAACAAAATACTGACTACTCATAATACAAGGAAAAAGAATGAAGTAACAAAAAACATGACTTAAAACAACAAATTCTAATATAAATTGACACAGTCAATAGCAATCACTTGCAAAAGATAAAAGGAATCAGAATATAACTCAACTGAAAATAAAATAATAAATACCATAATTATAACCGACAGTTAGGTTGAACAGGGTAGACCAAGATGGTGGACGAGCGGAGGCAATGACATTTAGCTGTTACTAACCCTCACTCCACCCATCACCTTTATAAATAAAATATAAAAAATGCCATGCAATCTATACATAGGAACACCTTGATTTAGTTTTTTCACTAGTTCTTCCTGATCTAGTCTCGATAATGCACTGGTTTTTATGCTTGATGCCACCACAGACCCTTGCATCTTAGAAGCCATACCTTAATGTAAAATGAAGCAAAATATGCTAATAATCATCCATCTGTTAACAGGACCCAAAAGGGGAGCAGATAATAATAACACTGCAGTCTGCCATGGAGCTCATAAGAAGCAACTCAGGAGGGTTGGGCATAGGGCTGGCTACTATAGAAATTTTAAACCACAAAAAAAGCTTCAACAAAACTATGGATATATTATCTTTACAGCAGCCCCTTAATTTATTTACATCAACAAAACAGTATGGCTAGTCAGCTAAAGAAAATAATTTGGTTCAGTCATTAGAGACAGAAGAAGGTCCTCTAGTAAGGAGGCGAATGATATGATACAGAGAAAGCTGAAAGGAGTCTGGGTTGCTGATTCACCTTTCTTCTTCTAGGAACATTTCCAGAATTGGCCATGGAATGTTCGTACATTAAATGTACATAGGATGACTGCACAGGTGGCGGCAGAAATGGGGATTTCAAGATTGATATCCTGGGACTCTGCGAGATAAGGTGGAAAAACATGGAGGGGAAGAAACTGATTGCAGGAGGGGTGGCTCTAATGCTGCATATTGAAGCACAGAAAGCACTGATAGAATGGGAAACAATGAAGCCCAGAATAATAACAGCAACATTCAAAACAGCCAAAAAAAGAAGATAAAGATAACATCATCCAATGTATGCCCAACCAATGACAAAGAAGAATCCACAAAAGAAGTATTTTACAGCAGACCACATCTTGGATTTTCAAATCCTCTTATTGTGACCTCTCTTTTTTTATTCTTTTTGTCTTGCATCTGGTTACAGCTATGGGACAGAAGAGCCAGTTCATCAACAAAATCTAGATCCTCCAGCTGTTTTGTCAGAATCCACTGCATTCCATTTCTGTTGTTTGGTGTTTTCATAATCAAGTCAATACTTGGTAAGAAGATAAATTATTACAAAAGGCATCCCAGCCACACACCAGTTCTTATCTCACAGGGCTGAGTAAGTTTTTCTTTGTGGAGAACTCTACATCTCATATGTTCATATGGCAGGCCGACCACTTTAAATACCATGGAGCTGTCACAGACTGGAATGGAAACATCAAAGAAGAGTTGGCTACCCGAAGAGCAGCAGCTGGAAGACTTCTTTAGGCCATAAATGGAGGATTCCGCAGCAAAAGAGAAATTGGCAAGAATTTTTCAAGATGACTGTATACTGCTCCACCTATGTTCCAGTCTTGACTTATGGATACGAGTCACTGGCATTGACTACGTCCCACAAAAGCCAGCTCCAAACCTCAGAAATGAGGTATCTGAGAAAGGCGGTTGAAGTAAAAAGAAGAGACATGGTCTGCAACCAGATGATACTCCATGGCCTCAAAACCCGGCCCTTGCAGACCTGAGCAGAACAGTCCCAATTACAATGGTTTGACCATGTCTGCAGAATGGGAGAAGATTAGCTACCACAACAAGCATGGGAAACTAAAAGTCAGAGATCCAGACCTCCAGGATGACCCAGAGTTTGCTGGCAGGACAACATTAGACAATCTCTGAATGACCGTGAACCAGATTGGAACCAGGTCAGGAGGAAGATAGCTGATATGATAGTATGGAGCTCTCTCAGGCAAACCTCTACACCCCAGGGTAGAAGAGGAACGACTAAGTAAGTAAGTATGTGTTTGTATGTTATTTGTATAAAGATTAATGAACGTATGGGGTACTTGATGATTTATCATCAGTTTCTGAGTGATTCTTTGTCTAAACTGTCAAATGCCTTTTCTGTCTTTGGTATCTTGTGGGTCTGGTCTGTTCACACATGCCAAGTACTACGGGTTGCCCATAATCTGTACAAGTAATTCTTGTTTTTAAATTTGTACGACTCATACATAATGTCTTTACAGGTTTTTCACCGAATTATTAAATATACCAGTATATATAAATAAATTATCGTACCCGATATTTGCATAGTTAGATTCGGCGAGATGATAGGCCACGTGAATAAAAAAAATCAGTCAATGAAATCAAGCTGCCTATATTTTGATTGATGCAGAATTTGTGATAGTCTGCGCGGCGTGTCTATCATTCATTATTCTGTGCTTCATTATTCACCTTTTCCTTATCTTACAAGTTTTGTGGCTTTTAAACTTTCTTCTTTACTTGGTTTTTCACATTTAACTTGTGACTCCTTTTCTGTCTTTGGTGATCTTGTGGGTCTGGTCTGTTCATACATTCCATGTACTATGGGTTACCCATAATCTGTACAAGTAATTCTCGTTTTTAGATTTGTACGCCCCGTACATAATTTCTGTACAGGTTTTTGACCTAATTATTAATGTCACAAAATGACTTTTGGGTCATTCTCTTGTCACTCTCTTGTTCACTACGGCCATATATCCTGGACATTTGTTGTATTGATTATTGACGTGTTTCACTGACTGGCACCCTCTTTCTTTCTCTGCACTGTAGCAGACATTTTGTATTTTTCCTTCTTACACCCCTTTCAGAAATAAGTCATCACGTTTGTTTGCTACCTGTCCATTCCCTAAAGTTTTGCAAGGAGCGGCAGAGATAATATTATCGACAACCATGTTGGTTAATATCGGCAGTGGTCGACATCAGACATCAGCTTAACACTAAATCGCTCAGCGTATTTGCTTAATTGCTGATAAGGCAAGACTGCGCTCGTCGCAAAGCTGGTAATACGGGATGACACATTTTGGACAGACAGGACTGACAAGATTACTTTTGATAAAGTAATAAGATGTTACATCTTACACACATTGCTGAGAGAGTTTACCGATATGTTTGTGAGTTGGTACACAAGGCATCGAAGGTTTGATTGCAAAATATGGGAAACTTGACCTTTGCATCACGTGCAAAATTATTCCTTGTCGGAATGTTTTGAAATTACCCCACCCAACATTTATATTTGAAAATGATTGGAGCTTTTGCTTAGCTTCATAACAAACAGATGCAGGGAGGACAGTGAATATAACCTGACACGTTTCAGAGTTAAGACGAAGTGAGATTCGCGCTTGCCAAGACAAAACCAGACCCTGCCAGAGTGAAGCCTAGAATTCAGAATTTCCATTTATCAGACCGGACTTTGTGGAACAATCTTGAAGGACTTACATAGCCCAGGAAAACCATTTTAATAAGTAAGGCTGAGGAAACTGAAACACACGGAGTCATAGAGGGAATTATCTTATAACGACCCCCCAAGAACATGTGTAAGATACCTAATCAAGTGCCTTAACTTCATTCATCTGAGCAAAAAGTCTGTGAGCCAGGATTGGCGTAAGTTGTCATTTTACATTCTATATTTTTCATTACTAACATGTGAACTACTGTAATATGTATATATTGCCATATGAATATTAATATGTGAAAATCGCTAGTGGATGTCCAAGTCATTTGAGGCTGGCAACCTCAGCGTATAGAATGATGATTTCATGAACCACCACTGCACGGCTGGTGATTGCTTTATTGCTAGTTTTTAAAAGAGAACTAAAAGCAAAAGGTAATCCCAAGTTCCATATGGAGCAGGGAGGGAAAGATGAAAGAAATGATGTACATTCTAAGTATAATACTTACAGTTTCAAACCAGAGTAAATGTCTATGTGAACATATTCACTTTAAAGTTAATGAAAGTTTCAAACTTTTTAATCAGTGTAAATGTAAATGAAAACAGATTCAATTTATATTGTGAACACTTTTCAAACAGTGGAGATGTAAATGTAAACATATTCTATCTGTACTATTAACCTTTTCATTTAAATGTAAAATAAGGATAAAGCCATTCATTTTAAATGTAAAGAAAGTTTCTCTCGAGGAATTAAGTTTATTTTTCATCCAGGGTAAATTCTGAGATAGATGGGATGGTAGAATAGGAGAAAGGGGACACATAAGTATGTGTCGGGAAACGCAATACTCAGGAGAGCATTTCATTTCTATTCTTTTACCATAGTTGTTAGTGGTGGTACCAGTGAAGGTACTAATCTCTGGAACAAAGTGAGGGTAGAAGTGGACTGACGTAGAAATGCGGGACCAGATTAGCAGTTACTCCTTGATTGTTCTGGGAACGTGCTGCACCTTTAAGCTTAACTCTTAGTATACGAGCGGCCTCCTAGAGAGGCCGATGATCGATCCCCGTCAATAGCAAAAATTTATAGCTGAATGCATGTTTCAAACCACTGGTCAATTTAGTTACGTGCATGATGTAGGGGTTTCATTTCTTCACATTTTGATATATAACACTTATGTTATCTTTATAAATAAATTATTTATTGCAAAATCTGTAATGGTAGTCATGAAAGGCAGCTCGTATACTAAGAGTTAACCAGAGATATGAGAAATCCAGTGACCTATCTGCACAGTACCCATTAGCGGGAGCAGAAACTACTAATGGCAGCTAAGTGAAAACTATAAGCTGCCAAAGTGAACTTTTTTTCATAAAACCTACTATCTTTCAATGATGAACATTTTCTTTTAAACTATTCAATTATTTTAACCCCTGTTAAAACTAAATGATTATTAAATCTGTTATTTGTAATTATACAAATTTAACTTCGATTCAGTCATTTTAAATGTACTGCATGTTTGTCTCAGTCAATTTACTAAACACACTCTAAACAGAGCTATACCAGAATAATAAGAATTCCATTGAGTAAATCAGAGGTGGGGGCTTGATGAGCTAAAATTAATTATTGCTTAATCCTTCATAAAAGTTGTTGGCAGATCATAGAATTAATGTGCTCAGCCACTGCAGCATTGTTTTCGCTTTTCTGAATATCTTGTGAACACTACCTTAAGGTAGAAGCGTCATTACCCTTCTATCTACATCTCTGCCAAGAGTAATCTTGTGCGAAGGTAGACACCTTTGACGACCCACTTTAGATACTCTTGAGTTTTGGCCACTGTTGGACCACTACTGCAAAGCAGGGGAGGCAATACCGTCACAATTAAATATACCAGTATATATACTGAAGCACATTAAAAACGCACCACTATTATATATACTGATGCCGAGAAGCTAGAAAAAAAAAAGTGTGGGAATGGATTTTCCCCTGTTTGTCATGAGGTAGAGAGCGAATGGCTGCTGGAATGGAAAGTGCATGATTCAACCCATGGGTTTGTGTACAGACTACATGAAAACAATGAAAGTTACACGTGCAACACGATTCCCAACAGCTATGACCCTGAAAATGTGTACGCGTTGTGGCAGTATACTCGGTATAAAAAGGCCGTTGAGACAAAACACCCAGTACATGTGCTTGAAATGCCACGACTATCTGAAAACGACCGCCAACGAGCCATTGGTATGTTGGAGACCGAAATGAGCTTGCGGGCCATTGCCAGAAGGATGAATTGCCACCACAGCACTATTGTACGTCTCAATGAATGTTATGGAACCACTGGCAGTGCCCGGGATAGACTTCGGAGTGGCCAACCACGAGTTACTACCCCTGCGCAAGATCGTCATATTGTGCTGAGTCACCTAAGGAATCGTTCTCTCCCGGCAAGTCAAACAGCAAGAGCAATAGTGGGTAGACGTGGGCAAGTCTCTCGAATGACAGTCATACGATGACTCAGAGATATAGGCCTTACTGCAAGACGACCTTATGTTGGGCCAAACTTGACTCACAGACATCGTCAGCAGCGCCTGCAATGGGCAGAGCAACATGTCAGATGGACTAGACTGCAGTGGAATGCTGTCCTATTCACAGACGAGAGCAGATTCAACATATCCTTTGCTGATGGACGTATGCGGATTTGGCGACGGTGTGAAGAGCGCTTTGCAGATTGCTGTGTTCGTCAGCACAACCGATTTGGAGATGGCAGTATTAACATTTGGGGAGCATTCAGTTTTCACCATCGCTTGCCTCTTCACGTCTTCCGTGGAAATGTTAATGCTGTGACATATCGAGATGAGGTTCTGGATGCATTGGTTGCTCCTGCGTTCACAAATTATCCAGACTTGCAGCTTCTCCAGCAGGATAACGCATGTGCGCACACCGCAAGCATTACGCAGCAATATCTACAGCAGCAGAACATTGTGACGATTGGCCTGCCCTATCACCAGACATGTCCCCTATAGAACATCTATGGGACGAGCTTGGACGCAGAGTCTACAGGCAAGGTTCTCCAGCTAATCTGCAACAGCTCGAAGCTGCTCTTACACGTGAATGGGACTTGATTCCCCGGAATTTCCTTCAGAGACTTGTGCGTTCCATGCGGAGCCACTGCCAAGCTTGTTTGCAAGCACACGGTGGACATACCAGATACTGAGGATAGTGTGAATGAAGTTTTTTATTGGTTGCATTTTTGGTTTTCTCCCTTGCCTGCACAGAATGCAAGGAATTTCATAACAATCAAATGTACAAATTAATGACCAGCGTGGATTCATAGGAAAATTAATAAAGATTCCAAATATGTAAACTTGTAAAAAGTTATATTTATATTTCACACTCTGTTCCTGGATTATACAGGTGGTGCGTTTTTAATGTGCTTCAGTATATAAAAAAAATCGTCTTGCCCGATATTTGCATAGTTAGATTCGGCGATATGATAGGCAACGTGAATAAAAAAATCAACCAATGAAGTCAAGCTGCCTATATTTCAGTTGATGCCGAATTTGCGAGAGTCTGCGTGGTGTGTCTTTCATTCAATATTCTGCGCTAATGCTGACAGCAGCCAGCAGGTTACTGATCATTTTAATGATTAGTCACATTGAGTATAATTTATTATTTACAGCTGCTTATAAGCAAAAAAAAAAAGTTGATACCACTACATATTACTTGATTTCACTAAAACTTGTAGAATCTGCATGAAATGTAAATTTTAATAATAATAGAATAAGAATTATGAAACTGAAAAAAAAAAAAAATCACGAAGCAAGGCATATTTGCATCTTAACCTGATCAGATCCCAGGGAAACGTTTTTAGGAGCTAATTTTCTTCTAAGTTTTAATTTCATTTCTTTACAAATATTGTGATTTTTCTTTGTGATATATCATTATTACGACCATCCAGTGAGTTATTTTTTATTAAAGAATTAATTACTATACTTGTTTGTCGTATTGACAAGTGACACTAAAAATCATATGGGTATTTAAAACTGCCAATTAAGCTAAAACGAGTATTTTTGAAAGTTAGGTAGAGAATAAATTATGCTTGCGCCAGAGATTATTTTAAAAACTAGTTAGAAATCCATCAAAATTGACGGGTGTTTAATTATCTGTCTATTACATGTCCTAAAAACATCTCAAGATGAAAGGGAGGCGATATGGCTTGGCTCTAACGTGATGCTTTTCCTGCTTGTTTACTAATTGTCCATGACCCACTTTCATTTGTCAGGACTGAAGAACTCTCTATTTTACTTCCACTGACAAAGAGTTGTTGCATACAATAATATCATTTTATAGAATACTGCTTTCATTTTATAGAATGTGTGGATCTCGGGAATATAACACTATGGCAAGCATTCGGATGCAGCAAGCCCTAACATCATTGGAGGAGTGGGCCAAGGCATGGCTAGTAAAGATAAATGAAGGGAAAACATCATACACAGTGTTTTCTCTCTCAAACAAACCACAGAGCTCCAAATTGGTGCTAAATGGGGAAAATCTACACGAGGATGAAAACCCAAACTACCTAGGCATTACCTTTGATTGCCGCTTGACTTGGAAAACCCAGATTGAAAGAAACAGGACAAGAGCAAGGCAGAGAATGGCAATCATGAAAAAACTTGCTGGCACGGGTTGGGGAGCAGACGAGAGAGTACTAAAGAAGCTATATACTGGGCGAGTGAGACCAGTCTTAGAATATGGCATTGCAGCATGATCAACGGCAGCTAAGTCGAACTTTGACAAAATAAACAGAACCCAAAACCAAGCAATGAGAATCATAACAGAACACCCATTAAAGAGTTGGAAAAAATTACTCACCTCCAGCCTATGGAGGATAGAAGAGATAGCAGAGCCCAGCAACAAGCCAAGAAATTATGGAGGCTGATAGACCACCCAATGTACTAGAGAATAAATGGACTTGGAAGGGGAAGACTGAAGCGAAGCAACTTTGTAGAGACAGTCAAAACAAAGATGAGAGCAGACCCCATAAATGCAATTTAAACAGCTACGCCTATATGTACCACACACAAGCTACCAATCTGGAAACAACAGTTCAATACCCTTTTAGCTCCCCAATGAGCATAGGCCTTCAAAAAACACATGCCAAGTCTCTCCACATGTAAGCCTACCTTGCCGTGGTTGGAGAGCTTGAGCGCCTCAATGATCCCGGGAGCTATGCCGGCGGGAGTTTTACTCCTGGCAGGGTCACCCAAGCCGGACAGGTCCTGGGTGAGGGGCCAGACTAAATGGGCTGAGGAGTGGGTGGAACCCTATAGGTGTAGATGCAGAACCCACCGGCGAGTGGTACATGCTCTGGTCTGCACCAATCCACCCCCACTTCATGGGTTAAATGCTTTCTTGCCTCATTCTTCACTGTTTGTCGTCTATCACGCCCATGGCGACCGTTGCCTCAATTGGCTGTGTGTGGTGTACCCGGAAACGGGGCCTCCCAGTACTGAGGCAAAGTTAAGTCCCCGATGTCACTTATCGGTGCAGAATTGAGAGAGATGGCTGAGCATCACAATCCCTCCTGTGTTGCAGCATGATGAGAACCCAGCATTGCACACTGAGCTTGGGGGGATCACTTGGGCACCAGACTTAATACTGGCTCTTGACTGGATGGCCGCATGCAGGAGATTTCTACAATGGAGGGTTGGCAGGTGGTGGGTATCGGGAAGTGGCTCTGTGCAGGACGTGAGGATTCCTTGGGAGAGCCCAGAACCAGAGCACAGCATTGTGCAAGCTCTGCATAGTTGGAGAGCCCCCTGGATGACGGGGAATGCACAGTGTGCTACCCCACCTATCCCCAACTGCTAACTTAGAACCAGAAGTGGGGTCCTCTGTATGCGTGCCAGGCCAGGATAAAATGCCTGGGAAAGAGACTGGAGCTCAGAACTCCCTAACTCAAAGTTGCAGGATGGCAGAAAAGCCACGGGAAAGACAGGGCTATTTTGAAGATAACGCAACCATATTTTCACCATACGAGCTCGGACGCCGCCTCGGTAAACAAGGTCCGCGCAGAGCAGTGACACCCCCAGGCTGCTTGCGAATAGTCTACTACTGGGAACATAAACAGATTAGGGATGAGCCCACTCTCCCGTTGAACAGGTGCTAAAGTCGTAGATACTGGGCCAGAAGGCGCACCGGAAACCACAGTATCATGCAACTCGCTTTTTTTTTTTTTTTTTTCTATGGAGAGTACACCGTCACATGCCAAGTCTTCCTGTCCTGTGCCATCCGCTCAAGTTCTTTCCATGTTTTCCTCATCATTTTCACCTGTTTCCAGTTCTCTTCTCCATGTGTTTTCTGGTCTACCTCTGCCTCTCTTTCCCTGTGGATTCCAGAACAAGGACTGCCTTGTAATGATATCAACAGGTAATGCTATCAACAGCTACCAATTTGGAAACAGCAGTGCTTCCCTGAAATGATAGAAAATGTTCCTGGTTTTGAGAGAAAGAACAGCCAAAATGAAACAGAAAGGAGAGTCCTAACCACAAAATATATAGAGAAACATTACCCAAGCAACACCTGGATCCATGCATACGCAGATGGATCAGCAACTAATGCAACAGAAGATGGGGGTGGAGGAGTCTTTCTGAGCTTAAGCAATGGAACACAAAAAATGATAGCAGTCACAACAGGGAAATTTTCAAGTAACTTCACAGCAGAGGCAGAGGCCTTAAAAACTGCAGCAGAAATCCTAATTACAGAAGAAAGCTCAGTGAGACTAGTAGATGTCTTCTCAGATGTGATGTCAGTGATTACAACGCTTAAAAGTCAAAGTAATGCTGAACTGAATGACCTAAGAGTAACACTTCACAGACTATGTCAGCAATACAAAAGAGTCGTGATACAGTGGATCCCTTCTCACTGCAACATCACTGGAAATGAAGAGGCTGACAGATTGGCAAAGGAAGGGGGAAAGCTTCCTCAACTTGACACAAATATAACTTATGAGGAGGCCAAGAGTTTCATCAAGCGCAGATACAGGCACAAATGGGAAGCAGAGCATCCAGGCCATAAAAAAAATGATGCATATTATTATTACCAGCTCAGCAGAAGTGAACAAGTGGTAATCTTCAGACTTTGCACAGGTCATAACAGATTGAGATACCATCTATTCAACAAATTAAAGATAGGAACTACTGGTGAGTGTCTTCTTCTTTCGTTCGCTTGAAATATATTGTCTATATCTGCAATGTTGTTTCTTGTATAAACTTCACTGTCTTTTGTAGTTCATACAGAGGTCCGTATAGTTTTGCTTCCAGTGTTGTTTCTCTGGGCCAGTGGGTTTGCCTCAATATATCATATTCGGGGCAGTCTTGAAGTATGTGCTCTGCAGTCTGGGGTGCCCGTCCACATGCACACATGGCTGAATTGCCAATCTTAAATTTTTTTATACATGTGGCTGCGGAGTCGGTTGTGTCCTTTTCTGAGGCGCAGAATGACAATTTGTTCTGATCTGTTCATATCTTGGTAGTCGTCCTTCATTGGTGTTGATGGCTTTCTGATTGATTTGATCATCTTTTTCTTCTGATGGTACCTAACTGGAACATCCGGTTGCTCATCTGCAGCACCTTCTTTAGCCAGTCGGTCTGCTTTCTCGTTTCCTGGTATTTCACAGTGAGACGGTATCCACTGCATGGCGACCTTGCGCTGGTTGCACAGTTCAGACAGTAAGGCTTGTATACCTGGTAATTTTCTGGACTGAAGTGCTGATCTTGCATCTGCCAGAAATACCACAGGCTGTGGACCGAGATTGGTGTTCAACAGTTTCTCGGTTGCTACCTTGATTGCCTGGATTTCTGCATCATAGTTGTTACAGAATTTCCCCGTTGGTACTCTGAGCGTATCCCTAGTGTTGTTTGGGTATTCTATGTACACTCCTGCTCCTCCATTCTTTACTGCATTTTGTGCTGACCCATCCGTGTATACTCGGACCCAGAGGTCCTGTGGGTATTCATCATCCAGGAAACTGAGAGTGACTGTCCTACGTTGCACGCTGTTCTGTTCATCCTTGTCGAGTATTCCTTTCACTTTTGTCTGGATGTATACTGGTAGTCCAGTCTCCTCTCTCCAAGGGGTTTGTTCTGGCACAGACTTTAGGGGGCTGTCAACTTCAGGCAAGTCTAAGGTTTGTCTACGGTCGTTTGGCCTGGTGGATAAAACTGCTTCTTTTCAATCGCCCCATTGCTAGGTTTTGGAATCTGTCCTTCATTAGATGGCTCGGCATACAGAGGAACTTTTCTGCCTGTGTTAGCACTTTCGTGTCTCTGCGTTCTCTCAGTGCTTGTATTCTCCCCATTGTCTCCATCTCCACTATAGGCGTTGATTTCATTGCCCCCGTGATGACCCTAAGCGCCTGGTTTTGCACCTTATCTAGCTCTTGTAATGTGGTGTTTGATGCTGGACACCACGCAGCTGACCCATATTCCAGGTGTGGTCGTATGCCCTGCTGGTAAACTTTACTAAGTATTTTCCTGCTGGCTCCCCATGTGGTTCCACTTAGTTTTCTCAGGATGGCTAGCTTTCTCCTGGCCTTTGTTGCTGCCTTGTCAATGTGTTGCTTCCATGTCAGCCTATCATCAAATGTAACTCCGAGATAGGTGGGTTGTTTATCTTCTCTCAGGAGCTCTCCATTTATCTTGATGACACCAGCTTTTTGTTTTGGAAAGAGGGTGAAGAGCGTAGTGCTGCACTTATCTCTATTGATGCTGACACACCATCTATTTGCCCATGAGGTTAAGGCATCTATAGCTCTTTGTAGCAGTTTGGTGGCCACTGTTGCATGCTCATTATTGCACTATATTACCAGGTCATCAGTGTACATTGCCACTTTCATTCCATGTGGTAGTTCAGCAACCAGGTCGTTGATGTAGACTAGGAAAAGTGTCGGGGACAGAACCCCTCCCTGAGGGACGCCATGACGCAGTAGCATTTTCTTGCTCTTAAGGCCATCTAGTTGTACTCAGGGTCTTCTGTTATGCAAGTATGCTTCCACCCATTTGTACATCCTGCCATTCACTCTGCAATTTCTCAGTTTCTTCAAAAGCCCTTCTTTCCAAACCTTGTCAAATGCTTTCCTTAGATCTATCCATGCTGCTAGTACCAGTTTCTTATCTTGGAACGCATCCTCAATCTCTTGGGAAAGGTAAGTTGCCTGATCTTCGGTAGAGTAACACTGCCTAAAGCCTGCTTGCTGTGGTACAAGAAAGTTTTTGATTTCAAGGTACCACTGCAGCCTGAGGTTGATGATTCGTTCCATTGTTTTGCAGAGACAGCTTGTAAGGCTGATTGGTCTGTAACTGGAGGCCATGGAACTGTCTTTTCCTGGTTTTGGGAGTGGTATCATGATTGCTTCCCTCCAGGTCTGTGGAACTCTGCCCAAGTTCCAACAGATATTGAAGATCTGCAGCAGCTTTGTTTTTGCTGCAGTTCCCAAGTTCTTAATCATTTCATTGGACACTCCATCAACTCCTGGCAACTTTCTCATTTTGATATTGCAAGCTCCAGTTCTCTGAATGTGATTGGCACCTCCATAACTTCAGATATGGTTCCATCTTGTCCTGCGTTTTGCTGTTTCTCACGAATCTACTGTTGCTTCTCTGGGCTAACTTCGATGTTGTTATCTTTAGCAAAAGTATCTGCAAAGTGGTCATCTGCCTGTTTTCCCGTGAGGATATTTCCATCTTTATACAGTGCAATCTTTGAGTTTCTCCCAGTACCCTCATCGTTAAGTTGATTTACCAGTTTCTTTGTATCTCTTTCAAAGTTCAAGGACTCTGTTTTCTCCTTCCAGCTTCTCCGCCAGGCCTGCAACTTGGCCATTTGAAATTTGGCCTTAGCATGTTGGTAGTTATTGTGATGTTCTTGGCATGGACTGGTCTCTGCCTGCTTTCGAGATGTTTCCACGTCATTGTGCAGTTGCTCTAGTTCACTATTCCAATATGGTTTGTAGTGTTTACGAGCCCCTCTAGGTATTGTTTTACGAGCAGCCTGTAGTATGCATCTGCTGAATTCATCGACTGCCTTATTGATGTCTTTGTCTAGAGTCAGATCTCTCGCCAGTATACTGGTATGATGCTGGTACATTGTCCAGTCTGCCTTCTTGTATTTCCACCTAGAGAGTGCTGCTTTCCTTGACAAGTTCATTTTCCACAATTAGGAAGACTGGCCGGTGGTCGCTGCCTCCGAGTTGTTTCCCAACAATGCGTGTGATGTTCCACTTCAGGCCTGGTGAGTGGAATGCCAGGTCTGGTGTAGAGGTGGTGTGCCATGATCTCGAGTAGAAGGTTGGGGGGTCGATTGGCTGGTTAATCAGGATAAGCCCATTGTCATCCTGCCAGTTTTCAAGCTCCTCACCTCTCCTGTCCATGTGATCATAGCCCCAGCTCTGTGAGTGGCTGTTGAAGTCTCCCCACACAATCAGTCTTTCTTTTCCTGGGATTGTGTCTAGTGCCAGTGGGCGGTCGCTCGGACAGTAGTAGTTGAGCAGGTGGAATTCTGCACTTTCTGTCCTGAGATCTGGTATTCCGCCCCCTCCATATATGTTTCTTCTTTCTTCTTCTTCCTCGTTCGTCCTGAAAAGGACGTTGGATGCGTTGTGTCTGTTTACTCCGGAGCTGCGATATCTGCGCCTTTCGGCTGACACATCCGACTTCAGCACAGCATTTTTTGGGACCGGGTTTGCCTTCCCTCTTCGATCCCTACTCTCTCAGCCAGACTGCAGTGATGCAGCCTGTTACCAGGACCACCATGTGGAGGTGGAGTAGGGTCTTGGTCAACTCTGGTTCGCTGACCCTGACGCAAGCAGTCACGCTATGGGTCACTGACTGCATTCTCTATTGCTGCATCTTTGGGTCCCATATATGTTTCAAGCTGTCATGCACTGATGTTATTCTTCACGAGTGTCATTATTCCTCCCTTTCGCCTGTCTTTTCGGTCGGTAGCACTGGTAGCCCCTGATTTTGAAGGCTATGTCTTGGTTGAGGTGGGTTTCTTGCAACCAGCATACATTTACTTGCTCTTCATTTAAGATATATTCGAGCTCTAATTTTTTGCTGTAGCCATCTTTTTTACTGTTGACGCCTTCAGCATTCCAGTGCATTATTTTAAATGGTCTTTGCTTTGCTTGGCCAGTAGCTCTATTCTCATGCCTCCTGGCTCCACGGGGCAACTGAGGACCTCCAGTAGTAAGGGTTGGGCCCTTCCAAGGCAGAGGGCTTGGCACTGCACCTGCCTGGGTGTCCATCACAGGGTGAGTGCCATAACGTTTTGTAGATATAGGCATATTTCCATTGGCGTGTGCGTGGCATCCTGATTGCTGGGGTGCGCCTCTTGGCTGGTTGCCTCTGTCTTCAGCACCTTGACTTGCTAGGGCAGACTGTTGTCTTGCTCTATTTTAGGGGGGCCTGGCTAGTCTTGGTTTTTCGGCCGCTGGTGGCTGTACTTAAACCCCATCTCCACGTCAAGGAGCTGGCCTCGATGGGTACTGATGAGTGTGACTGTGGCACCGATAAAATGACTGCCGAACATCTGCTTCAAATGTGCCCAACATATGAGGAACAGAGAAAACACGTATGGCCATCACCAGTGCCATTCCTGGAGAAAATCTACGGAGATATCAACAGCCTTAGTTCAACCACTGCTTTCTTTGAACTTATTTAAGTGGACATCTGAGGATGAACGAAGAAGAAGAAGAAGATTTTATAGAATGCTACTTTCGCTTCTTATAATACTTATGACTTATAAGAAATGAAAGTCATTGAAAACAAAATATTTACTAATTATAATCCATCAGAGGTTGAACGGGATATTTCTCATCATCAAATCAAACAAAAACAAAAAAATATTCTACGCTTCACTAATGAGATGCATCATCTGCGCAATGTTAAGATGCCCAGGTATTTGAATCTATTGAACTGTTTTAAAACTGTTTCATATATGTTGATTGTGCTTACTGAAGAATATTAGCAAGAAAAGCGCACAATTTCAGGGGTCATGCAATTTAGTACAATGGTCATAAGCGCATCACTTTTACATAATTTTCACATTGCAACTTTGATGGGGGAAAGTTAATGCTGGCTTTTTTCAGGGACGTAATTTATTTTCTATCAAAGGGAAACAATAAAGCGACAAATTAGAAATAATAATAAAATATACTGTACATTTTTGGCACTTTACTATGTGTTTTCTATTTATTATTTAAAAATAACTGCAACTTTGGTGGGAAAAAAGATGCGCGCAATATTAAGAGTTGTGCACTTTGCAAAGGCTAAAAGCGCACGACTTTTATATAATTTCCAGAGTGCAAGAAAAAATTTTGTCGGACAGGACACTTTTAGAGAATTATATAGTATGTGATTACATCAGATATTTATTGAAATAATTCTAAATCACCCTAGAAGCCTCCCTGTTATCATATTACAGGATAGTATAGTTTAGTTTCAATTTTTCTCTTTGCAATAATAATGATTACGAAGTAGTAAAATTACTTGTGAGAGCAATGGGACATCTTCTTCAATGTCATCTTTGTAAGCCGCAAACGTCTTTAGGGTTAAGATCAAGGTTTGGGTTCAGGGTTAGGTTTAGAATTTCTAACCCATACCCCTTATTACTGTGTCTCAGAATTCTTTTATAAGGTCCTATCGAACACAGGATTTCCCACTCTGTTAGTCATAGTAAAGCACAGAAACAGACTAAATGATGACATGATCACATCATTTTTACAGTGCGAAATAAACTCAGGCACTTATTGTTTGGGTTTTTAAATCAATGAAGACCTGCTTTAAAAGGCAATGTCTGAATTATAATGTAACTGAAAATATTTTTACACGAACTAACTCTTTTGATACATTTTTTCGGTCTTTGCACAGGTTTAGTGCGTCTTTGTACACAGGGCCGTCTTAACAGCATTGTAGGCCCTGGGCAAAGCAATGCACTGAGCCCCTACCAGCCCTACCCACCCATGGGAATAAAAATGTAAACAGTCAATAAAATTAAACCTATAGATTTATAATTTAATGGTTCTTTCAACAAAAATTTTGTTACAAAATCAATGTTTAAACATAAACAAACATGCTGTATGTAAAGCGAGGATTAATCAACACAACCTATAACAATATAACATAAGCCTTGAAAAACACAAACAGATAAACAGCCAGAGATGAGTAATTATCCACTCTGCCAAGAGATGTTTTATGAACAACATGGCAGCATCCCAGCATGGGGCTCCTAGAATCGTGGGGCACCTGGGCACTGCCCAGTGTGCCCATGCCTTAAGACGGCACTGTTTGTACAGGTTTTTTTTATTATTTGTACATGTTTTTCATCTCCGAGGGGTGGCATGTGTGTCTTTTAAAATTCTTCAAAATGTTCTGTCCACCTCTTCCTTTGCTCTTTTATGTTGCGAAGCATATTTCCTTTCTTATCTTTAATAAGACCATTTGATTGGTTGTATTCCTATGTTAGATTCTATGTACTGTCGTACAGGCCTTTCATATTTCATTTGGCTGCAGCTGCCACTGCCTTTCTTTCCAACTCATCAGTGTATTTTCTGTTGTCTCTTCTTATGTTTCTTCTGACATCTTTATTCACGCCTATGTATAATTCATGGGCCTCAGCTTTGAAACTTGTGGTTTTGCTTTTGTTTAAATCTGCTTTCTTGATTTTTTTTTCTATCGTATTGATGGTTTCTTTTGTTATCTATGCTTTTCGCTGGTGTTCAGTTTTCACCAGAAGTTCTTCACATGACTCTTTTCACATATTTTCACTCTACTGCCAGTAGTATTCTTTATTTGCTACATCTTCTAATTGCTGAAGCACTTGATATTTCTTAGATACTGTGACCGTACATTTTCTTTTATTTCTTGATTTCTGAGATATCCCACATTTAACTGTTGTCTGTAGCTGTGTGTTTGGTGCTTGTAGTTCCCAGGAGTCTATGAGGAGACAAAGAAAGAATATGAGTACTGCTCCCTGAGGCAAAATTGTAAAAAGGCACGTAAATGAGATTTAGCATGGGGCTAACAACCTTATCATGTAATAGAAATTGCTAAAGAAACTACCACTGTAAGAGTTTTTGCTTTGACTTAGGCTTCCTGCGAGGGGGGGGGGCAACTGCATTAACAATTAATGATCGCCTATTAGAGAACGGCACTGAATTCGGTAAATCAATAATGCCAGGACTGCTGGAATTTGATGTCAAACGTAAGATCAGCAGGGATGGACATATGTGAGGATGGATTTTAAAATTATTGTCTGACTTTTTAATCGTTTGGAGGTCGTTTACTGATGGTGTAAAACTGTAATATTATACATGGTTGCTTTGAGCATTAAGTGGTGCATTATGGAGATACCCATTTAGTGATGGGTAGGTGAATAGATGGGCAGGGCATTTTATTGTGGTAACCTATAAATAATTAAAAAAATTATTGTATGATGTTTTATAGTTTGGAGCTAGTGACTGAAGACGAGAAACGCTGCTGCTCTTATTATTGGATTACATGAGGAAGAAAGTGTACCTCATAATGAAGGAGTGGCCCTTACTCTGTCAAGTGAGGCGCAGAAGGGGCTTACCGAATGGGGACCCACTATGACCTAGTAGAAATTGGGGGAATGGAAAAGCAGAATTGGAAATTAATCAACTGATACTTGATCATTCCTGGGATGATGATGCCGTTTGGTATACAGATGGGTCTGTGATCCGTGGTGAGAAATCCGGTTGGGGCTTCTCTGCTCGGGTGCAGGGCAGAATCGTCGCCGAACATAGCGGGGCTTACAAGATAACAACTTCCAGCATGAGAATAGAGGTCGAGGTTGTTACTGCAGCCTTAAGGTGGATAACTGAAACTTCATTAACAAAGGCTATCATTGTGCCAGACTATCAGTCCATGCTTCGGAAGGTTCAAAGTGGTTGGTTGCAGCATGAATGGAAAACATTCATGAAAGCTTCCAGTCTACAAGAGCTGGTGTGGATATACTGTCCTGGTCATGCTAAGGTATGTGGTAATGAAAGAGCTGGCAGATTAGCATCAAGAGCACCCATAGTTGGGACACTAGATATGGATAAGGGAGATATCTGAGAGCAATTAATGATCGCCTGTTAGAGAATGACACTGCAATAGATGAATCATCAAGGTTAAGACTGTTGGAATTTGGCTAGTAGAGATGGACGTATGAGAGGATGCATCTGTCGTGTTTACAACCAGCAAGCTACAGGAACTGTAGCCGTGTATACCGTGATTTCTTCGGAAACAGGCTATATCCCACTAAAGACGGAGGAACCACAGATTAACATAAATAAATATCTTATGAGAAACGGAGGATATAAAAATAAATAACTGACATACATTTTATTTAGGCTAGCTTCGCTTTAGAAATGCCACAACTAGTCATGTGATTCCCCTAACCAATCAGAGAGCTCAGATCTTTTTCTCCGGCAAGAATGGGTACGCGACGCCATGCATAGTTAGAAAGATAGAGCGGAACCGAAAGGACGTGCCCAGTCCAGCTCAGGGTATTTCTTATGTTGAGGAGATCAACTTCGCACTTATATAGCAAAAGTGTATTTCAGGATGTGATGTGATTTGTTTGTGATTTCATTATACTTGTAAGTATTTATTACAAACTGAATGCATAGCTGATAGAGCTCACAGTCATAACTGGAACAGAGTTACGCTCGAAGATTTGGTTAAAATGAAAACTAAATCACATATCTGGATCTTTTGCCAAGGAAGAAGGTCCTTATGTTGAGAGATATTAAACCTAAGGAATACCAAGAAGTAAAAGAAAGCTTGGATCAATAAATCAAACTGAAGAGATGGGAAGATGTCGTCGAACTTAGAAAACGTTGACCTAATGAAGGAACACTGTAGAAAATGAAGAGTCTCGCCATGTTTTGAAAATTGAAGATGATAAAAAGATGCAAAAAGGGATATTGCATCAATGAAATACTATATTGACATTCTATATGCATTTACTTATTACTATAAATATGCAATTGTTCAAGAACTTGTTACATTTGACTTAAGCCAGCTCTTGTTGAAGGCTATTAAAAGTTGTTTCTATGAAAACCAATGCTGTTGAAGAATCAAATACCAAAGTTGGACATTATGCAAATAAATCAATCCATCCTAATTTAATCGCTACATTTACATCTAAAAGAAGCAAGCATTACTAACTGCTCTAACCAAATACACCTTAGAGGATCATCCCAGAACCTGGTACAACCTTAAGTCTGTTGAAGAACAATTTCCACCTCTAGTGTATAGGCTAGTCGATTAACTAGACTCTTCGTATAAACAGCAAACCCCCAACATACCACGGACACATAAGCTTTCTATAATAAAGACATGAGAAAACCCCAAACACCCTGCCCGGCCACAGAACAGCCCGACATATACTAATGGCGACTGAGCACCTATGGGTTTGCCCAGAGTGCAATGATGTCAATTCTGTATAACAATAGTTTGGAGGTCAGTAGTTTTGGAGGCAGTGTCAATTGTATCAAGTTGCTGCTTTATAAGATGTCAGAAATATGAGTGACATTGTTTTATAAACAATACTTTTAAATTTATTCATTAGCTTAAACTCTCTTTTTCGTTATATTCTAAAGAATGATATTAACATTTTTCATGGTACTTGTGTTAAAAATATTCATAATATGCTTGCTTAAGTTAATTATCACCCATTTTTTTTTTTCAGGGTGGAAAAACATATGTCTTTTATAAAAGCATGTTCAACAATAGTCATATAGGACTGTCAAGTAAGTAATTTGGCGGTGGCAAAAACGCAGCAGCGGTTGCCAGAGTAGTTCTTTAGTTGTAACTACAGCTTAATGAATGTCAAATGTTCTTTATCTTGTATCATAGTAAAACCAGCAAATGCTAGAGTGACCTGTACTTTTTATCATGTTCCAAGCAGCTAGAGACTGAAGATGAGAAACGCTGCTGCTCTTATTATTGGATTACATGAGGAAGAAAGAGTACCTCATAATGAAGGAGTGGCCCTTATGCTGTCAAGTGAAGCACAGAAGGGGCTTACAGAATGGGGACCTACTATGACCTAGAATTATATCAGTAACATGTAAAACTACCAAAAAGAAAATAAAGAAGAATATTATTCAGTCTTATGCGCCAACTAATGACAAAGAAGAATCTGAAAAAAAATTATAAGTAAAGGCATCATATGAGTGGCAGAGTGGTTAGAGTATTTGTTTCTTGAAGTAAAAGGCTGTGGTTCAAAACCAGTTCACATTATGCTACAGACTACCAGGCTATTAAAAAAAAGGAAATGCCTGTACTGTGAGTTAGGGAAGGCAAAGGTAGCGAGGTTGGAAACTAGTCACCCCACCTCATAATGCTGAAGTCTCTAATACTTCTATGGGACTATCTTTACCTATATTTATTTCATCAGTCCTATTGTGTGGCTCTGAAACATGGAGAACAACAAAAACAGCTAAAAAAAAAATGTTACAGACATTAATAAATTAGAGCTTGCGTAGAATCATCATCAGCTATCATCTCCACAATGAAGGTTGGTTGTATTGGATCTCCGTCTTCTGCCTGTCTTGAAGGATTGAAATGGTATGACAAAGTCACAAATGTGGAACTGATGACAAGAACCAGACAAGTGCCAGTGGAACAAGAGATGAGAAGAAGACACTGGCGATGGATAGAACAAACATTGAGGAAACCTGTTGATAGCATTACAAGGCAGTCCTTGTTCTGGAATCCCCAGGGAAATACACGGAGAAGAGAGCTGGAGACAGAAGTGAAACTGATGAGGAAAACGTGGAAAGAACTTGAGCTGTTGGCGTGTGACACGAAGACTTGGCATGTGTTTGGTGAAGGCCTATGCTCCTTGTGGAGCTAAAGGGTATTGATTGATTGCTATTTATTTGTTACCTCTTGAAGACACACCACCACTATGTAGAATCATACATTTACATTGGCAGCAATATTGGCACAGTTGGAGTGACAGACAGTAATGTTAAAATAAGAATACAAAAGACTACAGGATCTTTCACTGCATTGGGAAATATATGGAGATCAAAAGAAATCAGGTCCAACACTAAAAATCTGAATCTTAAATTCAGATTTCAAGCCAGTCCTATTGTATGGCTTTGAAACATGGAGAACATCTCAGAGGCACAGTCTCATGATATTGGCAGACAGTTCTTTTTTGGGTGGCCAGCCTGTGAATTTAATGGTCCTCTCTTAGAGTGATAATGGCTGAGCCCTTCATTACTCTTCCTGTACTTGTTTAGCCTCATTAAAACTGCTTCCACACTGTGATGATGGTGAGTGACATACTGCAGGTCTCTAGTTTTTATTGTTCTGGCATGTTTTATTAGTGAGGCATTTTAGCAGTTTGACTGCTTATAAAAACAGATCTGTGAACATAGTTCTTGACTAGAAGTCCTTACTGCCACATGCAGCACAATTTATCTTTTATACATAAATATACAATATAAACCAGTAAATTTTGCCAACTCAATGAAACTCACAATTTGAACAAAACAGCACTTTTTGTTTAAAAACTTTTTTAGTGAGATCTACTTTAATTTTTCTTGTCAGATGTATGAAAATATGCTTTACTGTAAGTAAAGATAATGACATGTTAGAAAAAAAATTGTCTGTACCTTATGTATTTTGTTCAGTTTTTCAAATTTCCTATGCATTTATTAAAAACTGATCAATTTAAAAATATATTTGAAGAGTTGTACAGTTGTGTTTATAGCAGTTGTTAATTGAATAATGCTCTTTAGAATGAAATTACAGATAAGACATAACATAGTTTATTGAGATAACAGTGTGTAAACCATTACCAAATTTTAAATACACATGCGGGACCCCAAGATGCAGCAATAGTGAATGCAGTCAGCGACCCATAGCTGTACTGCTTGCATCAGGACCAGCGAACCAGAGCTGATCAAGACCGTACTCCACCTCCAAGTGATGGTCCTGGAAACAGTCTGCAGCAGTGCAGTCTGGCTGAGCGAGTGCGGATCGCAATGGGAAGGCAAACCCGGTCCCTAAAAAATGCCGTGCTGAAGTCGGATGTGTCGACCGAAAGGTGCAGATATCACAGCTTAGGCGTAAACAGACACAACGCAAGCACCGTCCTTTTCAGGGCGAACGAAGAAGAAGAAGAAATACAAATGCAAAGGCAGGAGTGATTTATGTTACAACTATGCAGATGTACTATAAACAAAAGTTTATGTCTTGATAGGTTATATCACTTTTATCTTTTCTATTTTAGTTGTCTGTGATGGAAATGAACTTGTACCCCTTACCATTGAATGGTTGGTCCGCCAGTCCCCCTGTGCCAATGAATACCTTGCAATAACTGAGGTTGGTACTGATTTTTAGCTATTCATTTTTTAAACGGTCCAAAAGCTTTACTATTTGGGGCAAAAGAATTTATTTGAACAAAATAATACCTAACCCAGACTACTATTTTAAGATTTTACATTCATAATTAACATCATCATTAATACTTTAAAAAATAAACATTGCTGTCATGATACTGCCATTTTGACAAATTCTCTTATATGTGAATCTTATTAAACTTTAGTTGTTCAGTTCTTTAATCTTTATATTTTTGTCTCAAAAGGATCAAGGTGAGTTATATCTGAACGCAGGTGGAATGAAACCGCGTGATCCTATGCCATACAAAATTGCCAGATATGTGAAGCATGTTATTACTGTAAACTGCACAAAACTTCAGCATCAGATAATACATGTAAGTATACAAGAGTAAATTGTAACTGCAAATGATGAATGAACAAATATTCACGTGTACATGAGTAGTTTGCTTTGGCCTTTGAGATAACATTGATTTTGCAAGTCTCCTTGAGAACTGCTGTGTAAATACTTGATGACATGCTGGCAGAGTAGCAGTGATTATATTCTTTTGTGTCATTATGTAGGGCTTTAGCACATTATTCATAATGCATTAACAACACATAGCAAATAAACACAGGGTCTGAAAATACATGGGGTAAAGACAAAATGATAATAAATGCAGGAAATGATAACAAGATTGCACTTAAAGAAACATCCATACAAGATGTTGAATGATACATATATCTTGGTAACAATACAGACTAAATGGTATGGATGGGATAAAGACAGAATGATAATAAATGCAAGAAATGATAACAAGAAGATTACATGTCAAGAAACACCCCTACAAGATACTTATATCTTGGCAGCAATATAGACAGAGTTGTAAAGACAGGCGGTGATGGAGAATAAGGATACAAAAGGCCAGAGAAGTTTTCATTGATTTGGGAAATATATGGAAATCAAAAGAAATCAAGTCCAACACAAAAATTAGAATCTTCTCCAGTGTCCAGTCAGTCCTGTTGTATGGTGAAACAGGGATAAAAATAAAAACAACTGAAAAGTTAACAAACTTTCATAAATGGGTTCATGAGTAGAATAGAAGGATTGAAATGGTATGACAAGGTCATCAATATGGAATTGAAAACACAAATTAGACAAGTGCCAATGGAATATGAAGAAAAAGCTAGCGACGGATTATATATTAAGGAAACTTGTTGATAGCATTACTAGGCAGGCCCTGCTCTGAAATCCCCAAGGTCAGAGAAGTAGAAGTAGAAGTAGAGACTGAAGAACTCATGGAGAAGAGAAAGTGGACAGAAATGAAAATGATGAGGAAGACATAGAAAGTCTGGGTGCCACTTGGGGGGAGCTAAAGGTTATAGATTGACAATTATTGACTTACAATCTAATGTTGTTAACAGGAACTACTAGACTGTGGATGAGATAAATATATTCACATAGTTGATTAGTGTCACAGATTCCTTAACTCTTTGACTCCACAGCAACGCTCTGAACGTTGCAAAATTTAACACGCCGTGCCACAGCAACGCTCACAGCGTGGTTTTTAGTTTATCACGCATAAACCTTAAAAATCATCCGTTTAATGCAGTTCGTATATTGAAATTCGTAGAATGACTTCCGCTACTATCTAAACAACTAATTTGACTGTAGTTAATCAGCACGTGTGCGTGTTTTGATGTTATTATCACAATTTTTGTGAAGATTTGCGTGTTTGTGTTTTTCGTCGTTATTGCTAGAGAAATATGTCACGCTTTATATTTACATTTTCTAAGTCTCCTAAGCAAATAATTGTGTCAAACTACTTTGAAACATTGCTGAAATTGATGATGATTGTTTGGTAGTCACAGTTTGTTGTCAAAATACGGAATCTGTGCAGAAAAGCTAGACACACTAGGTTTAGTTGATGAGTTGGCGTAGTCGTATTCTGGCCGATCAAAAAGCAACAAAACTAGACCTACCGTAACATCTAATCACTAGTTCTTGGTAGAAGATGAAGCTAGGGATACTATTAAAACATTAAACAAGAGTAAAAAAGTTTTTATATAACGTTATTCTCCTTTATTTGTTTGAAAATTACGTAATGCACGATTGCATAATTTGTATTTTTCTTACAAAGGACCACAGAAAAACTGGTGTGAATAACACTAAATGTACTAATTGTGGCCATAAGCATGTTTTCTTTTACTTGTATATGGATTAACTTGATGTTTGAAGACTAAAAAGAAAGTTTTATTGTCTACAACAGTAATTTCTCTTTGGTTAGATCGTATTCTACAATCAACTTTTTAGCGTTTTTCAATTTTACATGCAAAATGTTTTAAGTATACCGAACATACTTGTGTTAATACTACCAAAGACATTATATATTTGAATTCTCTATCAATTTCCCTACAGTTTGGTATATAATAAGTACATGTTCAAAGGAAAATTCACAAACAAATTTAGACTGAAAGATGAACACTTCACTGTATAAAATTCTGTCCACAAAAAAAGTCTGGCACAGCGTGCAAAATAACTCTGGAATGAATGAGTTAAGGCCCACATATGCAGATATAAAGGCAAGAATAGAAAGTGCAAGAAGTTTTTTGGCATTGAGAAACATTTTGAAATCTTGAATGGTGAAGGAAAATATGTGCTGCTTCACAATAATATGCAATTTATACTGTATTTAAAGCTTTTGCTGCTTTGGGATAAATATGGCATGTCTCTCTTTCCTCCCCCCCCCCCCCCCCCCCCCCGTAACACATTAACTACCGAATTGAAAAACACACTGTGGCCGAATTAAATTTTTTTTTCCCATTTTCATCCTGTAGGTGTTTGCACAAAGTAAGCTGTAGTTTTCGTAAATGTTTACAGATTTTTATGAATTACACATCATTTTAAAGATAAATGAATGCACTATTACAATAAACACCGGTTGTAACTCTAATAGAGGTTGTTGCTATTTAACGGCCCTCCGATGGCAAAGGCTTTGCAATATTTTCACAATTATGACTGCTTGCACCCCATCTCTATCAAAATTACAATTTCAATCAATGTGCACACCATTTTCACTCTTGTCCTCGTCGCTAGATCTATCAGTCAATTGTTGAAACACGTTTCTATCCTATTCAGCCATTAGACGAGATGTACGCGCATTTTTTGTAGTCCTATCACTAGTTGCCACGGTAAACAGTTTTACACGATTTGGTAACTAACCCAAAACGCTGAAAAATATGAACATAATATCAATTTTCCAGTGTTCTAAAACAACCATGCTTTGGGAATTTGTTTTCCGGTGGCAACTTAAAATCTCGAACCAGATCAGACAGTTTTTCAGTACATTTTTCATTCGTTTTATTACTAAAATTAGATTGGCGCTCTGAGCGGCTTGCGGTTCAAATGTGATTATTTTGTGAGCCGCTGACAGCGGCTTGCGGTAGTTAATGTGTTAAAACACTAGCAAAATTGATTAAAGAAATGGGACCCAAAGACGCAGCAACAGAGAATGCATTCAGCAATCCATAGCTTGACTGCTTGCGTCAGGGTCAGCGAACCAGAGCTGACCAAGACCCTACTCCACCTCCAAGTGGTGGTCCTGGAAACAGGCTGCATCACTGCAGTCTGGCTGATAGAGTAGGGATCGAAGAGGGAAGGCAAACCCGGTCCCAAAAAATGCCGTGCTGAAGTCAGATGTGTCGGCCGAAAGGCGCAGATATTGCAGCTTCGCTGTAAACAGACACAACGCAACCAACGTCCTTTTCAGGACGAACGAGGAAGAAGAAGAACATTAAAGAAATCTTTCTACTTACTTTATCTCTTTATTTTGGTCTTTGTCAAATAACAGGTGTAAAAATATGTGGTTTCCTTCTTGCTATCTGCTCAGCAATGGAGTGGTTATGTCATCATAGTTAATTGACTGCAGGAGTTCAGATTAATTATAGAGAAGCACAGGTGCTTGGAGTCAATCCATTGATATCTCTGAGCATGTGTTTCGATTCATTTTTTTAGCTTTCAACAAAGAATAGTAACACTCTTCCCTACCATGCATGTCATACAAAGCGACTAAGGAGGATTTGGCATGGGGCTGGTAACCCCATCCTGTAAAAAATATTGCCACAAAAACTTCAACAAACAACGGACAGGTCAACTAAGGAAAATCAAACTCGGTCATCCTTCTTTGTTTGCCCTCAGACTTCTCCAGAAATGACTCTAATAAAGACAGTTGTCAGCTCAAGGTTTCTGACATCTCCAAACAGTTTTTGATGGAGAGAAGTAGTTTGTTGCCATATGCCACTCCGTTCACTGCTGTAAGTTGGGCAGGACTGGAGCAGATGTTCTGCTGTCATGGGGCTGGTGCCATCCAAGACAAAGAAAAGGTCCTCTGGCAGGGAAACATTTGACACAACGCAGAGAAAGCTGAAAGGAGTGTGTTGCTGACTAACCTTCTTTCTTCTAGGAGAACTTCCAGATTTGGCTACTGGAATGATCAGACATTGAATGAACAAGGGAAAACGGTAGAGGTGGCAGTAGAATGAGGAATTATAAGATAGATATCCTGGGACTCTGAGAGACAAGGTGGAAGGGCATAGAGAGGAAGAAACTGATCATAGCAGAAATGATGCTGTCCTCATGACATGAAGAAGAAAGCTCACACCATTGTGAGGGGATAGCTCTAATGCTTCTAAAGAAGCCACTCGTAGAATGGGAAGCAGTGGGACCCAGAATCATAACAGCAACATTCAAAACAGCTTAAAAGAAAATAAATGTAAACATCATCCAGTGGTATGCACCAACCAGTGACAATGAAGAGTCTGTGAAAGAAGATTTTACACTAGGCTACAAAATATTATGGATAAAATAAGAAGAAAAGGCATAATTTTGATGGGTGACCTGAATTCAATGTTAGGTACAGTCTTTGGAGAAATCATGGGAAACACAGGCTAGAAATAATGAATGAAAATTGGGAACTATTCACAAACTTCTGTGCTTCAAATCAGCTGGCTATATGAGGAAGCATGTATTCACATTAAAGAATACAAAAAGCAACATGGATATCACTAGACCGTACAACCGAAAATAAGATTGATACATAAACAAGAAGTTTAGATCATCATTGCATGACATAAAGGTATATAGAGGTGTCAAATCACCATCTTCTGATAGCCAAAATAAAGATGAAACTTGAGTTATCATCATCATCAGGTGCCATCTTCACATCAAAGGTTGGCTGCAATGGATCAACGTTTTCTGTCTCTTGTCTTGATGGTGCACTCTGATAGACTCTTTCCTGTACATCTCTTGATATTATCTTCCCATTTATAGTGCCGTCTTCCTCTTGCACATTTGCCTTCAGCTCTGCTTCTATTATGGTCTTCAATAAGGTGTTTAGTCTTTTTACGTGGACAAAATATTTTAGCTGCCTAATTTTGATCTCCTTCATTATTTGTCTATACATTCCTAGGTTTTCTAGGACCTCTTTATTTGTTTTCTTCTCTTTCCATGATATGTGCCCCATTCTTCTATATATCCGCATCTCAAGGGCCTCAATTCTTTCTTCTAATTGCTTGTTCATTGTCATTGTTTCTACACCATACAGCAGTGAAGAATATATATAGCATTTGATGATTCTCAGTTTGAATTTGTGAGTTAGTTGTTTAGATGTTAGTATCTGTCTCATGTTGTTGAATGTGGCTTTGGCCATTCCAATTCTTGTCTTGATTTCTGTTTCGCATCTGCCATCTTGTTATCTAAGAAATCAGGAAAAGAGACAAATTAATGGTTACAATATTCAGCAAATACTAAGTGGTCCAACAGCTGGAAGATGTAGTGAATACAGAAGACCACTGGCAGCAGATCACAAAACTATATGGAATGAGACATGTGAAGATGTAACTGGAAAAAAGAGATAGCTAGCACAAAGCATGGATAACAACAGACACCATCAAAAAGACAGATAAAAAGGAAAGCAGATTTAAACAGAAGCAAAACCAAGGGTTGCCTTTGTTAATGAAGTTTCAGTTAGCCATCTTAAGGCTGCAGTAACAGTCTCAACCTCCATTCTCATGCTGGAAGTTATTGTCTTGTAAGCCCCGCTATGTTCGGCGATGATTCTGCCCTGTACCCTAGCAGAGAAGCCCCAACCTGATTTCTCACCACGGATCACAGACCCATCTTTATACACAATGGCATCATTATCCCAGGCATGATCATGTATCAGTTGATTCATTTCCAGTTCTGCTTTTCCATTGCCCCAAGTTCTACATTCTTTGCCAAGGCTGATGATGACTTCATCATCATTCCTTTTTGTTCCCTGTGGAACATAGGGCAGAAACAGTTGCTCTCCATCGATTTGTATTCTGGGCTGTCTTTTTCATCTGTGTCCAAGTCATTCCAATTTCCCTAGCCTCCTCTTCAACAGTTCTTCTTCAAGTTCTCTTTGGCCTCTCAACTCTTCTTTTCCCCTGTGGGTTCCAGTCAAGGGCAACTCTGGCTATGCTTGATTTTTCTCTTCTGAGTGTATGTCCTATCCATCCCCACTTTCTTACCTTAATTTCTGTCTGTATTGGCTGTTGTCCGCATCTTTTCCTTAGCTCTATATTTGTTATTACATCTGGCCATCTTATACGAAGGATCCATCGGAGACATCTATTTACAAATGTCTGTAGCTTGGCGGTGATACTCTTTGAGATGATGACTTGCTGGTAGTTAATCCAGATCTCATCTGACATACTCCACTCTTCCCATTTGAATATATTTTCAACTGTGGCCACCTGCTTGATCGTTGTCTCTGCCTGTGCCATCCATGACATCCCTCTCTTTATTCTTGCTCCCTTAATGTCAGCTGTTTCCATGCAGGGGGTGCAGTTTGTCTGTGGTTACTCACATATAGGCTTTTGCTTGGGCCATCGCATATGTGGATCTAATCGACAACACTCCAAGCATGTACCTCATTGTCACAATCGCGGATATCTCACAGCCCAAGACTATACGCATCCCTTCATTTTGAATGCATTCTAGTCGTTCACATTGTGCTACTGATTGCGTGAGTATTCCCAGCCTGCACTCAGTGACTGATATGACCAGCTGATGATAAAGAAGAAATAGTAATCTCTGCTCCAGATGCACCACAGCCATTATTTTCAGGGCTGCCAGACCTCTGCTGCATTTCTGTGTGATGTGTTCCACATGGTACTTATACCACTATAAGATGTAGAAACAAACATTCAACTGGCAGCAATATAGACACAGTTGGAGGGACAGACAATGATACCAAAACACAGAATACAAAAGGCCAGAGGAGCTTTCATTGCATTGGAAAAGTATATGATCAAGAGAAATCAGGTCCAACACTAAAATCATAATATTTTAAATCAAATGTCAAGTCAGTCCTATTGTATTGCTCTGAAACATGGAGAACAGACTTTCATAAATTCATAAATGAATGCTTGCATAGAATAGAAGGATTGAAGTGTTTTGACAATATCACTAATGTGGAACTAATAGCAAGAACTGGGCAAGCACCAGTGGAACAAGAAATGAGAAGAAGATGCTGGAAATGGATAAGACACACATTGAGAAAACCTGTTGATAGCATTACAGTTTTGGAATCTACAGAGTAAGAGAGATAAAGGAAGACCAAAGAACACATGGAAAAGAGAACTGGAGACAGACAAGAAGGGGATGAAGAAGACAAAGAAAGACCTTGAGCTGATGGCGTGGAACAGGAAGACTTGGCATAAGTTTGTTGATGACACAGGACAGGAAGACTTGGCATAAGTTTGTTGATGACACAGGACAGGAAGACTTGGCATAAGTTTGTTGATGACACAGGACAGAAAGACTTGGCATAAGTTTGTTGATGACACAGGACAGGAAGACTTGGCATAAGTTTGTTGATGACACAGGACAGGAAGACTTGGCATAAGTTTGTTGATGACACAGGACAGGAAGACTTGGCATAAGTTTGTTGATGACACAGGACAGGAAGACTTGGCATAAGTTTGTTGATGACACAGGACAGGAAGACTTGGCATAAGTTTGTTGATGACACAGGACAGGAAGACTTGGCATAAGTTTGTTGATGACACAGGACAGAAGACTTGGCATAAGTTTGTTGATGACACAGGACAGGAAGACTTGGCATAAGTTTGTTGATGACACAGGACAGGAAGACTTGGCATAAGTTTGTTGATGACACAGGACAGAAGACTTGGCATAAGTTTGTTGATGACACAGGACAGGAAGACTTGGCATAAGTTTGTTGATGACACAGGACAGGAAGACTTGGCATAAGTTTGTTGATGACACAGGACAGGAAGACTTGGCATAAGTTTGTTGATGACACAGGACAGGAAGACTTGGCATAAGTTTGTTGATGACACAGGACAGGAAGACTTGGCATAAGTTTGTTGATGACACAGGACAGGAAGACTTGGCATAAGTTTGTTGATGACACAGGACAGGAAGACTTGGCATAAGTTTGTTGATGACACAGGACAGGAAGACTTGGCATAAGTTTGTTGATGACACAGGACAGGAAGACTTGGCATAAGTTTGTTGATGACACAGGACAGGAAGACTTGGCATAAGTTTGTTGATGACACAGGACAGGAAGACTTGGCATAAGTTTGTTGATGACATAGGACAGGAAGACTTGGCATAAGTTTGTTGATGACACAGGACAGGAAGACGGCATAAGTTTGTGGAAGGCCTATGCTCATTTTGGAGTTGAAAGGTGGAAGAATAGCTGGAAAAGACTGTTTTGATCATGAAATGTTCCATGTGTAAGCTTTTTCTTGTAGAATTTATTGTATGGGCCATGGGCACTGAATAATAACAATATTTTACTGTATTTTTAGCCCTACAAATATGATGCTCCTGAAATAGCAAACTATGACACACAGGTAAGTAGTTCCACATTTGAATTTTAGCAACTCATTTTTTGTATGAAGGTTAATCAGACTGATGTCAATATTTTCTGCTTGGTTTATGTAACAGTTTGCTATTGGATATTCCATATGGAAAACACATTACTGTAAAGTGTTATCCATAATTATTAAATAACCAGTGGGAAAGTACTGAAAATTGGAAATACAACATGAAATACAAATAGATCAGTTTCAGTTTTAGAGGACATGATCACAGAAGCCAGTTGTATCAGAAAAAATGTGCTTTAGAACAAAATGGGCGATTAGTGTACATATGTGCACACACACACACCATACAGAAAGCAGTGAATCACCAGGGGCTACTCAGCTTGGTTATATTTTTTCCTTGTCTATTTTTAAGTGTTGTTAGTTTTGTCTCAAGTTACTGTTCTTTTATTATTTCTTCATTACCATCATTCTTGTAATTTTGTTTGCTGCAAAAAAATAAAAAATTTGTTGATCATTTATAACAAGCTAATAATTATATTTGATATTATGCCATAAACCCTAAGAAATTTTAAGGAATAAAACCACACGTAGCCACAAGTCAAAGTCGGTATTACATATTGACCTGAACATAAACATATATTTTATATTCTTCTTGTCTCCTTGTTGCTTGTTGGGGAGCGTGGGGGCACACTGCAGTTAGCTACTAACAGGAAGCCTGTGACACAGATTTATATTTTCTTGTGGTTGTGGTTATGTAGCAGTTTGCTTTACATTTGCTAGCCCCATGAACAGTCATCTTTAGTGACATAATTGGTAGGGCACAGTGATCCTGTTCTTTGCTTCCCAGTATTTGACCTATGATCCTCATGGGTACATGTGTTAAAAAGTCATTTTAAATTATTGGAACTTTACTTCTATCCATCATATAGATCTGTAGAACTGAAAGTTTTTCTTTCTTTCACACAGAGCAAGTTGATATGGCATTTTTATGATGTATATATGTATGTCTGCATGATGTAAATTGTATTTTGTAAACAAATATTTTTCATTTCCTCTGCAATTTTCTTTTTACCAAGGAAGCCAAATCAAAAAATCAACAAGCAGATGAAAACAAAGATGATGTTGACAAAAAAATACTTGATCAGCCTTCATTGCAAGTGCCCGGAAAAAGCGATAAAGGCAAGCAAGCACAGCTAGTGAGAAGAAAAAGGTCAGAAAATGGAACAGTGCCTGCTGCTGCTTC
The DNA here is from genome assembly GCA_024509875.1 of Oreohelix idahoensis. Taxonomy (NCBI): domain Eukaryota; kingdom Metazoa; phylum Mollusca; class Gastropoda; order Stylommatophora; family Oreohelicidae; genus Oreohelix; species Oreohelix idahoensis. The sequence goes on along the minus strand of JAMPIV010001654.1, from coordinate 1,175,162 downwards.
TAAGGACCAAGGCAAAGCCACCAAAAAGCCAGACAGAGAAATTGAGCAGGTTGTGATTCATTCATTCATTTATTATCATTCAGTTCCCAGTGGGGCACTTGCCTTTAACAAATAACACATCAGGCCTTCCTGTCCTGTGCTATCTGTTCACGGTCTTTTCCATTTCGTCTTTATCCTGTTTATGTCTGTGCCTAATTCCCATCATCATTATTATCAAAATGTGGTTCATTATAGGTGTGATTGATTATTTGTTATTTTCTCTCCTGTGTGAAGACTCTTATCTTATATAGCTTGGACATAGTATTGTCGTATTGAAGTAGAATGAATGGAAAAAGAAAGGAATTAATCAGACAGACTATTTCCTGCACCCACAGGTTTTAATTGCATCAGATACCTCAGAGACTACCATGTCATTTAAGGTCCCTTTAAAAAAAAAAAAAAACAACCACTGCAAATGCAGTATCCCTATCAATGCATACTTAACTCTTTGACTGCGGAACAACACTCAGAGCGTTGTTTTTAGTTTATCACGAATAAACCCCAAAAATCGTCCTTTTAATGCTGTTCATGTTTTAAAACCCGTAGAATGACTTCCGCTACTATTTAACTAATTAAATGTTTTGATGTTGTTTTCACAATTTGTGTGACGATTCGCGTGTTTGCGTTTTTCGTTGTTAATGCTTCAGAAATATGTCACACTTTATATTTACTTTTTCTAAGTCTCCTAAGCGAATAATTGTGTCAAACTACTTAGAAACATTGCTGACATTGACGTTGATTGTTTGGTAGTCACAGTTTGTTGTCAAATAACGGAATCAGTGCAGAAAAGCTAGACACATTAAATTAAGTTGATGAGTGGGCGTAGTCCTCTTCTGGCCGATCAAAAAGCAACAAAAAGGTTACCTGCAGTAACATCTAATCACTAGTCCTAGGTAGAAGATGAAGCTAGGGATACTATTAAAACATTAAACAAATGTAAAAAGTTTTTATATGATGTTATTCTTCTTTATTTGTTTGAAAATTACATAATGTAGTTTTGTATAATTTATTTTATTCTTATAAGGGACCACAGTAAAAACTGGTGTGAATAACACTAAATGTACTAACTGTGGCCATAATCAATGTTTTGTTACTTTGTAAATGGATTACCTTGATGTTTGAAAACGAAAAAGAAAGTTTTATTGTCTACAACAGTAATTTGTCTTTGGGAAGCTCGTATTCTACAGTTAACTTTTTAGTGTTTTTCAATTTTACATGTAAAATGTTCTAAGTGTACCAAACGTACTTGTTTTAATACTACCAAAGACACTATATATTACAATTCTCTGTCTATTTCCCCACAGTTTGGTGTATAACAAGTACATGTTCAGAGAAAATATTAACATAAAATTTACACTAAAAGATAGTACACTTCACCATTTAGAATTCTTCAAAAAATAATTACAGCACAGGGTGGAAAAAAATTAAGGAGTCAAAGAGTTAAGTTCATTTTCCCACATATGAACTAGTTCTTATCACTTTAAAATGTGGTTGAAGTGTAGTTTTCAACATCATGTTTTTAAAATTAAATATAAATGTTGGTGTGTTGTGTATTTTGGCAGATATGGAAAGGATGGATGATCAGACATTGATGTGCTTGTTTTTCAGAATGACAGACTGGTTCGAGTATGGGAAGATGGTTACTATCTTTTTGTCCTTCGCTTTAATGTGAATGAGCAACCAGTTCCAGATGATTTCAAGATGCATGGTTAGGATCGTTTTTATTCTCGTTATTCTTAAACTTAATCATTATGTAAACCATATGAGTTTAACACATGAAACCATTCACTCAACAGGACTGTAACCTATTATTTATACATGCATTTCTTGAGATATTAATCCTTTTCATCCAGTCTTCCTCTTCACTGTTTGGGCTGTGAGTTCCATTACAATTCATTTTTGAGATATTGTGTTGAACTCTGTGTTTCCTTATGTGAATCAATAGATGCTTTTCACACAATCTGATAGGCCGATCACAGTCAGATAAGCCAATCATTATATCCCTAGGCGTGTCAGTATAGGCTTTTAATGTAGATTTTATGGACTTCATGTTTTAACAGCTATTTTAAAAAAACGCTGCAGACATGAATAAATTAGAGCTTGCGTAGAATCATCATCATCATCAGCTATCATCTCCACAATGAAGGTTGTATTGGATCTCCGTCTTCTGCCTGTCTTGAAGGATTGAAATGGAATGACAAAGTCACAAATGTGGAACTGATGACAAGAACCAAACAAGTGCCAGTGGAACAAGAGATGAGAAGAAGACACTGGCAATGGATAGGACACACATTGAGGAGACCTGTTGATAGCATTACAAGGCAGTCCTTGTTCTGGAATCCCCAGAGAAAGAGAGGTAGAGGTAGACCAAAAAACACATGGAGAAGAGAGCTGGATACAGAGGTGAAAATGATGGAAAGAACTTGAGCGGATAGCACGGGACAGGAAGACTTGGCATATGTTTGTTAAAGGCCTATGCTCCTCAGGGAGCTAAAGGGTATTGATTGATTGATGTTTTATCAGAAAACTAAGGTTGTAAACAGTAACTCAAAGTTTTATAAATCCAAATAAAGATGCAACTCGCTCAGTAAAAAAAAAGTAACGGTGAAATGATTAACTTCAAACATAATAATAATAATAAATTCTTTAAGCGCCAAACACGGTGCATAAGGCAGAAACCAGTGCTCTCCAGGTTGTACGTTGTGACGCCACTCCTCTTAGCTCTTGCACATTGTTTAATCCCAACGTTCTTCCTTCTCTTATTATTGTTCTTCTGAGTGTTTCTTTTGGTCTTCCTTTTTTCCTCTTACCCTCAGGAACCCAAGTGAGTGCCTGCAATGGTATTCTGTTGTTTTGCATTCGTAGGACATGACCGATATATGACCATCGTCTTTTCCTTATATAGTTGGAGACATATTTCTGCCTAGAGTCTTCTCTTATTTGTCGATTAGTCTTGAATTCTTTCCAACTGATGTTCATGAGTTTTCTAAGACATTTGTTCTCGAATGTATTCAGCTTGTTCTCCAATGATTTTGTTATTTTCCAACTCTCACAGCCGTATGTTAACACTGAGATAACATTTGAATTAAACAGACGAAGCTTGGTATGTATATTCAATGATCGTAATTTCCAAATGTTAGATAATCTATTGAAGGCGCTAGCTGCCAAAGCAATTCTAGTATGAATTTCTCTTGTTGTGTCACCATCCTGAGACATTTTACTGCCTAAATAATTGAAACTTTCAACTTTCTGTAGTTTTTCCCTGTTCAGGATGATATTAAAGGTCTCGTTAGAAAAGTTCATAACTTTAGTTTTAGAGGCATTTATTTGGAGACCTATTTTAACCGAAAGATGACACAAATTATTTACTGCTTCTTGGGATTCAAACATAACTGATTAAAAGCCCAAATTCACAGATGGAAAACTATCAGAAGACACCGTAGTAGTTTTACCTTTGGGTGCATATTTTATTTAATCATGTGGACGTTTACATGGTTGTTTGGCTTTATTTAAATCTCTTGCAGTAGTATATTCGTTCCAGTACAGAAGTTTTTTATGATGGGTCTGCCTTTGATTAACTTCAGTTTTAAATAACGGGGAATAATATATAATATTGAAAATTTAATGTCCAACCCGTGCAGGAAATAAGTTCTTAAATATCACTAGATCATTGTTAAACAGTTAACTGACGAGATCGGGCTTGATGGTGACTTAATTAAGACTGCCTTAGGTTTCTAAAATATTTTTGTAAAGTGCAATCTTTACTATCTTGCAATATAATACATTTATATACTTATTATGTTCGCAAATATTTTGTAAACAAAGTATTTCCTTTTTTAAGTGCTTAAGGAGAAGTCATTTTTGAGTTACTTCCCTTGAAAGGAGTTCCGTCATCTTCGATCGGACTCCGCGGACGAATCTAGGCCTACTGCGATTTATTCTTTGCCTGGGTAGGAATAGATTGTTCTTGCTTCAGTATATCTATGGCCTGAATTTATACGTAGTGTTTGTATGAGTAGGACGAGTCTGTCTTATATATGGATATCTTTACATTTCTAAGTCGAACTATGTTGGTTGTCGCTAGAAAAGGTCAAAGGCTATGCAGCGGAAGTATCGCTAGCAGGGGTGTGATTCATGGCTGTCATCCTGTCGGGATGTCGAATTTTGTTGTAGCAGGCTTATCGCCGAAAAAGTGATCTATAAGTAGATGGGGAAAAGTGATAGTCATTTAGACATGTTGTATGTACTTTACCCCAGTGTTTATTCTCTTTTGCCAAGGAATGGCAAAGTTATATTTCGCATAGAAAGGTAAAACCACAATTTATTATGAACTTGGGCTTCGCCATCGTTGTCGATAAGCAGATGCACAGTGGTACTTTTGAAAAGAATATTTATTCAAAGGAAGATGACATTCCTATGTATCAGCACTAGATTATATGATATTATTCAATTACCTCTATGATAGAAGCTATGAAGAAATGAGGACATTTAACGAATGACCAATTTTGGTCTGTATCCAATAGTGAGTGAAGCTCACGAGAGAAGCACAGCCATGTTGAAATCCATATACTTTGTATTTATCGAGTGAGAAAAAGGGATGCCTGTACTATCGCTCGATGAACCAAGAGATCACTGCTACATGTGAGAACCCATGTCTGGGATTCCTATATCTTTATGAAAAATATATATATTGAACTTTACGTGAAGGGATATTCGCTAGACGAGGTTAGGTCTAGGAGCCTTCCTATATATTGGTTATGGTCTGACGTGCCCAGTCAGTAAAGCCAGATGATTTACATGATGGAACTCTGAATGCTTATTTACGAATGCTCCATTATGATATTTGCCAAGCATGAATGCTAACTTAAGATGATATTCCTGTGATCAACATTATGCTGTCTATGTCGACATTTGTTCCTGTAACCATACACGTACTGTCCAAGTGTGCGTCTCATTAAATGTTATAAAAAGACCACCGTAGTTCCAGTACTTCTTGAATTCGAACAGTGTGAGTATGAGTGATGTACTACCAACCTGTCAACTCTATCGAATCATTCTACCATTCGCGTTCTGACATTCATATACACACTCATTGTCTACACTCACATTCTTGTCGGAGCCTCATCACGTTCCAGGACAAGATGACCTGTATGACCAAAACTGTGCTGGGTTTAATGAGTTGACAATCGTTACACTTTACTACACCAGTCCCAACATCTACATTTATCAACTGGTGAACATTCACGGCATTTAACACATAAAACGTGATTTAACAACTGGTGTGCCAGCTTCCTGGGTCAACCTGCACAGTGACCATATTGAGAAGTAAACTACTGAGACCAGACGTTCCTTGGGGTCTGTTACGACACACAAATACATCAACAGTACAACTCTACAGTGATGTCAGCGTGACCTGTCCTGTCGAGAGTATGCAGTAACTAGGTCAGCGTTTGTTGACATTTGGTTCGTTGGACATTTGCCATACAACTGACAGTGTTACACAGCAAGCTTGGTTGAAACATAGAACATTACACATCAGGACTGGAGAATATTTGACAGTGTTTGCGAAAGGAAATGTTATTGAACTGAGAAGTCCTACATCGATTGTTATCATTCACATCAACGATGGAGCTTCTATTTCTGTGTTGAATTTAAAATAATTAGACCAGAAGTATTTGTTTAATAAAGTACCACAGTACTGTACTATTAGGCAGTGTAACTGAGCCTTCTTTACAACACATTCTTTCTGCAACACTCTATTTACATCATATTGCCATACTATTTATGCATTTATGTATTTATGTTTAAATATTTATATGTGATATTTGTTTGTATCCAGCGGGTTGTTGTTTTGGTTGGGCGGTGTCACACAACAGAGTATCCCACGTAATAGAGGGTCTGATGTGTGCGTTTCTATAGGTGCAATTTTCTTGATTGAAAATTTGCTGCGACAGCTGTTGCTATTAGTGTTAGCTGTGAAGACTGTACTCATTGTTGTTTTTGTAATATTCCTCTGTTCTTTAGTTTGTTTTGATTTGTTTGTAATTTGTTGGTCTACCCTATTCTATCTTTCAGTTCTATTCTCAATTTATATTTATATACTGTGGCGTTATTTGTATTTGTTATCCTCTTGCGGTTTATCTTTTATTGTTTTTCCCATTTGATTTATTTCATTTCCGCAAATGTTTTCATGTTCTTCTGTATAACTGTTTTGTTTTGTGCCTGATCGACATACACTATTTAAAATATAGTTGATCATATAAATTGATGTACAAGAATCAACTGATAGTTAATTGCTATTGCTAAAGGTACACAGTTGATGATATAAAACACTATTTCTGGTGCACTGCACTTATATTATAGAGTGAACCAGCAACTTATAGCTGTTATTATATAAGGATTTATACAAGACCTTTGTAAGGCTTGTTTCCCACAGTGATTGGGATAGTTAACACTTTGCTGACCAGCGATCCGGAGCATTAATGTCTCCCATTACCAAGGGTGTTTGCAGATTTCTTTAAAAATAACTGTTTTTTTTTTTAAATTCATAAAAAATTGAAAAACAGACATAGGGTTTTGAAATTTTCAGAGCGCCATTATGAATGGTTGCTACATCTATAAAAATATATTTTATGCAAATTGGTCACATGATCATGGCGGCCATCTTGAATTTGTGTGGCTATTTATAGAAATTTCAGGAGATGTTTTAAAACCATGATATTTTTCCAGTGTTTAGTGAATTTGTTTGATGGCAGTGCAATAAAATGTTAGGGACATTGATGGCAATGAAGAAAATAATCTTAATTGACGTACTGATTTAACGATTAACCAGCAATCCAGTGCATTAATGTCTCCCATTACCAAGTTTGTTTGCCGATTTCTTTAAAAATAACTGGTTTTGTTTTAAATTCATAAAAAATTGAAAAACAGACATAGGGTTTTGAAATTTTCAGAGCGCTATTATGAATGGTTGCTACATCTATAAAATTATATTTTATGCAAATTGGTCACATGATCATGGCGGCCATCTTGAATTTGTGTGGTTATTTATAGAAATTTCAGGAGATGTTTTAAAACCATGATATTTTTCCAGTGTTTAGTGAATTTATTCGATGTCAGTGCAATAAAATGTTAGGGACATTGATGGCAATGAAGAAAATAATCTTAATTGATGTACTGATTTAATGATAACTAGTCTATGTATTTCAGCATAAAAGGCTAACAAAAATTATGAATAAAATGCAAAGAAAATTTAATTTTTGTATTTGTCTTTTTTGAGTGTATTCTGTGTCTGCGGCATCTGACAATGAGTGTTTGTGAATGTTTTGAGTGGTTACTTACCTCTAGTTGGAGTCTGAGCTGCTTCCTTCATTAACTGGGGTTGAAGTTGTAGCTGTAGGTCTCTGCAAGAGTCTTTGTCTGGATCGTTGATAATCCTCGACTGTGCGGTACAACTTGAAAAATGGTATCGTGCATAGAGGTACATTGCAATCTGGGCAGTACATGACAGTCTGACTTCTTTTCCCTGCAGCCTTACACACTTTACAGTCTGGTTTGTTTCTTGCCCTTTCATATTTATCAATGAAGTGGCGCTCAGTAAGTCGTGTTGTTGTGACTTGTGGTTTTGAAGGTGTCACATTGCGTCGAAGAATAGCAGGTTCAATAAGAGCGAGACTGACATCCTGCCTGAACTTCTTTGCTGTGATCTTTTTTGTAGAGTTGGCAGTGTTGTAGGTTATGTGCCCATTAACCAGGGCAGTTTCAACTAAGAAATGATATAATGGCAGGTACCATTTATATGATCTGTGTGGGTAGGGATAGCTTGCACCCAGTTGGCCGAAGTGGTCGACACCTCCCATACTTTTGTTGTATTTTTCTGCTAGCACTGGCTTCTGAATTGTTCTGCCCTCAGGTATTCCTCGTTTTCTAACTGTCTTGTCCATAACATCATTGGAGTGAACAGTAGATAAAAGATTAACTCTTTTTGTGTCACGCCAGGTAACTGCCAACATGCCTTTATCTTCTGTGGCACAAAACACAGGATGATCTGCCTTTTTCAATTTGAGTTGCTTTTTCTTCAGTGCTTCAGGAAAATGCTTCCTATTCTCAGCTACTGTTCCACATGCACCAATCTGAAGGAAGCATGTCAAGCTCAACAAGTTCGTTTTGAGCAAGCTTTCTCCATCTCCACAGATTATTTTGATGTGCAGTCGTGCTGTGGTCTCTTGTGCCACGCCCATCTCCTGCTTCAGATGTACCTACATCACCTTCATCTAATCCAAATTCGTTATCGCTGCTATCAGTTGCGTTTCGATTGAGTGAAACATCTCTACTTAGCCATGAGATATCACTTTCGGCCCCAGATTCGCTGCCAGAGTCAGAATCATCTCTGTTATAAGTCTGGTTTTCATCATCACACATGATGAAAACAAAGAATGGGCTCTTGTACTAAAAATAATGAAATTTTAATCAAAACTCGACTCAAAAACAGCGATTCACGATATCATTCATGGGCGCAGCCATTTTGGAATGTTAAAAATACCCGGATGAGGCTTGTTTCGTAAAACTATCGATACGGCTGTCTGTTGCGTTGGTGGAGTTACTAATTCGACTTTCGTCGAATCTGGTCAGCAAGGGTTTCAACCGGAAATTCGCCTATCGTCGAATTTGGTCAGCAAAGTGTTAAGTACTATTTTCCACAGGTTACAAAGTTATCATACAAGGTCTTTGATTAAGACTAAGAAAGTGAATTTATTTACTTTTGCAAATTACTGATCTTATTAGACAAGATGTCTACATTAGATTATTTTATCACACAAGGCAAGGCTCTTGATAAGACTGGTCAGCAATTAGAAGAATGGGCAGTTGCTCAATATGACAAAGCATTAGCTGCTGCTGCTGAAGAAAGAAAAGCATTGATTGAAGAAAAGAAATTAGCAGCTGAGGAGAAAAGATTAGAAGCTGAGGAAAAAAAATTACAAAGAGAGGATGAACAAAAGAAATTGCAGATACAGACTGATGAAAAAAGATTCCAGATGGAAATGGAAAAAGAGAAAAGAAAAGATGAAGCTGCTGCAGAAGAGAAAAAAAGAGAACATGAACACAAAAAAGAACTTTTAGCATTTGAGTTAGAAAAGTTAAAGTTAACAAACATAAGTAATGTTAATCAAGCATCTGGTGGTAATGGTAAACCCTTTACTTACAAGGTCAAGGTACCAGCGTTCAACCCTTCCAGTGATGACATAACATTCTGGCTAAATAGATTTGAACGCTCTTGTCGAGCCCATAATGTGGACAAATCACAATATGCTAACCAGTTATCAGAAAATCTGAAAGGTGATTCTCTGACTAGTTTAAGTTTGGTTGAAGAGGCTGACAAAGATAACTATGATGTTATTAGGGCAGCCTTATTAAAGAAGTATCAGTTGTCTGAAGAGGGTTATCGGAAGTTGTTTAAGACAATGGTGCCTGAGGCAGGTGTAGAATTCTCAGAATTCATTGCAAGGACACGTCTTACATTTGATCGTTGGATTGAGCTATCCAAAACAGAAAAGACTTATGAAGCACTTATGGACTTGATACTCAGAGACAAGATTATGTCAAGTATAAATAAACCTTTCCTCGAATTCTTACATGAGCGTAAACCTAAGTCTCTAAAAGAAATGGAACAGTATTGTACCCAATACGTCACTGCACATCCGGACGTAGCTATTAGCAACAGTAAGGTTAAAGAAGGTATGCCAGTTGCTTCTGCAACACCATACAACCCTAATCACTCTCACAAATTCCAAGGACCTCAAAATAGGTTTAATAAAAAAGGTAACTATTACAGTTATCAGAACCAATGTAACCAATCATTTCAGGGTTCTTCTTCGAATACCTGGAGAAGAGCTGACAGCCCTCGATTCAGGGGTGGTCATAATTACAGGAACTTTCGCAAAGGAAGTCATTCTAGAAACTATCCAAGTTTTCCTTCATGGAGACAACAAGATCATAATTACAGAGATACTCATTATAATGAATATGATGATAGTAACCAAAGGAGCTATGATTCAAACCCGAGTAGGGGTTATAATAGTGGAAACAATGATAAGTACAGAGGCAATAATAACAGAGGTAGAGCACAATTCAAAAAACATAAAGCTCATTACCAGGCGAACTCTGCACAGCAAGAGTCCCACGAAGCATATAAACAAAATAAAGATAATGATGACTCTAATAATATGGCATGTGCCGCTTTTGATTTTGGGAGAGCATCTCAGTGCCCCCAATGCAAAACATTATTTGAGCCAACCACAGTGTCTACTTTAAGCTGTGGCCATCCTCTTCCCGCTCTTCCTGCGTCAATCGCGCATGATGGGAGAGGTTCTCTTGTCTTACACAAAGGTTTAGTAAATGACAATCCAGTCTCAGTACTTTTTGATTCTGGATGCACAACTATTGGGGTTAGGCAGTCACTCATAGATCCTTCTCATTCTACAGGCAAAGTAGTCAAATGCGTAACATTTGGCGGCACCATAGAGAAATACTCTACCGCTATCATTAGGATTGCTACTCCTTTCTTCACAGGAGATGTACACGCATGTCTTTTGCCGAATCCGATCGCTGATCTTATCATCGGTCGCATTCACGGAGTCAAAGAATGCACTCCGGAGCAAATTTCCGTTTGGGAAAATCAAAATATGCAATCTGCTAATGCGGTAGTCACTAGAGCTCAAGCTCTCAATATGCCTGAAACTTCATCTGTTGAAGATAATGAAGTGCATAACCAAGATGATCCCTTGGTAATTTCTCGTGACTCGTTTATAAAACAACAAGAAGAAGATCCGACTCTTAAGAAATTCTTCACTCTTGTAACGAAAGGTGATCCGAATAAAGATTCAAATTGTAAATCTTGGATTACAATGAAGAATGGCGTACTTGTACGTATGGTGCAAGACTCCACTAAGTCAAGTCATTCTCAGATTCTTGTACCCAAGAATTTGAGAGTTAAGATCTTACAACATGCACACGACTCTCAGTGTGCTGGTCACATGGGTTTTTCCCGTACAAAGTCAAGAGTTCTTGCGGCTTTCTTTTGGCCTTTTGTGAACAAGGACATACGGATCTATTGTCGATCCTGCAAAGTATGTCAAGAAGTCAAATCCAAAGGTCCTCGTCATGCTGCGCCTATTCAGGCTGCAGATATTCCTATTCGTCCATTCCAGAAAATGGCGATAGACATCATTGGTCCATTCAAGATCAAATCTGCTAGAGGACATCAGTTTATCTTAACGTGTGTAGACATGTGCACACGTTGGCCAGAGGCTATCCCTCTAAAGAGCATTACTACCGCTGACATTGCAGATGCTCTTTGGCTTATATTTTCTCGGCTGGGATTCCCCGGAGAAATATTATCAGATCATGGCACCCAACTGATATCGGATACCATGTCTCAAGTAATGTCTACTCTACAGATAGAGAGATCTTTGAGTAGCATCTATCATCCTATGTCCAATGGGATGGTCGAGCGACTAAATAGAACACTTAAGAACTTATTAGGGAAGATAACTGAGGATCATCCTCAAGATTGGGATAGGGTTTTACCCGCGGCCCTCTTCGCGTACAGAGAGGTCCCCAATGAACATACAGGGTTTTCTCCCTTTGAACTTGTCTTTGGCGCGCGACCGCGCGGCCCAATGTCTTTGCTGCATGATCTTATAACAGCTGACAATATTGACGATGACACAAAATCTTCTTACGAGTATGTCATCGCGCTGAGACAAAAGATTATCGAAGCATGCAAATTGGCAACGTCCTCTTCTGAATTTGCTAAGCAGAAGGCAAGACAATTTGCTAATAAGAAGAGAACTTTACGACAACTTTGTCCTGGTGACAAAGCATTTGTTTTGCTACCTTGTCGTGAAAATAGACTCCTTATTAGTTGGAAAGGTCCGTACGATATAATATCGAAAATTTCAGATGTTGACTACATCGTCGATATTAACGGGAAGCATAAAACCTTCCACATCAATATGCTTACGGAGTTCCATGAACGTCCTGACTATCTACAGCCTATTTTCCAGGCAACGGACGATTCTCATGTCAAACATGGTCATTACTCATCACTGTCTGTAATACAGGATGAGGAAACAAGTTTTTCGGATGTTAATCTTCCGCTTCCAATGATCCCACTTCATTCTAGTGAATCATGGAAAGACGTTACTGTTTCTCCTGATTTGTCTCTAGGAGAACGGCGACAAGTTTCGTCTATGTTACAAACATTTCAGGATGTCCTCACTGACATCCCTGGACAAACTCATGTCATTGAGCATGACATTGTTCTAACTGAACATACTCCAATTAGGGTTAGACCTTATCCTATCCCTATACATTTCCAAACACAGGTTGAAAAGGAGTTGGATGAAATGATAGATTTACAAATAATCGAACCATCCACTTCTGCATATTCTTCGCCGATGGTTATTGTTCGAAAAAAAGACAATAACATACGTCTTTGCGTTGACTATCGCAAATTGAATCAAGTTACGAAGTTCGATGCTGAACCTATGCCTTTACTAGAAGAGCTACTTACTCGTCTTTCTAAATCGCATTTTTTCACTAAACTTGATTTGTCTAAAGGATATTGGCAAGTTCCATTATCCGAACGCGCCAAACCTCTTACCGCTTTCTCTACTCCCAGAGGCCTTTTCCAATGGAATTTTATGCCTTTCGGCCTTATGAACGCACCAGCTACATTTGTACGCATGATGCGTCGAATCCTATCGTATCGGTCAGATGTCATTGCTTATCTAGACGACATCTGTCTTTTCAGCAATACTTGGGAAGATCACTATTCAGGGTTAGTTGAATTATTATCAACTCTGCGTGAGTATAACCTGACAGCAAAACCATCTAAAGCTTGTATTGGCTTTAGCGAAATTGCTTTCTTAGGCCATCGAGTAGGTCACGGTTTCTTGAAGACAGAAGACCATAATATCACTAAGATACTTAACATCTCTATCCCTAGGACTAAAAAGCAAGTGCGAAGTCTTTTAGGTCTCATACAATTTTATGGACGTTTCATTCCGAATCTGTCCTCTATCATGGCACCTCTCTCTACACTATTAAAGAAAGGGTCGCCTAACATGGTTCACTGGTCTCATGAATGCCAATCTTCACTAGAGAAGATCAAAACTATGTTTTCATCACCACCTATTTTAGTGTTACCTACAACAGATAAGACATTTGTTCTTCGTAGTGACGCTTCATCCACTGGGATTGGAGCGGCACTAATGCAAGAGTACTCTGGAACTCTGCATCCTGTAATGTATATATCCAGAAAACTTAATGCTGCAGAAAGGAATTACTCGGTTTTAGACCGTGAATTATTGGCAATGGTTTGGTCAATTCTCAAACTCCAAAGATTCCTTCTGGGCGCGCATTTCGTAGTGGAAACTGACCAAAAAGCTCTTACGGCTATCCAAAGTAAGAACTTGAAGAGCTCGAGATCAACTCGATACGCAATCGCTCTTCAACCTTTTCATTTCTCGGTACGAGCTATCCGTGGTTCAGAAAATGTGATGGCGGACATTCTGTCCAGATGCCCACATGATGCCACTTAACTGTTAAATATTGGATCTTTTTAATATGTATAACTTTACAACAGTTATTTTTTGTTTCTTTACTAAGATACACATTTGTAATTTAATAATAGAATGATGGTATCGCTACTTAGCGGTTTATTGATGTTTATTCACCGCTGTTCTTTGATGATTGTTTCTTCATAAATCATAAATTTAAGATTATAGTGTGAATTTTTGGTATGCATTGTATAATTACCAGAATTGTATTATACGTACATCACACCTTCCTGGAAACATTTATTCGTAGAGAAACAATTTCTCTCAGATTTTGAGATATATTCTCACCGGTCATATTAGGAATTATAGTTATTCCTGATATTTTCATCTGCGCAGTATTCTTGCGTTGTGAGCCTATTCTACGTTGCTCCTAGATGTATTTAAAAAAAAAAAATTTTTTTTTTTTTTCCCGGGAGGTGTGGTAAGACTGTAAAGTGCAATTTTTACTATCTTGCAATATAATACATTTATATACTTATTATGTTCGCAAATATTTTGTAAACAAAGTATTTCCTTTTTAAGTGCTTAAGGAGAAGTCATTTTTGAGTTACTTCCCTTGAAAGGAGTTCCGTCATCTTCGATCGGACTCCGCGGACGAATCTAGGCCTACTGCGATTTATTCTTTGGCTGGGTAGGAATAGATTGTTCTTGCTTCAGTATATCTATGGCCTGAATTTATACGTAGTGTTTGTATGAGTAGGACGAGTCTGTCTTATATATGGATATCTTTACATTTCTAAGTCGAACTATGTTGGTTGTCGCTAGAAAAGGTCAAAGGCTATGCAGCGGAAGTATCGCTAGCAGGGGGTGTGATTCATGGCTGTCATCCTGTCGGGATGTCGAATTTTGTTGTAGCCGGCTTATCGCCGAAAAAGTGATCTATAAGTAGATGGGGAAAAGTGATAGTCATTTAGACATGTTGTATGTACTTTACCCCAGTGTTTATTCTCTTTTGCCAAGGAATGGCAAAGTTATATTTCGCATAGAAAGGTAAAACCACAATTTATTATGAACTTGGGCTTCGCCATCGTTGTCGATAAGCAGATGCACAGTGGTACTTTTGAAAAGAATATTTATTCAAAGGAAGATGACATTCCTATGTATCAGCACTAGATTATATGATATTATTCAATTACCTCTATGATAGAAGCTATGAAGAAATGAGGACATTTAACGAATGACCAATTTTGGTCTGTATCCAATAGTGAGTGAAGCTCACGAGAGAAGAACAGCCATGTTGAAATCCATATACTTTGTATTTATCGAGTGAGAAAAAGGGATGCCTGTACTATCGCTCGATGAACCAAGAGATCACTGCTACATGTGAGAACCCATGTCTGGGATTCCTATATCTTTATGAAAAATATATATATTGAACTTTACGTGAAGGGATATTCGCTAGACGAGGTGTGACAACTTGCCCAATCTTCTCTTCATTTTTTTTATTATTTACGGACATCGTTTTTTTTTCTCATCCTCAATGCATGATCGCAAAGTCCCGGGAAGTGTCACTTGCGGAAATTCTCCTAGTATTCAGTATTTTCTCGCTATTTTTAGATACGACGTCATTGTTGACCAATGACCTCGGTAGCTAGGAACCTGTTTTAATTTAAGACTGCTTAAGCTGATAAAACCAGTTTATGCCACTTTAGGAAGACCCCACGTGACTTTTAACGCTATTGATTGGAGCGTTTATTTGACGCTAATGTCACATGATGCACGCTATGGATCACGTGTCCAAGCGGAAATGTCCCGCTAAAAGTGCGCCAAACACGAGCAATCTTCACTTGCCCGGAACCCTTGAGACAGCTAGGTCTAACCCAATTATCGGCGAATTCTCGCATTAAAAGCACTGAAGCCACGTGTCTAATTGCGGGTTAGCGTCCATCTTTGAGTAGTCTATGGTGGAGCCTTGCACGACAGTCCAATCTCAGCGCAGAATACGGAGTCGAGCACAGAGAAGGCAAATCCGAACCATTCAAGACCTACCGGGGCAACGTCAGGAGACCGGAGAACTAACCACACTTCACTATCAGCCGGGGGCTGAAAAGCTAAGTCCACGACAAAGGAAACTCACCTAATCAATGCCACAAAGTTTAGTCATCCATGATGAAAAACACGTGAAGTGTGAGACACATAATACATACAGCAGACACTAATTCCATCGACAATACTATCATTCACCATCTATTCACTTTATTGCAATAAACCAATTGGGTGTATATACTGTACCCCACGCTTTGTTCCTTCCATTAGATGTTGAATATTGTCTATGTTTATCTTCCTTTATAAGGGAGGGGGGGCTCGTAAAATATAATATAATTTAAAGAATAATAATAATAGATAACTGAGAAGGGGACGACGGTAGCGAGAGACCAAATATCTCCTTACAATCTTTTCCAGACCTGTCGAGTTAGGAGAATTTACCCTCTTCGTCACCCTTCGGAAGTGGGAAAACCCAGCAGGGATTCCTTGAGCCAAATCTTCCACATCAGATCTATTATTTCCTCTAAATAATTCTCTTATCCTTTAAACGCTACGTGACACTGGTGTCTCGGTCCGGGATTTGAACTTATGTATTTTATCATACCTCTGGGATAGTATCATCCATTCAGTCATTACAGTATACCATTTTAACACATGTATTTTCACACAGTGAGCTCTAGAAAGACAGAAAACATTTTTTCTAGAAATTCAGGCATTGATTGGTGAATCCCTTTATATATGTTGTGTTTAATTAAGTTAGTTCTTGATTTTGTATTTCATTGAATTACAGACCTTAAGTCTCCATAACTGTAGTAATTTCATTCTACAGCAGTCGGATAAATAATTAGTATTTACTTGTTGCTAGAAATACTATTGGAAGGTAGCACTAGCTTACTCAGTGTGGACTTTAACTGCAAAAGATGGCTGAAATAGTTAAGCTTAAGGCAGCACTAGGGGAGGCCGGTCGAGATCTAGGTTATAGTGGGGTGGACCTTGCAAATTATGTCAGTGTCGAGACTGATAAGTATTACGCTCGAGAAACAGCGAAAGCTGAAAGAGAAGAGCGAATAAAGTTAGCAGAAATAGATGAGAGGATAAAAGCTGTAGACGCTAGAGAAAGAAGCGAGAGAGATGAACGCGAGCATGCATTGAAGATGAAGCAGTTAGAGATGCAGGGACAAGCTCAAAGAGTTGAACCAGTAGCCGGTGCGACCGCATCTACCTCCTCAGGCAACCTATCGCCACGGTCAGATGATATGCCCTCCTTGCACGCAGGGGGCACCGGACCTTTGCCATCCTCACTCATGTCAACTTTGGGACCTTTGACGTTTCCATTTGAAGCTTTCTCGGAACAAGCCGACTCGATCGATAGGTATCTCGACAAATTTGAGAAGTTTGCCACCACGTTTGGTTTGGAGAAGAGCAAATGGAACCTGAAACTGTCGCAAGGGCTTAGAGGAACTGCTTATGACGTGTATAGCAAGCTTCCTCCAGGTTTACAGGATGACTACGACTCTTTGAAAAAGGCACTATTGGTTCGTTATGAGCTACATGCTGACGCCTATAGGAAGAGGTTCCGTAACTCTAGGAGGGAAGTCGGAGAGAACTTTGCTCAGTTTGCTGCGAGACTGGATTCCTACGTGGAGAAGTGGGGTGCCCTAGGGAATTTTACTCATGATTGGGAAGGCCTGAAGGAAATGGTCATGATCGAACAACTGAAGGACACCATGACTTCCGACATGAGAAGATTCCTGACAGAGAATGGGGCCAGCACTTTAGAATCCATAGTCCAGTTAGCGGAACGATATCAGGCAGCACTATCAGAGAATCCACCACCCAGACGGAAACAACCAGATTACGTACCTAGACAGACAGCTCAGTCACACATGGACCCCCAAGTGAAACCACCGTATACTAACTTCAAAAAGCATGACAAGCCAGACTACAAGACTACTCAGAGATCTAATTTCCAGCAGCAGAGGCAAGGGGAAAAATGGTGTAAGCACTGTAGAACCATCACCCACAATACGCAGGAGTGCAACCGGAAAAACCCACCTCATCATGCTGCCTGCTTACGTAAAAGTGCCGCAAGGGGAAATGGACCGGAAGAACCTCTGGACAAACCCCGACATCCCCCGGTCGTTGAGACAGTCCTCGTAAATGACCAAGAGGTGACCTGCCTTTATGATACAGGCCTTGCATTCGACGCAGTTGTCTGTGCATCCCTAGTCAAGCCTGACCAGATGACAGAAGACACTATAGAAATACAAGGACCTACTAAAAGTGCAGCACCTATGCGTTTGGCCATAGCCAAGATTAAGGTCAAATCAAAATATGTGACTGGGGAAATCCGTGCAGCGATCTTGGACGACCCTATTTATCCCTTGATCTTAGGGTGTAGGTATGTGTTCTTGGGAGAACCCATTCACCCTCTGGTTGTGGCGGCTGTCACCACTAGAGGACAGGCCAAACGGAATACGGAGTTGGAATCCCCACCCAACATCCTTCCTGAGGAATTAAAAAAGGCACAAACGGAGGATCAATCTCTAGCACCCTGCTACAAAAAACTACCGAGAGCGCACACTCCTCTCCAAAAGGGAGACTTCTACAAGAAAAATGGGCTGTTGCATCGGAAAGCAGGAAATGGAGGACAGGAACATGGGCAACTTGTGGTTCCATCAGCATACCGAGCCCAGGTCCTAGAAATGGGCCATGCCCTTCCGTTTAGTGGCCACATGGGCATAAGTGCCACGATTCAGCGTATTTCATGTCATTATTATTGGCCAGGTATCAACGCCGATATCCAGAGATATGTGAAATCATGCCCGCAGTGCCAGAGGACAGCGCCGAAACACTGGACGGCCCCAGCCACTCTGGGAGAAATGCCAATCTTGGGCACACCCTTCGAACGAGTAGCGGTGGATATTGTGGGTCCACTTACTCGTAGCAAAAAGAGAAACAGTTATATACTCACGTTAGTGGATTGTTGCTCCATGTGGGCAGAGGCAATTGCTATGCCCGCCTGTGATTCTAAGCATGTTGCTGAGGCTCTGCTCACCATATTTACTCGGCTAGGGTTTCCGTCACAGATCCTGACAGATAATGGTTCCCAATTCCGAGGAAAACTCACCGAGGAAGTGTTTAGGATATTTCAGGCCCGACATATCCACACCTCTCCCTACCACCCCCAGGCAAATGGCCAGGTGGAGCGGTTTAACGGGACCCTTATTTCCATCCTTCGGAAACTTGCGCAGGAAAAACCAGAGAGCTGGGATCAATACTTACCCGCAGCACTATTTGCTTACCGCGAAGTACCCCACAATTCTACTGGGATGCCTCCTGCCACATTGCTGTTTGGTAGACCTATAAAAGGACCTTTAGAGGCACTGTTACGTACTTGGACAGATGATAAAGCTGATGAGACGGTCACCTCTGCATCCCAATACGTGAAGGAGTTGACCCAACGCCTTAAAACAGGATGGGAACTGGCAAAGGAAAATGTACGCCGTGCCCGTCGTAAACATGCGCGTTACTACAACCGCACTGCGAAGGATAGGGAGCTAGAAGTAGGAGAACAGGTATTATTACTCCTGCCCAGTAGCAATAATAAATTGCAAATCGGGTGGAGAGGTCCATATAAAATTGTTGAGAAAATGTCGCGCACCAATTACAAGATTGCCATAAAGGGGAAGCAGAAAATTTACCACATAAACCTGCTGAAGCGATATTATGAAAGACCAGGTGCAGAACCAGCACATTTCCTGACACTGGCTATTGCGACGGAAACTGAGGCAGAACCCCTGACCTCCTGTGAATACCCTCTTCGTCAGTGCGAAACTCATCAAGATGTTCAGATTAGTTCAACTTTAACGGAGGATCAGCAGGCACGGGTTCAACAGTTGTTGAGAAAACACACTAGTACACTCACGGATAAACCTGGCATGACCAACCTGATAGAATTTGATATGAAGCTAACAGACCTCGCCCCGGTACGAGTTAAGAACTATCCTGTTCCTTATGCTAAAGCAAAGGCATTGAGTGAGGAAATCGAGTACCTGCTTAAGGAAAATATTATCTCAAAATCAGAGTCGCCTTATAGTGCGAGTGTAGTGTTGCTTAGAAAATCCACAGGAGAACATCGCCTCTGCATAGACTACCGAAGGCTCAACGCTGTAACGGAATTTCAAGCGGAGCCCTTACCGGATCAGAATCAGCTTTTCACCAAGCTGAGTAGAGCACGATACTTTTCGAAGATAGACCTTAGCAAAGGGTACTACCAGATCCCGGTAAAAGAGGAAATTCGACATATGTTAGCATTTAGTACTTCTGAAGGCCATTACGAGTTTAATGTATTGCCATTTGGGCTAAGCAACGCCCCAAGCGTCTTTACTCGTATGATGAGGAAGCTACTGGAACCCCTGAACCACCCTGGGATAAGTAATTTCATGGACGACATACTTATTGCCACGAACACCTTTGAGGAGCACCTGGACGCAGTTTCCCTACTCTTCGAAAGACTTAGAGAAACAGGACTCACCGCTCGCCCTACAAAATGTCAAATTGCCTGCGAGCAACTAGAATTCCTGGGACACACTATCTCGCATGGATGCATGTTCCCAGATGCGCGTAATATTGAGAAGTTACAGCGGGCCCCACGACCCCAGACTAAAAAGGATGTAAGGTCATTTGTGTCTCTATGTGGCTTCTACCAGAGATATATTAAAGATTTTAATACCCTGAGTGCGCCATTGACCGCATTAACCAAGAATGGGAACCCGGACAAAGTAACCTGGACAGCGGAGTGCGAAAATGCCTACACGCTGCTGAAGGAGAAACTCACAGCTAGGCCAATTCTGCGACTGCCTGACTTAACTCTGAACTTTACGCTGCGAACAGATGCTAGCAATATAGGGATAGGAGCCACTCTCCTGCAGCCTAGTGATAGACCTTCTGCAACTCTATTCCCCATCGCATATGCTAGTAGGAAATTGAACCCTGCTGAACAGAACTACTCTACCATCGAACGAGAATGTCTGTCGCTAATATGGGCTGTGCAGAAGTTTCAACCATATTTATACGGGAAAAAGTTCACGGTGCAGTGTGATCACCAACCGTTGATATTTCTTGCAGCGTCGAAGAACCTTAATGCCCGGCTTATGAGATGGTCACTCCTGTTGCAGCCATATTCCTTTCACATAGAATACATACCTGGGAAGAACAACGTAGGGGCAGATTTTTTGAGCAGACATCCGGACGCAACCGAGGAGATATGAGAAACTGGAAAAGAAGAGGAAGACAGGACAAGAGGAGTTGGACGGAACGTCAAACTTGAGGAGGGGCTTGTGTGACAACTTGCCCAATCTTCTCTTCATTTTTTTTATTATTTACGGACATCGTTTTTTTTCTCATCCTCAATGCATGATCGCAAAGTCCCGGGAAGTGTCACTTGCGGAAATTCTCCTAGTATTCAGTATTTTCTCGCTATTTTTAGATACGACGTCATTGTTGACCAATGACCTCGGTAGCTAGGAACCTGTTTTAATTTAAGACTGCTTAAGCTGATAAAACCAGTTTATGCCACTTTAGGAAGACCCCACGTGACTTTTAACGCTATTGATTGGAGCGTTTATTTGACGCTAATGTCACATGATGCACGCTATGGATCACGTGTCCAAGCGGAAATGTCCCGCTAAAAGTGCGCCAAACACGAGCAATCTTCACTTGCCCGGAACCCTTGAGACAGCTAGGTCTAACCCAATTATCGGCGAATTCTCGCATTAAAAGCACTGAAGCCACGTGTCTAATTGCGGGTTAGCGTCCATCTTTGAGTAGTCTATGGTGGAGCCTTGCACGACAGTCCAATCTCAGCGCAGAATACGGAGTCGAGCACAGAGAAGGCAAATCCGAACCATTCAAGACCTACCGGGGCAACGTCAGGAGACCGGAGAACTAACCACACTTCACTATCAGCCGGGGGCTGAAAAGCTAAGTCCACGACAAAGGAAACTCACCTAATCAATGCCACAAAGTTTAGTCATCCATGATGAAAAACACGTGAAGTGTGAGACACATAATACATACAGCAGACACTAATTCCATCGACAATACTATCATTCACCATCTATTCACTTTATTGCAATAAACCAATTGGGTGTATATACTGTACCCCACGCTTTGTTCCTTCCATTAGATGTTGAATATTGTCTATGTTTATCTTCCTTTATAAGGGAGGGGGGGCTCGTAAAATATAATATAATTTAAAGAATAATAATAATAGATAACTGAGAAGGGGACGACGGTAGCGAGAGACCAAATATCTCCTTACAATCTTTTCCAGACCTGTCGAGTTAGGAGAATTTACCCTCTTCGTCACCCTTCGGAAGTGGGAAAACCCAGCAGGGATTCCTTGAGCCAAATCTTCCACATCAGATCTATTATTTCCTCTAAATAATTCTCTTATCCTTTAAACGCTACGTGACACTCGGTCAACATTATCGTTAATATTAATTTCCGTTAGTCTAAACGTCGGGTCGAAATTAATCAAATAATATGGAAATTAATAGCTATATATATATATTCCCGTTATACATTATTATGAACATGTACATATCCCGTGGGATCATAAAATATACCCGATCACATGTGGCTGGATGTGATCGTAAAACAAAAATATGAATAAAGTAAACATACCAATCTTGCGTCGATTTACAAAGGAAACTCACCTAATCAATGCCACAAAGTTTAGTCATCCATGATGAAAAACACTTGAATTGTGAGACACATAATACATACAGCAGACACTAATTCCATCGACAATACTATCATTCACCATCTATTCACTTTATTGCAATAAACCAATTGGGTGTATATACTGTACCCCACGCTTTGTTCCTTCCATTAGATGTTGAATATTGTCTATGTTTATCTTCCTTTATAAGGGAGGGGGGGCTCGTAAAATATAATATAATTTAAAGAATAATAATAATAGATAACTGAGAAGGGGACGACGGTAGCGAGAGACCAAATATCTCCTTACAATCTTTTCCAGACCTGTCGAGTTAGGAGAATTTACCCTCTTCGTCACCCTTCGGAAGTGGGAAAACCCAGCAGGGATTCCTTGAGCCAAATCTTCCACATCAGATCTATTATTTCCTCTAAATAATTCTCTTATCCTTTAAACGCTACGTGACACTTCCCGGGACTTTGCGATCATGCATTGAGGATGAGAAAAAAAACGATGTCCGTAAATAATAAAAAAAATGAAGAGAAGATTGGGCAAGTTGTCACACGAGGTTAGGTCTAGGAGCCTTCCTATATATTGGTTATGGTCTGACGTGCCCAGTCAGTAAAGCCAGATGATTTACATGATGGAACTCTGAATGCTTATTTACGAATGCTCCATTATGATATTTGCCAAGCATGAATGCTAACTTAAGATGATATTCCTGTGACCAACATTATGCTGTCTATGTCGACATTTGTTCCTGTAACCATACACGTACTGTCCAAGTGTGCGTCTCATTAAATGTTATAAAAAGACCACCGTAGTTCCAGTACTTCTTGAATTCGAACAGTGTGAGCATGAGTGATGTACTACCAACCTGTCAACTCTATCGAATCATTCTACCATTCGCGTTCTGACATTCATATACACACTCATTGTCTACACTCACATTCTTGTCGGAGCCTCATCACGTTCCAGGACAAGATGACCTGTATGACCAAAACTGTGCTGGGTTTAATGAGTTGACAATCGTTACACTTTACTACACCAGTCCCAACATCTACATTTATCAACTGGTGAACATTCACGGCATTTAACACATAAAACGTGATTTAACAATTTTGTTTTTCATTTGTCATCACTACAATCCATGACAAAATACACAAGTTCCAACACTTTCAGTGTGTGTTGTGTTGTTCGTCCATCACGGGTGATGAAGACCACTCTGTTCATCCAATTATTAGGAATATGTTAGATTACTCTATGGGTACGAAGGTGACTAATGAGCCTGATGCGGGCCTTGAAAGATCTCGGACAGTGTGGGCAGGGAATGTTTGCTTCATGTGAAGGTTTTATTTCAGTCTTTTCTAGCTTGTCTCCGCTGTTCCGCTGCTGCTCTTCTGGATGATTCGCATGCCGCTGCACCTTTACGAAGAGATGTGCGCCAAGCAGTTCGGTCTTGCGCAGCAGCTTCCCATATGTCTGGGTTTATGTCAAAGGTTTTCAATGACGTCTTTAACGTGTCTTTGAAGCGCTTCTTTTGGCCACCATGGGAGCGTTTACTCTTCTGCATCTCACCATAAAAGAGTATCTTTGGCAGTCGATGGTCTGGCATGTGGACTACATGACCTGCCCAGCAAATCTGTGACTGCATCAGAATAGTATGGATGCTAGGGATACCAGCTCTGTCAAGAACGGCGGTATCCAGGATCTTGTCTTGCCATTTGATGTTCATTATCTTCCTGAGACAGACTGTATGGAAGTGGTTTAGCTTCTTTACGTGGCGCCTGTATACAGTCCATGTTTCGCATGCATAAAGCAGCACTGGAAGCACCGCAGCTCTGTACACCTTCAGCTTTGTCTGTAGACTAATGCCACTTCGATGCCAAACGTTGGTGTATAGTCTGCCAAATGTGCTGCTGGCTTTGGAGATCCTGGTGTTTACCTCATCATCAGTGACGATGTTCTGGGAAAGTGTGCTACCAAGGTATGTGAATCTGTTCACAACATTCAGTTTCTCACCATTTACCTTGATGATTGGCTCAGTATAAACTGTGCCAGGAGCTGGTTGGTACATGATTTCTGTTTTCTCCGTGTTGATGGTAAGCCCAAAGTTGGCACAGGCTTCGGAGAATCTATCCATGCTGTGCTGCAGATCAGCCTCTGAGCCAGCACTAAGGGCACAATCGTCAGCAAACAGAAGATCTCTGATGGTGTGTGATTTGACCTTGGTTTTTGCTTGAAGCCTCCTAAGGTTAAACAATTTTCCATCAATACGATATCTGATGTCGATTCCTGTGTCCCCGTCTCTGAAAGCATCAGTCAGCATAGCAGAAAACATGATACTGAACAGAGTCGGTGCAAGTACACACCCTTGTTTAACTCCGTTTGAGACGGGGAAAGGCTCAGACAGCTCACCGTTTTCCTGAACTCTAGCCTGTTTTCCATCATGCAGTTGCTGCACTACTGAGATAAATTTCTTTGGGCAGCCGTATTTTGCTATGATCTTCCATAGACCCTCTCTACTGACCGTGTCGAACGCCTTTGTCAAGTCGATGAAAGCTGTGTACAGGTAACAGTGCTGTTCTTGGCATTTTTCTTGTAGCTGTCTTGCAGCGAACACCATATCGGTGGTTCCACGTTCTTTCCGGAATCCACACTGACTTTCAGGTAAAAGACCTTTGTCAAGATGAGCCGTAAGGCGATTCAGAAGGATTCTGGCGAATATCTTCCCAGCGATTGATAAAACAGAGATGCCTCGATGATTGTTACAGTCTTGGCGATTACCTTTATGTTTATATAGATGTATACTTGACGCATCTTTGAGATCGTGTGGGATGGTTTCACTCTGCCACATTTGCTGGAAGATCATGTGAAGTTTCTCTATCAGAACTGTACCGCCATCTTTATAAACCTCAACAGGAATTGAATCGGAGCCGGGGGCCTTTCCACTAGAAAGTTGACGAATCGCTTTTTGAGTTTCCTCCAGAGTTGGTATATCATCTAATGCTTCATTTATAGGAATTTGGGGCAGGCGGATGATGGCTTCGTTGTTAATAGATGATGGCTGGTTCAGAATATTATTAAAGTGTTCGACCCAGCGTTGGAGAATTTTTTCCTTGTCTGTGATTAGTGTTTTTCCATCTGCATTAAGGAGGGGAAATGATCCTGATGATGTTGGACCATAGACCGCTTTGAGTGCATGGTAAAAATTTTTCAAGTCATGGCTGTCAGCAAAGCCTTGGAGCTCATCTGCTTTATTACTCAGCCATGAATCCCGCATCTGGCGTAGTTTATGTTGGACGATTCTACGCATGTTGTTGAAAGCGTCTTTCTTTGATGTAGATTTTGGATCATTTAAATATGCTTTATGGAGATGGTGTTTCTCAGCCAACATCTTCTTTATATCATCTGAGTTCTCATCAAACCAGTCATTTTGTTTCTTGATGGCGGGACCCAGGACCTCTGTAGCAGTGTTGTAGATCTGCTCACTTAGGGCTGTCCAATTTGTTTCCACACTTTGGCCGTCTAACGAGATAGATTTGAGACGGTCTTCTAGAGTGTCAGTAAATGACTGTTTGATTTTTGTCTTCTTTAGTTTGGTGACATCCAGCCTTTTATGAGTTTTCTTCCCCTGAGGGCGCCTGGCTGGTTGGATATGAATTTTAAGTTTAGACACAATGAGGCGATGATCAGTCCAGCATTCAGCACCACACATAGACTTGGTCACCCGGACATCTTGCCTGTCCTTCTTCCTAACAATTACATAGTCAATTAAGTGCCAATGCTTTGAGCGAGGGTGCATCCAGGAGGTCCTGTTGCGGGTAGGAAGTCGAAAAATGGTGTTGGTGACAAGGAGGCCATGTTCTGCGCAAGTCTGGAGGAGAAGAAGTCCATTGCTGTTACAGCGACCCACGCCGTACTTTCCAATAGTGCCATTCCAGGAGATGTTATCTGAGCCTACTCTTGCATTAAAGTCACCTAGAATTATGAGCTTATCTGCTTTAGGAACTGATGCAATGACTGCATGTAGTTCTTCATAAAACTTATCCTTGACGTCATCCTGGTTTGTCATAGTTGGTGCATACGCGCTAATGATGGTGGCATGTTTTCTTCCATAAAGCAGGGGGATCTTGACTGTCATGAGTCGGTCATTTATTCCCTTTGGGGGCCCCGCTAACTTGCCAACAAGTGCTGTTTTGATTGCAAATCCAACCCCTGCTTCTCGTCTTTCTTCAGTTCCTCTTCCGCTCCAATAGAATGTATAACCTGCACCCTTTTCGCAAAGTTGGCCCTCGCCTGCAAGTCGAGTTTCACTCATTGCTGCTATGTCAATGTTGTATCTGGCCAGTTCTCTCCCAATCAGGGCAGTTCACCTCTCAGGTCTGTTTGCGTTAAAGTCTTTGTCAAGGAGAGTGCGCACATTCCATGCGCCTAGAATGAGGGGGAAAAATCTGTCCTTTCTTTTTCTTATGTGTCGCCCGCTGAAGTAGGGTACCCACCAACCGCGGTAAGCTGGTTAGGTAATGGTGGAGCAGGCAATGTTTAGGGCACCTTTTCTAGCCCCTTCCTCATGCCATGGAGGTGAGCAGTGCTTTCCTAAAGAGGGCTGCTCAGACACTCAGGAGGCTGCCGAATCCCACTGCTGCTCCGATCAGTGGAAGACGACTATATGGCCTGAGCCGCCTGTGTGTAGGTCTGCGACTACGACTGCCAGCGTACCCACGCCTGCTGCTTCACCGCTCGCCCATTGCCACAGGACTTGTTGTGAGTGGATGGATGAATGGATGAAAGAGTGACTTGCGCAGTGATTTGGATTAAAGTGAGGAAGAGTTGCGCAAGTCGTCGACCTCACTCTCTCGCCTGGGTCCATCTGAATCCAGTGGCAAGACAAGTCAAGACGACTGGAGATGAAGTCAGGTGCAGTGGATGACCAGGGCTTTCTACGTGCCTCGCCGTGCTCCTTACGCTCCACAGCGCGTTGCTGGTAATCGCCGTCATGCCCGTTGAACCAATAGGTGGTTTCTTCTGCGCAGTCTATCGAATCCAGTCTTCACATGCATGGGTAGGCAGACCCTAACTCACCGAAGGTTTATAACCAGTCGGCTACCCTCACCTAGTAATACACAGTAACACCTAACTAGAAGGATAGGCTTTCAGATTATATCCCACTTGTATTAATGTCACGTGACAGACCCCTTTTATGAATGAAACAATCTCATTATTATCAAATATCATCATTATGTAAACTATATAAGGAAGAGGAAGACGATGAAATGGACTAATATCTCCAGAAATGCAGTAAATAATTTTTTTTACAGTCTTCCTCTTCACTGTTATGGTTGTGAGTTCTATTTGCAATTCATTTATGACATATTGTGTTGGACTCTGCAGAGGTGTGCTTCCATGCTCAGTTTGTTTCCTGGATTTGTTTATTTAATGTTTTTTGATGTGATTCATCACTCAAGATTTGCTCCAGGCCAACTAAGTTTAGTTTAATCTCCTTTGTTTCATTCTGGGCAGTGTTTTTTTTTTTTTTTTCTTCTTTCGTTCGCTTGAACTATATTGTCTATATCTGCAATGTTGTTTCTTGTATAAACTTCACTGTCTTTTGTAGTTCATACAGAGGTCCATATAGTTTTGCTTCCAGTGTTGTTTCTCTGGGCCAGTGGGTTTGCCTCAATATATCATATTCGGGGCAATCTTGAAGTACGTGCTCCGCAGTCTGGGGTGCCTGTCCACATGTACACATGGCTGAATTGCCAATCTTGAATTTTGTATACATGTACACGCCAACGGCGACCGTTGCCTCAACTGGCTGTGTGTGGTGTACCCGGAAACGGGGCCTCCCAGTACTGAGACACAGTTAAGTCCCTGATGTCATTTATCGGTGCAGAGTTGAGAGAGATGGCTGAGCATCACAATCCCCCCTGTGTTGCAGCATGATGAGAACCCAGAATTGCACACTGAGCTTTGGGGGAATCACTTGGGCACCAGACTTAATACTGGCTCTTGACTGGATGGCCGCATGCAGGAGATTTCTACAATGGGGGGTTGGCAGGTGGTGGGTATCTGGAAGTGGCTCTGTGCAGGACGTGAGGATTCCTTGGGTGAGCCCAGAACCAGAGCACAGCATTGTGCAAGCTCTGCATAGTTGGAGAGCCCCCTGGATGACGGGGAATGCACAGTGTGCTACCCCACCTGTCCCCAACTGCTAACTTAGAACCAGAAGTGGCGTCCTCTGTATGCGTGCCAGGCCAGGATAAAATGCCTGGGAAAGAGACTGGAGCTCAGAACTCCCTAACTCAAAGTTGCAGGATGGCAGGAAAGACAGGGCTATTTTGAAGATAATGCAACCATATTTTCACCATACGAGCTCGGACGCCGCCTCGGTAAACAAGGTCCGCGCAGAGCAGTGACACCCCCAGGCTGCTTGCGAATAGTCTACTACTGGGAACATAAACAGATTAGGGATGAGCCCACTCTCCCGTTGAACAGGTGCTAAAGTCATAGATACTGGGCCAGAAGGCGCACCGGAAACCACAGTATCACGCAACTCGCTTTTTTTTTTCTATGGAGAGTACACCGTCAAATAAATCTCGTACTGGTGCTCGCCCTGTGGAGCTCCACCAGGCAGGTGCAGTGCCGGGCTCTGAGCCTCGACAGAGCCCACCCTCAGCTACTGGAGGACCCTCTAGACCGTCTTGTGGAGTCAGCAGACGGCGGAGGAGAACTACTGACCAAAACAAAACAGAAAAAGAGAAACCCAGAGTGCCACTTGTCATGATGCACTGGAATGCAGAGGGAGTGAACAGCAAGCAGGCTGGATACAGCAAAAAGACAGAGCTGGAAAACATCTTGTATGAGAAGCAAGTCAGTGTTTGCTGTATCCAAGAGACTCACTTGAAAGCAGATCAAACCTTTAAAATAAGGGGATATCAATGCTTCAGATCCGACAGAAAAGATAGACGAAAAGGAGGAGTACTTACTCTTGTAAGGAATAACATTCCTGCACACGAAAGGAAAACCTTCATGGATGGAGCAGAATATCAGCTGTTGCAGATAAAGGTAGACAAGATGGAAATAGAACTCCTGAACTATTACTGTCCGAACAACAAACCCCTGAGTCTCAGCTCTATACAGGTACCAGCCACCAACTTTATAGCAGTTGGAGACTTTAATAGCCACTCCCAGAGCTGGGGCTATAAC
Source organism: Oreohelix idahoensis (assembly GCA_024509875.1). NCBI lineage: Eukaryota > Metazoa > Mollusca > Gastropoda > Stylommatophora > Oreohelicidae > Oreohelix > Oreohelix idahoensis. Next base: position 1,145,582 of record JAMPIV010001654.1, on the reverse strand, counting down.
CATCTGGATCACAGAGGTGAAGAGGTTGAAACTTGGCAAGATGATCACTCCCTAATCCTAGTCAATAATGCCACAGATACTCCTACCTTCTACTCCAGAGGATGGCACACAACTTCAACACCAGATCTTGCCTTCTCCACACCAGATATAGCTGGATCTATTAGTAGAGAAGTAGGAGACCAACTAGGGGGAAGCGACCATCGCCCAATCTTTCTTACTGTCCAGAGTGCAACTCTCAGTACAGGCCTTGGGAGCCGCGCTAGCGTAGTGGTTACAACACCGCTCTGGCGACCGGGTGATTCAGGATCAAACCCGGGCGACGGCATTTGAGGATTTTTCGTCGACCGGGAATTGGACTGGATTAACTCGAGACCTGGCGATGACATTTGAAGGAGTGTCGTCGACCAGGGATTGGCGGCTCCTGAGCCGACCCAGCTGCAATGGGTACCTCCGAAATCGGAGAGTATTTGCCTGAATGGCGAGGGACACCTGTCTCTGTACAAGTAAAAAGGGATACTCACGTAAAATCAATGTCAGGTTAGACATAGTAATAACCTGAGATTTCGCCTCGAGTATTATTGGGCGTACAAAAAAAAAAAAAAAAAAAAGTACAGGCCCAGCCATTACAAGATGGAACTACAAAAAAGCCAACTGGGGTTTATTCAGGCATCAGGTGAACACGCTGCTGTCTACCCTCAAGGTACAGAACAGAGACATTAATGAAGTGGTAAAAAACTTCAACAGATGCATACTACAAGCTGCAAAAGAAACCATTCCCAAAGGATGCCGGCGTAACTACATACCATACTGGTCCAGCACACTCCAAGAACGTCAGGAAGCTATGGACAGGGCTAGAAAGGACGCAGAGTCTCAGCCTTCACTTGAAACTCACAACAAATGGAAAAAGGCTGTAGCAGAGTTTCAGAGAACAAAGCTAGAAGAAAAACGGAAAAGCTGGAGAACTAAAACGGCATCGCTGAACCTTGAGAAAGACGGCAGGAAACTTTGGAGATTAGTCAAGTCTCTAAATGAAGAGCGTTCCTCACCTAGGCAGACTATCACATTGGATGAAGGTGGCAAACTTTTCAGAGGAAAACAAGCTGCAGACTTGTTTGCTAGAAGATACAGTTCAGAAAGCAACTTACCCATTAACATAGATCATCAGAGAGAGATAAGAAAAGAAATACTGGCAACCATGGGACAGACAGATACTCCTGCCCCAATGAGGGAACCCATCACACTAGGAGAACTACAGAAGGCTATTTCCAAGCTTAAGTTTCAAAAGTCACCCGGCCCAGACAAAATCAGCAACGAAATGCTAGTAAATCTGAGCTCAGCAGCAAAGACAAAACTGCTTGAGATATTCAACCACAGCTGGTTGAAAGGAACGGTACCCCAAGTATGGAGAGAAGCCATCACAATACCCATACTAAAGAAAGGGAAATGTAAGACCGAGGCTGCAAGTTACCGGCCAATCAGTCTCACAAGCTGTGTTGGGAAGACTATGGAGCGAATAGTCAACCACAGATTGAAATGGTATTTAGAGTCTGAGCAGATCCTGGTGCCGGAACAAGCTGGATTTAGAGAATGCTACAGTATAGAAGACCAAGTTACTTACTTGTCTCAAGCAATAGAAGATGCCTTCCAGGAGAAGAAAAAGGTCCTAACGATCTGGGTCGACTTCAAGCAGGCCTTTGACAAGGTGTGGAAAGATGGCCTCATTGCAAAACTTAGGAGAAGTGGAATCCAAGGCAACATGATGAAATGGATCCAGTCATACTTGCATAACAGGAGAACTAGAGTCACTCTTGACGGTCTGCAGAGCAGAAAAGTGTTGCTCCATCAGGGGGTACCTCAAGGAGGAGTAATTTCCCCAACACTCTTCCTTGTTTACATCAATGACCTGGTGAAAGATCTCCCTGCAGGAGTTAAAGCTGCCTTATATGCAGATGACCTAGTACTCTGGTGCGCTGATGAAAATGTCACCACAGCAAATTATAGAATGCAGCGGGCAGCAGACATGCTAGTGTCATGGGCAGAGAAATGGCTTATCACAATAAACACAGACAAAACCTCCACAACACTGTTCTCCCTCGCCCCCAAGGACAAATCAGCTAACATACACCTAGGGACAACCGTGATCAAGGAAGAAAGCTACCCCACCTATCTTGGGGTGACATTTGACCAAAGGCTTACATGGAATAAGCATATTGAAAATGCAGAAGGAAAGGCCCGAAGACGACTAGGCATACTCAGAAAATTAGCAGGTACCAACTGGGGAGCAAATGAACGAAATCTAAAGAAGATTTATAATGGAGTAATAAGACCACACTTAGAGTTTAGCTCAGCAGCATGGTCATCAGCTGCTAACTCACATCTGCAGTCTTTGGACAAGGTGCAAAATCAAGCTCTCAGGCTCATTACAGGAGCCATGAAAACTACACCAATAACAGAGATGCAGAAGGTTGCTGGATTACAGACATTGTCCCATAGAAGAGACACAAAAACCATGATCCAGATGGAAAAGTACAACAGTATGCCAATGCACCCAATGAAGGCAAGACTAGATGATCTGGCATTGGGACGTCTAAAGCGTAGCAGCTTTGTGCATCGGGGGAAAAGACTTATAAGACAGCATCAAGAAGACCTATCCATGAAGACAACACCACTGAAGCCCACCCTATACCCTGTACCATGGGAGCAGGCCAGCAGTGCCCTCCAAATTAATACATCAGTCAGTGGTCTCACAAGTGGATGTGAGTATAATGATCTGCAAAAACGAACTGCTACATTGAGTATGATCCAAGAAAGCTATCCCGATCAATCATGGATACATGCCTATACAGATGGATCAGCAACTAATGCTGTTAGGAATGGAGGTGCCGGTATCTTTATCTCATATCCTGACAACCACTATGAGACTAGGCACATTCCCACTGGTAAATTCTGTTCCAACTATACAGCTGAGGTTCAAGCTCTAGAGCAAGCTGCAAATATGATTTATAACACCAACTCTGACTGCCACCAGGTAGTCATCCTCACAGATGCACTGTCTGTCCTGCAAGCTCTCAAGGGTGGTAAACTCCCGCATCTGAGAAATGAACTAAACAAGGTAGCTGCCAAAAAGAGAACCATACTTCAGTGGGTACCATCTCATTGTGGTGTACCCGGAAATGAAAAGGCAGATAAACTTGCAAAAAAGGGAGGAGAATGTGAACAAGAAGATAATGAAGTCACATACTTTGAGAAAAAGAGAGCTATCCAGACTATCAGAAGAGAACAGAACCAACCCAAAGACGACTATCACACTCTCGACCGGCAGGGACAGATAACTATTTTTCGACTCAGGACAGGGCATAACAACCCGAACAAACACATGCACAAGCTACGATTGTCTGCTTCACCACTGTGCACATGTGGATTAAACGAACAAACTGCTGAGCATGTTCTACAGGACTGTCCTCTGTATGACCAGTTAAGAAAGATATACTGGCCGAATGACTCAACACTAAACTCAAAGCTATATGGAGTTAAAGAGGAACTTCAAACAACAGTCGAATTCATCATGAGAACTCGTCTGACGGTGTAATCATCAAAGATGCGATCGCAAGAAGAAGAAGAAGTATACATGTGGCTGCGGAGGCGGTTGTGTCCTGTTCTGAGGCGCAGAATGACTATTTGTTCTGATCTGTTCATAGCTTGGTAGTCATCCTGTGTTGGTGTTGGTGGCTTTCTGATAGATTTGATCATCTTTTTCTTCTGATGGTATGTAACTGGTACATCCGGTTGCTCGTCTGCAGCACCTTCTTTAGCCAGTCCATCTGCTCTCTCGTTTCCTGGTATTCCACAATGAGACAGTATCCACTGCATGGTGACCCTGCGCTGGTTGCACAGTTCAGAAAGTAGGGCTTGTATGCCTGGCAATTTTCTGGACTGAAGTGCTTGGAGTGCTGATCTTGCATCTGTCAGGAATACTACAGGCTGTGGACCGAGATTGGTGTTCAATAGTTTCTCAGTTGCCACCTTGATTGCCTGGACTTCTGCATCATAGTTGTTACAGAATTTCCCCGTTGGTACTCTGACAGTATCCCTAGTGTTGTTTGGGTATTCTATGTACACTCCTGCTCCTCCATTCTTTACTGCATTCTGTGCTGACCCATCCGTGTATACTCGGACCCAGAGGTCCTGTGGGTATTCATGATCCAGGAAACTGAGAGTGACTGTCCTACGTTGCACGCTGTTCTGTTCATCCCTGTCGAATATTCCTTTCACTTTTGTGTGGATGTGTACTGGTAGCCCATGCTCCTCTCTCCAAGGGGTTTGTTCTGGCACAGACTTTAGGGGGCTGTTAACTTCAGGCAGGTCTGAGGTTTGTCTACGTAATCGTTTGGCCTGGTGGATAAAGCTGCTTCTTTTCAGTCGCCCCATTGCTAGGTTTTGGAATCTGTCCTTCATTGGATGGCTCGGCATACAGAGGAACTTTTCTGCCTGTGTTAGCACTTTCGTGTCTCTGCGTTCTCTCAGTGCTTGTATCCTCCCCATTTTCTCCATCTTCACTATAGGCGTTGATTTCATTGCCCCCGTGATGACCCTAAGCGCCTGGTTTTGCACCTTATCTAGCTCTTGTAATGTGGTGTTTGATGCTGGGCACCACGCAGCTGACCCATATTCCAGGTGTGGTCGTATGCCCTGCTGGTAAACTTTACTAAGTATTTTCCCGCTGGCTCCCCATGTGGTTCCACTTAGTTTTCTCAGGATGGCTAACTTTCTCCTGGCCTTTGTTGCTGCTTTGTTGATGTGCTGCTTCCATGTCAGCCTATCATCGAATGTAACTCCGAGATAGGTGGGTTGTTTATCTTGATGACACCAGCTTTTTGTTTGGGAGAGAGGGTGAAGAGCGTAGTGCTGCATTTGTCTGTATTGATGCTGACACACCATCTATTTGCCCATGAGGTTAAGGCATCTATAGCTCTTTGTAGCAGTTTGGTGGCCACTGTTGCATACTCATCTGTGCACCATATTACCAAGTCATCAGCGTACATTGCCACTTTCATTCCATGTGGTAGTTCAGCAACCAGGTCGTTGATGTAGACTAGGAAAAGTGTGGGGGACAGAACCCCTCCCTGAGGGACGCCATGACGCAGTAGAATTTTCTTACTCTTGAGGCCATCTAGTTGTACTCGGGCTCTTCTGTTATGCAGGTATGCTTTCACCCATTTGTACATCTTACCATTCACTCTACAATTTCTCAGTTTCTTCAGAAGCCCTTCTTTCCAAACCTTGTCAAATGCTTTCCTTAGATCTATCCATGCTGCTAGTACCAGTTTCTTATCTTGGAACGCATCCTCAATCTCTTGGGAAAGGTAAGTTGCCTGATCTTCGGTGGAATAACACTGCCTAAAGCCTGCCTGCTGTGGTACAAGAAGGTTTTCACTTTCAAGGTACCACTGTAGCCTGTGGTTGATGATACGTTCCATTGTTTTGCAGAGGCAGCTTGTAAGGCTGATTGGTCTGTAGCTGGAGGCAGTGGAACTGTCTTTTCCTGATTTTAGGAGTGGTATCATGATTGCTTCCCTCCAGGTCTGTGGAACTCTGCCTGAGTTCCAACAGATATTGAAGATCTGCAGCAGCTTTGTTTTTGCTGCGGTTCCCAAGTTCTTAATCATTTCATTGGACACTCCATCAACTCCTGGCGACTTTCTCATTTTCAATTTGGATATTGCAAGCTCCAGTTCTCTGAATGTGATTGGTGCCTCCATAACTTGAGGTATGGTTCCATCTCGTCCTGCGTATTGTTGTTTCTCACGAGTCTCCTGTTGCTTCTCTGGGCTAACTTCGATGTTGTTGTCTTTAGCAAAGGAGTCTGCAAAGTGATCAGCTGCCTGTTTTCCCATGAGGATGTTTCCATCTTTGTACAGAGCAATCCTTGAGTTTCTCTCTGTACCTTCATCGTTAAGTTGTTTTACAAGCTTCCACAGTTTCCTCGTATCTCTTTCAAAGTTCAAGGACTCTGTTTTCTCCTTCCAGCTTCTTCGCCTGGCCTGCAACTTGGCCCTTTGAAATTTGGCCTTAGCTTGCTGGTAGTTATTGTGGTGTTCTTGGCATGGACTGGTCTCTGCCTGCTTTCAAGATGTTTCCACGTCGTTGTGCAGCTGTTCTAGTTCACTATTCCAATATGGTTTGTAGTGCTTACGAGCCCCTCTAGGTATTGTTTCACGAGCAGCCTGTAATATGCATCTGCTGAATTCATCGACTAGCTTATTGATGTCTTTGTCTACAGTCAGATCTCTAGCCAGTATACTAGTACGGTGCTGGTACATTGTCCAGTCTGCCTTCTTGTAGTTCCACCTAGAGAGAGTGCTGCTCTCCTTGACAAGTTCATTTTCCACAATTAGGAAGACTGGCCGGTGGTCGCTGCCTCCAAGTTGTTTCCCTACAACGCGTGTGGTGTTCCACTCCAGGCTGGGTAAGTGGAATGCCAGGTCTGGTGTAGAGGTGGTGTGCCATGATCTCGAGTAGAAGGTTGGTGGGTCGATTGGCTGGTTAATCAGGATAAGCCCATTGTCATCCTGCCAGTTTTCAAGCTCCTCACCTCTCCTGTCCATGTGATCATAGCCCCAGCTCTGTGAGTGGCTGTTGAAGTCTCCGCATACAATCAGTCTTTCTTTTGCTGGGATTGTATCTAGTGCCAGTGGGCGGTCGCTCGGACAGTAGTAGTTGAGCAGGTGGAATTCTGAACTTTCTGTCCTGAGATGAAGCATCTGGTATTCCGCCCCCTCCATATATGTTTCAAGCTGACATGCACTGATGTTATTCCTCACGAGTGTCAGTATTCCACCCTTTCGCCTGTCTATTCGGTCAGATCGGTAGCACTGGTAGCCTCTGATTTTGAAGGCTATGTCATTGTTGAGGTGGGTTTCTTGCAAGCAACATACATTTACTTGCTCTTCATTCAAGATATTTTCGAGCTCTAATTTTTGCTGTAGCCGTCTTTTTTACTATTGACGCCTTCAGCATTCCAGTGCATTATTTTAAATGGTCTTTTCTTTGCTTGGCCAGTAGCTCTATTCTCTTGCCTCCTGGCTCCACGGGGCAATTGAGAAGGACCCCCAGTAGTAGGGGTTGGGCCCTTCCAAGGCAGAGGGCCCGGCACTGCGCCTGCCTGGGTGTCCGTCACAGGGCGAGTGCCATAACGTTTTGCAGATATAGGCATACTTCCATAGCGCATGTGCGTGGCATCCTGATTGCTGTGGTGCGCCTCTTGGCTGGTTGCCTCCGTCTTCAGCACCTTGACTTGCTAGGGCAGACTGTGGTCTTGCTTGAGTGTAGGAGGGCCTGGCCAGTCTTGGTTTTTCAGCCGCTGATGGCTGTACTTGAGCCCCATCTCCACGTCCTCGATGGGGTGGGCAGTGTTAAATTCATTGCCTGTTGCAGCTTAACGAGAGCCTTTTTAAGCTATATTTTCTTATATTGTTGTGTGGGCCTTGTGGGATATTCTACATCATTCATCACCTGCATTGGCGAATATCTAAGACATTACCATCTCCAATGACAGGACACAAGGAAGACATAGGCGACTGGAATATTTACTCTCATCCGCACTGTTTAACATTTATATGGATAGTTTAGCATCAGAAGCAAATTCACTTATAAATCATAATGAATTACTGTTTGCAGATGATCAGACCTACTACCTATGGATATTTAAAGAACATATGGACATACTCAGTGCAACACATGAGAAATGAAAAATGAAGATCAGCATATCTAAAACAAGCAGTTGAGATGAACAGAAATCCAAGCCCACTCAGCATTCAAGCCATCCTTACCTTCCACAATTCAGGTACATAGGAAGCAAATTCAGAGGATGGCAGAATGGGCAGAAGAACAACAAAATATCAGAAGGCTAACACAGCGGCTCACCAACTAACTCCACTTCTCAGGCCCCCCACACATCTCAAAGGGACAGTTGATAAATTTCATATCAGCTTTTTGCTATCAATGTTAGATATGGTCCCTGTCTAAAAAAACGAGAGGAAGAGCTTAACAGTCAAGATGAGATGTCTGAGAAAGCCTATAAGTGACACCATTAGAGGAAGAGTGAGAAACTAGGAGGTTATAAAGTTCATGGGAACAACACCATGCATCATAAAGGCAGAAAGTAACATGGTATGTGCACTTAATCAGAATGCAGTCTGATCATCTACTGTCACAGCCTTTAACAACTAAAATGTGGCAGCAGCGTAAAGGAATGCCCAAGAGAAGATAGATTAACACTATTAAAGAAATCTTGAGGAAACAAGCAAACACAAGACCTGTTCATCAACACTTTGCACGCCATTTACAGCAATGGGGGAAGTGTAAGAACATTCATTACATGCCATCTTCGAGGATAAATGGATTTGAATGTGGTCATGCATATTCTAAGTTAATCACTTGTGTATTGCTAAATTGATTACTTTGGTGTGTTCTAATTTGATCACTTGTGCATAATATAAATTTGTCAGCTGTGTGCATTCTGGGTTATCAGTGAGATGGATCATTTGTGTGTTTTCTAAATTCATAGCTTGTGCATTTGCGAAATGTGTCAGCTTTGTGTGTTCTAAATTTATCAGTGAATTTGTTTGCTAGATTGATCAAGTATGCTAAATTGATAACTTTTGCATATATTATACAGGTAGCTGACTAGGGGATTAACTTCCTTATTACATTTAGTTTGGATATTTACCATGCCCTGCAGCAGCATCAGAAATATTCATTTAATGTCTATTAATAAACATCACATAACATATATAACATATATAACATATATAACATCAAAGAATGGGCAGGACACGGTTTTTCCACACTTGTACGCATTGCTGAGGATAGAGAGCAGTGGAGGACCCTGTCTGCTGATGCTTCCACCATGGCACCCCTACGACCCATGACGGGTTACGGGCTGAGATGATGAATAAACAGTGCAGTTTAATATCTCGTCTCATTTTTTGCATGACCAGTTAGATTTTGAATGATGAAATCGTGAAAATGAAATAAATTATTACAGTGCCTCAAATGTTATATCTACAGTGACAGTAAAGATGAGTTATGGAAACAGCTACCTCTCTGCTGTGGACTGGCCATTGCTAATTGTAAGTTCAGTTATTTTCTTCGTGATAGGATAGGCAGATGGGTTCTTTAATTTAAACAAAACAGATTGTTTTCATTTGCCCCATTTTTTCATAAACTCCTGAGATACACACAAGACAGTATTAGTTACTTCACTGCGTATCTTAGAGAGGCAGTACCAACTGATATTTTAGAAAATGGTGTCCAGGGTGGGATGTGATAAATTTTTTTATTTTATTTAAGTCGCGTTTAAATTTCTGAAAAGGCTTATGCATTTTTTCTGAGCATTCTCTTTGTCTGATTTGATAATGTGTTTGTCTAAGCATTTGTTGTTGCTAAAACACTTTAATGTGATTCACATACACACATTTCACAATATTTTCAGTGGTTACAGTTTTTAGAATCTGAAGACGATTTGTTTTATTAATAATTATATAATTTGATATTCCCCAGTTTTATGGTGTCATGGGAATTGTTTATATCTTCTTTGGCATCTTTTGGCTGTTGATGTTGGCCTGCAATTGGAGAGACTTGCTGAGAGTTCAATTTTGGATTGGAGCTGTTATATTTCTTGGTAGGTGTTTAGGATAAAAAATGTTCCAGTGTTAAATTTTGAGAACACCAAGTATTATTTAATTTTGAGAGATAAATGATGAGGTAATAGTAAATTAAAATTATAAGGTGAGAGAACACTGAATTATAGTACAGGGTGTCCTAAAAGTTACTGTGCAGTATAGTACCTCGTACAACGTTGCAGTAGCATGCAGCAGTTTCTTCTACAGCAGATGTTGGAAATATCCACAATGGGCCTCAAGACATGTGTGAACACGCTTCTTCATATTGTTGAAGACCTTCTGCAGGGTGGTCAGTGGGATCTGTTGAATGTGGGTGGTGATTGCTACCTTCAGCTCATCCACTGTGTGCGGATTGTTCTCAAAGACCTTTCCTTTCAGTGCACTCCAGATAATAGTCCGGCGGAGTCAGGTCAGGAGAATGAGCAGGCCATATTTCATGCGAGATTATGCGATTACAAAAGATGTCCTCCAAAAAATGGAGTGATGAGTAAGCTGTGTGTGCGGATGCACCATCCTGCTGGAACCAGGCTTCCTGAATTTCAAGCTCAGTAAGGTGGGTTAGGAATGGTTCGAGAATATTGGTGCGGTAACGTTCTGCGTTTGTCAAGTTATTGAAGAAGATGGGCCCAATTATGCGCAGACGACTGATGGCACACCACACCCCGACTTTGTGATCGTGGAGAGGCATTTCTTGAAATTTATGTGGATTTTCACGTACTCTAGTCTGCCGTATATTCAAGTGCACAGTAACTTTTCGGACACCCTGTACATAAAGAGCAGCTAGTCATCAACCAAAAGCATCTGTATCCATGGTAATACACTATAGAATATCCTAAATATGCTTGTTCAAATATGATAATCTAGTTGTCTCCCTTTATAATCGTATAATCGGAAAGCTAATTTGGGGGGGGGGGAATACTAACTAAATCCATTTCTCATGGTTAGTCTAATTTGAATGCAGCGTGAAAGAATTTCCCTGGTTAAAGTACACATATAGGTGCATTGGTGGCTCCATGCTCCACATCGAGGGGAAAAAGAAGATGATTATTTAACGAATGAATTATATCCTTAATGAATAGTGCAATGTCTATAATGGTCTTGTTCAGAGTGTTATATTTTTATTATATATTAATTTACTGTTTCTTCATCATTTATCACACAAGGTGGCACTATATAATATTTGAGTTTCCTTAATTGTGGCATCTGTGAGACATTTATACACTTTGTATGTCAGTTAATTGTGGCACATTTTTCTTGCAAATGCTCTACTGCAATATGCCTGTGATTACAACAACTGTAATTGTGTGTTCGTGAAGATTGAACTGTGGGGAAAGGAGATTTGCTGTCCAAATTAGATTGGTTCTGATGATGAACATGCACATCTTTCCTCAACTCAATTTATCCTGTGAAAGGTGTTTTACATATAATAAGTTGTCCTATTTCTTGTGGGTGCAAAGAAGACCGTCATGTTTAAGTCGAGCATATCACACATTATTTTTACTTGTTACATCAGGCCAGCATTCTTGGTGCTTGGTTTTTTATTGTGATTATCAGGATAATTTTGCTTAGAGATGTTAAGAAACTAGCGGATATGATATTCTGGTAAAAGTGGTAATTGCCACATCTTTTTCTTCTGCGTTGTCTGTAAGGTCAGATGCTGATTATGGACATGCTGGTGCGATATTTTAATGATTGTGCACTGTGCGTTGTGGAAAGAATCAGTTGTCCGCTGAAACTCATTCATTTTTCTATGTTAGAAATAATTCTTAAAATTTAGCTACATTTCAATGTTTTATTTCTGCATCTGCTGAACTTAGTTATGATCTGTCTCAATTGTTTTACCAGTTTTTTTTCTCTGCCATACGAAAGTTGTGTTTGTATTGTTGGACGTTAGTTATTACATGTACAATGTGGCTAAGAGATTTCAGTGCATCAGCTGTAAGGCATTGCTTGCAGCAGTGACTGGTTGGAGAGTGTTAGGAACTGTGTTGGTAGTCTCACAAATGGGGAGTTTTTCCACTTTCAGAATAATACAGGTAGGCTCCACACAAACTTTCTTATCTCCCTAAGTAAGGTTGTACTTTGCAATCAGTCCATGAGTTTCTCTTCCTATCAGGTATGCTAGAAAAGGCAGTGTTCTTTGGAGAGTATGAGAATGTTAACAATACAGGCCAGTCTGTACGAGGTGCTATCATAGTTGCTGAATTAGTCTCATGCTTGAAGAGAACCCTAGCCAGGATGCTGGTCCTCATTGTGAGCCTTGGTTATGGCATTGTCAAGTAAGTAATCAAAATTGTCATGCTGGTCTTTTGTTATTGAATGTACACATCAGAATAAGCAGTTTTTCCTGTAGGGGACAGTCTGATATTGTGTACTTAGATATAATCTGCTCAGATGTAGCGATAGTGGTCAGAAAAAAAATGCTCAGCTGTAGTGATAGTGGTTAGATAACCAGTAATGTAAACATTATAATCTGTAAAGGAACCTGATTGTCACAGATAAGATGCACGTTTAACACCTAATTATTTTTTAGAATTTGTTGCATGAGTATTTAGAATTTATTAACAGTCAAAGACATCATTGTTAGGGGTATGATTTTCAAGAGGTTGAAGAATGCTGGACTCAGGTGTCCAATATGTCTAGGGATATAAAAACTACAGACCATTCACCAGAGTTCGGTGGAACGTAAGGCACAGTATAAAACTGAGTAATGCCTGGTTGACGTTTTCACACATGAAGAATTTAATCACAATACTTGGCTCCTCAATAATTGCATCTACGAATAAGACAATGGCATTCATTAGCCAGTCTATATGTAAGTCTAACGTCTGTAGACTATCATGACACTGTCAGAGTCATCTTGCTGAATTTATTATATATTATAATACTCTTTCTTTCCACATCCTTTCAGCGCTGACATGTCCTTATGAATTATAATCAGACTAGGCTCTATCACTTAGACTACCTAGCTGAAATACACATCTAAACTCAGTACTTAAAGTACATATTCAGGAGCACTTAAGAAACACAGCCTTCTCCCACGAAGACACAAATCCAAAGAGGACGCTACCTAGATCGTATGATCCATCGTAGCCCGCGAAACCACATCTGCTAGAAATCTGCAGACAATGTGACGTACTTCCTGAGTTGTCGTAGAAACGATTGTAAATAGGAAGTCAGCTCACAAACCAAGTTTGAGAGCGACCGATAATCATACATGCCACACCTCAGAGATGAAAAACCTGTACAAAAAATTTAAAAAAACCTGTACAAAGACCCGCAAAACCTGTACAAAGACCCGCAAAACCTGTACAAAGACTGAAAAACGTAACAAAAGAGTTTATTCATGTAAAAGTATATTCAATTAGATGGTTCTGCACCATCATAGTGACATGCGGCCTTTCGCCCACGGCGACCGTTGCCTCAATTGGCTGTGTGTGGTGTACCCGGAAACGGGGCCTCCCAGTACTGAGGCACATTTAAGTCCCCGATGTCACTTATCGGTGCAGAGTTGAGAGAGATGGCTGAGCATCACAATCCCCCCTGTGTTGCAGCATGATGAGAACCCAGCATTGCACACTGAGCTTGGGGGGATCACTTGGGCACCAGACTTAATACTGGCTCTTGACTGGATGGCCGCATGCAGGAGATTTCTACAATGGAGGGTTGGCAGGTGGTGGGTATCTGGAAGTGGCTCTGTGCAGGACGTGAGGATTCCTTGGGAGAGCCCAGAACCAGAGCACAGCATTATGCAAGCTCTGCATAGTTGGAGAGCCCCCTGGATGACGGGGAATGCACAGTGTGCTACCCCACCTATCCCCAACTGCTAACTTAGAACCAGAAGTGGGGTCCTCTGTATGCGTGCCAGGCCAGGATAAAATGCCTGGGAAAGAGACTGGAGCTCAGAACTCCCTAACTCAAAGTTGCAGGATGGCAGAAAAGCCATGGGAAAGACAGGGCTATTTTGAAGATAACGCAACCATATTTTCACCATACGAGCTCGGACGCCGCCTCGGTAAACAAGGTCCGCGCAGAGCAGTGACACCCCCAGGCTGCTTGCGAATAGTCTACTACTGGGAACATAAACAGATTAGGGATGAGCCCACTCTCCCGTTGAACAGGTGCTAAAGTCATAGATACTGGGCCAGAAGGCGCACCGGAAACCACAGTATCACGCAACTCGCTTTTTTTTTTCTATGGAGAGTACACCGTCAAATAAATCTCGTACTGGTGCTCGCCCTGTGGAGCTCCACCAGGCAGGTGCAGTGCCGGGCTCTGAGCCTCGACAGAGCCCACCCACAGCTACTGGAGGACCCTCTAGACCGTCTTGTGGAGTCAGCAGACGGCGGAGGAGAACTACTGACCAAAACAAAACAGAAAAAGAGAAACCCAGAGTGCCACTTGTCATGATGCACTGGAATGCAGAGGGAGTGAACAGCAAGCAGGCTGGATACAGCAAAAAGACAGAGCTGGAAAACATCTTGTATGAGAAGCAAGTCAGTGTTTGCTGTATCCAAGAGACTCACTTGAAAGCAGATCAAACCTTTAAAATAAGGGGATATCAATGCTTCAGATCCGACAGAAAAGATAGACGAAAAGGAGGAGTACTTACTCTTGTAAGGAATAACATTCCTGCACACGAAAGGAAAACCTACATGGATGGAGCAGAATATCAGCTGTTGCAGATAAAGGTAGACAAGATGGAAATAGAACTCCTGAACTATTACTGTCCGAACAACAAACCCCTGAGTCTCAGCTCTATACAGGTACCAGCCACCAACTTTATAGCAGTTGGAGACTTTAATAGCCACTCCCAGAGCTGGGGCTATAAAGATCTTGCCTTCTCTACACCAGATATAGCTGGATCTATTAGTAGAGAAGTAGGAGACCAACTAGGGGGAAGCGACCATCGCCCAATCTTTCTTACTGTCCAGAGTGCAACTCTCAGTACAGGCCCAGCCATTACAAGATGGAACTACAAAAAAGCCAACTGGGGTTTATTCAGGCATCAGGTGAACACGCTGCTGTCTACCCTCAAGGTACAGAACAGAGACATTAATGAAGTGGTAAAAGACTTCAACAGATGCATACTACAAGCTGCAAAAGAAACCATTCCCAAAGGATGCCGGCGTAACTACATACCATACTGGTCCAGCACACTCCAAGAACGTCAGGAAGCTATGGACAGGGCTAGAAAGGATGCAGAGTCTCAGCCTTCACTTGAAACTCACAACAAATGGAAAAAGGCTGTAGCAGAGTTTCAGAGAACAAAGCTAGAAGAAAAACGGAAAAGCTGGAGAACTAAAACGGCATCGCTGAACCTTGAGAAAGACGGCAGGAAACTTTGGAGATTAGTCAAGTCTCTAAATGAAGAGCGTTCCTCACCTAGGCAGACTATCACATTGGATGAAGGTGGCAAACTTTTCAGAGGCAAACAAGCTGCAGACTTGTTTGCTAGAAGATACAGTTCAGAAAGCAACTTACCCATTAACATAGATCATCAGAGAGAGATAAGAAAAGAAATACTGGCAACCACATGCGGCCTTTGCCTTTTTAAGCATGTCTTCACTTGCTTTAAAACCTAAACAACAAGAGTTAGAATTTATTTTGCATAGTAAATACAAATATTAATAATCAATTTGAAAAATATAATTATTTGTAATTTTAATATTATATAATGAAATAGAATCTTGGAAAAAAATTAATACAATTTATGGTTGAAATGAAGAACAGTTGCTGTGTTTTCTATAGTGCCTTATAAAAGTACAGGCCTAAAGAGACCAGTAATAAGCATTATGGGTTAGGAATCTTAAATTTAAAATCTAATAAATTTTTTGCTAAAGCTGGTAATGAAAATATAAACTAGCGCTGGCGTAATATTAGCCTGTATATTTTCTACCGAACTTCAAAAATTGGAATAGCCGTTAAAGCCCAACTGGTAGTTTTAAATAGACCTTCCCTTACAAATTTTAGTGTCAATCAAACATTGATAGTAGGCTAATTAATTATTTAATAATTATAAATCATTGAATGACCGTAATGATGACCACCAAAGGCAAAATAACATTGTTTTTTAAAGAAACGAAATTAAAACTAAGAAGAGAAGTAGGCTAACTCCAAATAAACTTTTCTCTGATCGAGTAAGATGTAAATTTTCCACGCTATTGTGGTTTTTTTTTTCTTTTCAGTTTCATAATTTGGTAATATCGTAATGACGTTCTCCGAATGCTCCGCGTGTATTTTCGTATGTAGTGGTATCAGCCTTTTTTTTTTTACCAGCCGTAAATAATAAATTATGCTAAACCTTAGGGGAAAAGAAAGCATAGGCCTAAGTTATCTGACAGTTAAATCTAACTTCATCTAAACAATGTTATTGTAATATTTTTTTAAAAATGAATTACTTACCAATACTAAACTGGAAATTAATCCTAAACAATAGGCTCGACTCAAAAAAGATTTCAGTGCTGCGTAATCGTTCAAATAATCAGTAACCTCGCGCTAGCTTTAGCGAAAAATTGTGAATGAACACGCCACGCACATCCCGCGGCAATTGAAAAATAGGCAGCTTGATTTTCATTGGTTATTTTTTTTTTTTTTATCCACTTGGCTTAAAATCTCGCCGAATCTCATGACGCAAATTGTGTAGTGGCACAAGATTTATATGTATATTTAATAATTAGGCGAAAAAACCCGTACAGACCCGTGTACGGCCCGTACACATCTGAAAACGCAAACACCCCGTACAGATTATGGGTAAACCTTTAAGTGTGGCATGTATGCAGAATTGTAATTTTTAATGGATACCATGAGTGAAAAAAAAAAAGAAGAAAAATAGAAAAGGAGTAGAGTTTTCAACACTGAGTGGAAGAATAAGCATGTGTGCATTCTTTCCAACAGCCTCGTGTGTCGAACAACATTAGTTGTTCCAAAAGAACACAGCCTTCTGCAGCACTTTGAAACAAATCATCCTGTTCTCACTAAATCGGACCCAAATAAAACACACAAAAATTTAAAAATCAACTTTAGCCAAAAAAATCTTAGTGGTGAGCAGCAGATTTTTAAGAAAGTGAATACTAAGAATGAGGTAGTTACTAACATAAGTTTTCTAACGAAATTGCTGCAGCTGAGAAATGTTTCACAGGAGATGGATTTTAAAAAAAAGAATTATGTTGATTGATGTATCACAAGTCCAGAAAAGAAGAGAATATTTTATGACACCCAGTTTATCATGCATGCCAGTACAGAGAAGAATAGCTGACATTTCTACCAATCTAAGTGATCAGTTAAAGCTGAGAGTGGCTGAGTTCTGCCACTACTCTTAAACTATTTTGAAAGCAGCAATTAAAAAGACACTGCCCAACTTCTTATTTTTAAGAGGTATTGATAAGAACTTTCAAATTACTGAAGAACTTGCTGGCATGTGCTCTATGACAGGTCGCACAACTGAAAAAGAAATTTCTGATGAATTATTAAAGTGAATTAAGTTGGGATTCAATTTAACAAACTTGGTGGCATTTGTATTGATTGTTCTAAAGATATGTGCAGAAAAAAAAATGGAATATTTACTTTTTTAAACAATTTATTGATAAGTCTATAATTAATCATCACTGCATCATATGTACTAGGTTTTGTGTAGTAACATCCTTAAATTTGATCAAGTAATGTCATTGGTTGTTTCCACTGTAAAGTACATCTGTTCTAGAGGAAATAAACATAGAATATTTTGAAACTTTTTTGAAGAGGTAGAAGCAGAGAACAGCGACTCACTGTACCATACTGAAGTTAGATGGTTGAGCTGAGGAAAAGTGCCCCATTGTTTTGTTGCTTTGATGTGGAGGTAGCAACATTACTACAAAGGGAATCAATAACATTTCTGGAACTTGAAAATGAAACTTGAAATAAAGATATGTTTTTTTGAGTGATTTTACAGTACACTACAATAATAATAATAATAATAAATTCTTTAAGCACCAAACATGGCGCATAAGGCAGAAACCAGTGCTCTCCAGGTTGTTCGTTGTGACGCCACTCCTCTTAGCTCTTGCACATTATTTAGGCCCAACGTTCTTCCTTCTCTTATTATTGTTCTTCTGAGTGTTTCTTTTGGTCTTCCTTTTTTCCTCTTACCCTCAGGAACCCAAGTGAGCGCCTGTAGTGGTATTCTGTTGTTTTGCATTCGTAGGACATGACCGATATATGACCATCGTCTTTTCCTTATATAGTCGGAGACATATTTCTGCCTAGAGTCTTCTCTTATTTGTCGATAAGTCTTGAATTCTTTCCAACTGATGTTCATGAGTTTTCTAAGACATTTGTTCTCGAATGTATTCAGCTTGTTCTCCAATGATTTTGTTATTTTCCAACTCTCACAGCCGTATGTTAACACTGAGATAACATTTGAATTAAACAGACGAAGCTTGGTATGTATATTCAATGATTGTAATTTCCAAATGTTAGATAATCTATTGAAGGCGCTAGCTGCCAAAGCAATTCTAGTATGGATTTCTCTTGTTGTGTCACCATCCTGAGTCATTTTACTGCCTAAATAATCACAACATAAATTTCTGGGAAGAAATCAGCTTATCTTCCAAATGTGTACAGCAGTCAAGGCAGTTTAAAATGAAATTGAGCCTCTTCAGAAGTCAGCTGCTAAAAGAGAAATGTATCACTTTCCCACATGCGCACAGCATATTCCTCAGCACAGACACACTGAGTTATGAAAAGAAATTTGACCTTTTGATTGAAGAGTTTAACAGAAGACTTACTTTGTCTACAGCAGGAGATTTCCAGCTGAAGCTTATTAAAAATTCATTTTCTTTGAATCCAGAAGTGCCAATAGATTTGCAGATGTAGGTAATTGAACTACACTGTTTGATGGGTTACCAAAATAAGCACATGAACTACAAAAGTCCAAACAGTGAAAAATACAATAAAACTCATTGACGTTCCAAACTGAAAATCCTCAGCGTGTTTAGTAGCACCTACATGTGATCAAACGTTTCATCTCATGAACAAACTTTAGCAAAGTTCCTCACTAACTGATGACCATTTGGAAGACATTATGAAAATGTCCACTTCATACATGACCCCAGAATTTCACAAACTTGTTGCTGGAAAGAGATGCAATATCTCTTTAAATAGGACATTATGCCTTCTTGTGATACAATCAATAAACATTCAAGGGGGGTCTCCAATTATGCAGAGCTAAAATACAGAACTCTGGCTCTGGGCTGTCCCAAAGAATTATGTCCTACACAGGGCCGCTTCTCAGCTCCCCCTGTCTATCATGGGTTCATAGTGAGATCTTCCTGCATGCAGTCAACTAGGTAGGAGCCAAAGTTACACCTGGGGCTCAAGTGACTTTTCCAAGCTTAGTGTGGAATGTTGGGTTCTCAACATGTTTCACCAAAGGAGGAATCCCTGGAAGTGTGTGGATGATTTCAAGAGTCAGTGAGGGTGCAATTAGCCTAACAGACAGAGGTTCACTTCTACATCTGTATGCTATAGCGTTGTGCTTATCTAACAGAGTAAGAGAAAAGAAATATATTTTGTAAAAGCTAAAGAATCACTAAATGAACAATAGAAAACACCAGCAACATAACTGTCTTAGTGCCTTCGCACTTCATGATGCTCTTACAGCTGTAGTTTCTGTAGTAATTAGAGCACTTTCTTCTGTCTTGTATGGCAATAATGTATAATTTAAATTATTTTCTTGGAGTGACCTGTCCATAATGGCTCAAGTTTTTGTGGCTTAACATTTCTGCAGTATGGAGCTGCTAGGTTTGGTTTCAGTATTACAGGTTTGTAATCTTTAATCTGAAATCCGCAGGGACAGCTTTGTTTTGGAAACCAGATTTTTTTTCAGATGTTGACCATACAGCATTCAAATAGTAACCCAAATTCACCCAAAATATCCCAAGCCACCAAAACTTTGTTTGAAAAGTAGTCAAATTCATCAAAAATAGACAGAAATCACCCAAATTGTGATTGAAAAGTAACCCAAAGTTGCCGAAAGAAACATTTGATTTGTAGAATATTTTGATTTTTTTACATTTTTTTATTTTAATGATGAAAAATATCCCGTTCAACCTCTGATGGGTTATAATTAGGATATATAATGTTTTCAATTCCAAATAAGATGAACAACTGCCGATCCAAGAAATCATTGTAAATATGGCAAATCATTATTTATGAATTTTGCTTGCATGTTAAAAACAAACAAACACGAGATAAAACATATAAACCTAAATGAAAACATACACAGGTGATGGGGTATACAGGCCTGGTGTTTCCAGTTAGATATTTAATTGACTTTCACTTGCCACAAGTCATATGTATTGAAAGAACATCATCAGACCTTCGCCTTCCCAGTTACTATATATTAACTTTTGTTCTTGTTAAATATTGTTGGACTAAATTTTGCAGTTCCCTGGGTTTGTCTATTCTTAACACCTCTTCTATATTTATAGGTAAATTTTATGCTGGCAAATAATCTAATATTGGGATTCTCATTTGTTCATACCTCTTACATTTTAACAAGAAATGTTCTATATTATTGTCTTGAAGACATCCTGCACAGTAAGGTTCTTCTATTCTGAAATAGCCTTTTCTCATATGAACAACTGCTGATATGAGAAAGTGGCATCACATCTGTCAATTCATTGTAAATAGGGACAATCACAATTATGCTTATACGTTAAATAAATAAAACAAAAACAAACAAAATCAAGAAGAAACTCTGAACAAGAATAATATTAAAGTGGAGGGGTGTAAAGGCCTGGTGGTTCCAGTTATATAACTGACTTTAGCAGATATTTAATTGACTTTCATCTGTTTAAAGTCATATGCATTGTAAGAACAGCATCAGACCTTCACATTCCCAGCCACTATATATTAACATTTGTTCGTGTTAAATATTGTTTGACTATATTATGCAGTTCCCTAGGTCTGTCTATTCTTAACACCTCTTCTATATTTATAGGTAAGTTGGATGCTTGCAAATAATCTAATATTGGTGTGATAGGGTGGGCGAGATGATGATGATGCTTTTGTGATATGTGATCACTTTCTTGCACACTCGAAACCGACCCGATCAACAATAAAACTCTGATTCTAAGGCAGGGGCTGTATTTATTCATACAACCCTGTCAGTGACCAAGAGCAAAATGAAGCAAACATTAAACAAATAAACCAACAAACAAAACACCCAGCCAGTGCTCAATTGCTAATCCTGAAATGCAAACAAAGCACCGACTAGTTAAAATCATAATAGTTAAATAATGAGAAATGATACTCTCACCTGCCAAACAGTCCTTCCACGCCATCTGACACACTCAACTATCACACACACACTCATTTATAACTTTAAAACTAAATCTAATGTCCTGGAAGACATCTCCTTTGGAAACACATCTTTCTATTTTGTTAAACACTAGAACTGTGCCACGCTGAATACTAATAATAAAACTATAGAACACTAAAGCTAATTTCTATAAAATACACTAACAATTATAGCTCACGTGCTCTGGTTTCTTTGTCCATCTCCTACCCACACAGGGCACCTCGTTTCGTTTGTTCTCTCTGGGCTGCTCTTGCAAAAAGGCTCTTTCGCTGGCTCACTGTCTCTTTATATAGGCCCTAGGGCTAATTGCTCAACTTAGTGCGCAGCGTTTAGTAATTGGGCCACGCAAATAACACATGTGATGAATGCTCTAGAAGGAGCAAAAATACAAATATACAACACAACTATTTCTATGCTTTATTGTGGCCTAGTAATATATCTTCCTCTTGAAGATGTTGTGGTAGAAAGGCACTGAACCACGGAGACAATGGTGATTATGATTTTAACTAGTCGGTGCTTTGTTTGCGTTTCAGGATTAGCAATTGAGCACTGGCTGGGTGTTTTGTTTGCTTTGTTTTATTTGTTTAATGTTTGTTTCATGTGCTTGTTGTCGCTGACAGGGTTGTATGAATAAATACAGCCCCTGCCTTAGAATCAGAGTTTTATTGTTGATCGGGTCGGTTGCGAGTGTGCAAGAAAGTGATCACATATCACAACAGCATCATCATCATCTCGCCCACCCTATCACATTGGTATTCTCATTTGTTCATACCTCTTACATTTTAACAAGAAATGTTCTATATTATTGTCTTGAAGACATCCTGCACAGTTAGGTTCTTCTATTCTGAAATAGCCTTTTCCCAGCTGTTGTCTGAGAAGTTTCTTATTCCTGGGAATTTTCAATTCCCTAGATATCTGACATTTTCTTGTTGGAGCCTTGAACATCTGATATGCATGTCTTCCTTTCAGATTTTTATCCCACTCTGCTTTCCATTCATCTGTTATTAAATCTTTAATTAAGCTCTTAATCTCTGATTTACTCATCCCTACATTTATTAGATTTTTATCAGATCTACCTTTCTTGGCTTCTTTATCTGCCTTTTCATTTCCCTCTGTGCCAACATGTGAAGGTATCCAAGCTATTATGACTGAACATCCTCTGGAATATAAGTATGTAGTAGCCAGAAATATCTCCTCTGCTATATCAGGTCTACTGCATTCTCGTAAGTTTCTAAGTGCTTGAATTGTTGAAAGAGAGTCTGTTAAAATTGTTAATTTCTTGGGAGAGTTATTAGAGAATATTTATAGTGCTTTTAGTATTGTCACCATCTCTACAGTGAAAATGGTTGTATATTCCGTGACACTATACGCTTTTGCCATTTTCCATATTAGATTAAGAAGATAGCTTGTATATATATTCCTATCCTCAGTTTGCCATCCTCTCCCTTGGATTCATCTGTGTATACAGTAATGCTGTCCTTTGATAATTGTTGTATATATTTATTGGCTGTGTTTTTAATATTTTCTATATTATTTGCTTCCTGAAGCATTTCTAATTTTTAATTCTAATTTTGCTGCAAGTAGCTTGATGATGATCAGGTATCACCTGTAGCACATGATACTCCTTACCGGATGAGGTGATTCCTCTGGAATCCCCCATAACGTCGTTGTTTTTTACTAGAAAGTTGTTTTGATTCATGATTATACAAGGCATAATATGACGGTAGTTTCCCCGTTGTTTTCCGTCGGTTTGTATATGGTTGTCTCCGCAAGCCTTTGACTAAAAAATCAAACCCACAAGGCAGTGGAGAGGGAAGAGGTTAAAGCGCCTCCATCTCGCTGGTTATCACATCATAAAGCTTCAGAGGTGATTTTATACAGACAGCTGCCCCTCACAACTGTCCCACCTTGCCCTCAGTGACAACCACCTGTTTTGGTTCACGGCTGATTATTCAGTATTCTCAGCTATAACCTCTATATCTTGAGGCTATTTAACCATCCATCACCCGGTTGACGTGCCTGGTAGGAGGACAGGTTCCTTCCCCTAGCAAAATTAGAATTAAAAATAACTTAAACATAGAAACTTGGATCAGGACACTAATGCAGACTGGAAAATTAGCTAACATCAAGGTGGAAATTGAAAGCATGAAAGTAAATGTATTAGGGCTATGTGAAATGCGATATACCGGAACAGGTGAAATGTATTCTGACAATTACAAAACAATTTATTCAGGAGGAAATAAACATGAAAGAGGAGTAGGCATAATATTAGATGCAGAAAGGGCAAGAACAGTAAAGGGATTTTGGGCAATATAAGATCGAGTCCTGTTAGTTAGACTGAGTGGCAGACATTTTTATATCAAATTTATACAAATATATGCCTCAACAGCAGATATTAAAGAAGAAGAAATAGACACATTTTACAATGAACTTGATATGGCAATGACTCAGTATAAATTTCATGAGACAACTGTTATACTTGGAGATTTCAATTCAGAGGTTGGAAATGAAAAAGTTGACGATTTGACTAGTGGTAATGGCCTGGGAGAAAGAAATGAGAGAGGGGACAAACTGATAGAGTTGGCAAGAACGCATGATATGATAGTAGGAAAAACCTGGGTTAAGCCGCATCCTAGACACCGTTGGATGTGGAAAAGTCCAGGAAACAATGTTCATAATCAGATTTACTACATACTAATATGCAGGAGATTTAGAAACAGTTTGAAATCTGTGAAAACTAGGCCAGGAGCAGACTGCAACAGTAATCATGTAACAGTAATAATAAAACTTAGAATAAATTGAAGAAAGTAAAGCGAGCTTCAAACAACATCAAGTTAAACTTAACCTTACTTAAATCAGATAAGGAAATGAGTGAAAGATACAACATTACAATACAGCATAGGTACAATGCAATACAAAAAATACAGAGTATAGAGGAACAGTGGGAAATGCTAAAGGAATCAATACATCAAATATCAAAAGAAATTGTACCAGAAGTAAAGAGGACTGCAAAGAAATGGATGACAGATGAAATTTTAAATCTGATGAATGCAAGAAGAAAGAAGAAGCAAGATAATGAAGAAAATGATAGACTGAATAAGGAAATAGTAAACAAATGTAAAACAGCAAATGAAGCATGGCTAAACCAGAAGTGTAGAGACCTTGAAGTGCAAAACCGAAAAGACACAAAATCTATGTACAAGCAAATAAATGAGTTAACAGGCGGAAGGACACAAACAGTCACTGGCTGTTTGAAATCAAAAGAAGGAACATTGTTAATGGGTCATGAGAACATGATAGACAGGTGGAGAGAATACATCAAGGAGCTGTATGATGATGAAAGACCAGATTTAAATGACCAGGACAGTTGTGAAGGACCTCCAGTACTTGTGGCAGAGGTAGAGGATGCCATGCGCCACATGAAGAAAGACAAAGCACCTGGACCAGATAATGTAACAGTAGAAGAAATGGAATCTTTGGGAGAATTTGGAGTAGAAGTGATAACAAAACTCTTAAATGACTTCTACAACAGTGGTCAAATACCTGATGATCTGCTAAAATCTATATTCATAGCTTTGCCAAAGAAACCTGGAGCCATGGAATGTGAAGAACATCACACCAGTAGTCTTATGAGTCATGTGACCAAAATATTATTATGAGTTATCATGAGAAGAGTGAGAAATAAAATTAAACAAGAAATCAGTGATGAACAGTGTGGATTTTTAGAAGGTACAGGCACAAACAATGCTATATATGTTATAAGAACATTAATAGAAAGAGCCATAGAGGTGAAGACAGATCTGTACTTGTGCTTTATAGATTACACTAAGGCATTTGGCAAAGTGAAACATGAGGAAATTATCAAAATGCTAGAAAATATCAACATTGATGGTAAAGACTTGAGGATAATAAAGAACATGTACTGGCAACAAACAGCAGCTATAAGAATTAGCAGCCAAATAGGAACGTTTCAGCAAGTAAAAAAAGGTGTCAGGCAGATATGTGTACTGTCTCCGAATCTGTTCAATCTGTACAGTGAAATATAATGAAATCTCTAGAGGACATGCCAGGAAAATCATTCGGCGGACATAATATAAACAACTTGAGATATGCTAATGATACAGTCTTAATAGCAAAAAGGGAAAAGGAGCTGCAGGAAATGGTTGATACAATAGTGATAAAAAGTGAAAATAAAGGCCTTAGCCTTAATAGCAAAAAGACAGAAGTAATGGTTGTCTCAAAGAAAAGGGCTTCCTCAGAATGCACTATCAAAGTAAATGAAACCGTTTTAAAACAAGTCAATAAATTCAAATACCTGGGCACATTAATAACAACGGATGGAAGATGCATCTCAGAAGTGAAGAGCAGAATAGCTCAGGCAAAAGCAGCATACTATAAAATGAAGAGTATTTTATGCAACAATTCTTTGTCATTGGAAGTAAGAAAGAGAGTTCTTCTTTGTTATACAGAACCAATCCTGACATATAGGAGTGAGTCATGGACAATTATTAAACAAATAAGGAAGGCAATAGAGACGCGGTTTTACAGAAGAATGTTAAAAATACCATGGACAGCCAAAAAGAGTTATGATGATGTCCTGAAAGAGACCAGTGTGCAAAGGAAACTTATTTCACAAGTTAGAAAGAAACAATCCACTTTTTTGGGCATGTTATGAGAAGAGGAAAGTTGGAATATATCGTAACAACAGGTAAGATTGAAAGAAAAAGAGAGAGGAAGACAAAGAGAGCAAATACTGGAAAGTTTGACATCGTGGCATGGAAAGAAGTCAACAGCAGAATTGATAAATTGTACTGGAGACAGGAAGTTGTGGAGAGACTTGATCTCCTTCGCGACTAGGCACGGAACTTGAAGAAGAAGAAGAATGTATTTCTGCTAGTTGGTAGTCTATGTCTGGTTTCTTGATCTCCCAGGGTGGAATCACTGGCTTTTATTCACAACTGTTGTTAATTGATGTAATTAAAGTATCCAGGTGGACAATTTCCTTCGTACACTTCCATCCTGTAGGGTATCTAATGGTATTCATTGGACTGGCCTGAGTTGTTAGTTGAAATTTTGTAAAAACTGTATATGCTGGGTGAGATTTATCTAACATAACTTTGTTCATGTAATTTAGTCTTAACTCCTTTCTCCGTAATTCTAAGGTTAGAATTCCTAAAGCCACCTCTACAGCCCCCATTAATGTTGATTGATTGTGCCCACTATTTTACATAAAGCTTGATGCTGATTTCTGTCTAATTTAATCTTGTAACTATCTTCAGCAGAGTCATATATTAAACTTCCATGATCTATTTTTCGTCTAATAAAAGATTTATAAAACGTGAGCAATGTCTTAGTGCTTGCACCCCATCCATTACCTTTCAAACATCTTAACAAGTTAGTCAATCCTCTGCAAGACTCCACTAGTTTATCTATGTGTTTATTCCAGTTTAGCTGTTGGTCCAATGTCATTCCTAGATATTGAGTTGTTTGTAATGTATTAATGTTTTGCCCTTGGATATTTATGTCTATAATTTTATTTTTAACAACCCTACCTTTACTGAAGATCATTCCTACTGTTTTATTTGTATTGAGCTGAAATCCCCATTTTGTCATCCATTTACATACTTTATTTATTTGCTTTTGTAGATCCTTATATAATTTTGGCAGATTTTTCCCAGTTCTCCATACAGCAACATCATCTGCAAACTGTGACATTTATTTTTTATATCATTAAATTCTTCACCTAAATCATTGTCCATTATTGTAAAAATTTAAGGAGATATTATTGATCCCTGGGGTATTCCATTTTGTAATTGATACGGTTCTAATTTATCATTGTTTAGCTGAACAGTGACATATCTATCTTGCAGGAAGTTTTCTAAATAATTATATATTTCCCTGTTAAGCCCTGGCTATGTCTAAAAATACAACCATGGTTTTTTCTTTCTTTTGAAATCATGATTTTACTTCATGTTCCAATTTAATTATCTGATCCATAGTGCATCTGTTCTTCCTAAATCCTGACTGAGTTTGACTTTATAAATTATTCTTTTCCAAATAAAACTTTAATCTATTATTTACTATGGTTTCTAATATTTTACCTAGATGGGAATTAAAGAAATTGGTCTGAATTACATGGCATCATGGGCAACTTTTTCTGGTATTAGTATTGGAAAAATTAATGCTGTTTTTCATGTCTTGGGAATTTTTCCTGTATTCCGTTTTCATGTGTTTGGATAAGCGATTATAGACCTGTACTATTCTATGTTTCCCTTATGGACCCCGGTAAAACACCATATGTTTGTCTAAATACTGTTTTAGAGGTATCAAAGAAATATGCACAGCTGTTGTAAAATGAGGACACAAAAAGTTTATTGTTGCCCTCTTCATGTCTTTCATTTGTTCAGAATAAGCTGACAGTTTATAACTAAGATGTTTCAACAGTGTAATTACTAATATCATTAAATTTTATAAAGAATGGTATTAAAAAATGATTTAACTTCCTTAGGTCACCTGTATTGGTCCAGTATAGTTGAAACTGATGAATCAAAGCAGATACCCTTCTGGTACCACAAAGGTGCACAGGCCTCAGCTATTGAAGCTACTGCATATGCACTTCTCATCTATTTGAAACAAAAAGACATTGATGACACAAATGCAGACGCAATTGCTGATTGGCTGGTTGGGCAGAGAAATCATAATGGTGCTTTTATAGGAGCAATGGTAAGCTCTACTTTTACACAAAGTTTTCTTTTTCTTCTTCTCGTTCGCTGTTGTTTAGTAATGTCTACACAAGAAGTCCGGTTCTCTGGATGTATGTTGCTGTGGTTGAAAGTTCTTCAAGACTCCCAAACAGCTTTGTGTGGATGTGCGTCTCTGTAGGCCAATGTTCAGTTCGCAATTGACTAAGCATGTGGCAGTCTTGCAGGATGTGTTCGGCTGTCTGTGCTGCCTGTCCACACATACATAGGGGTGATGGGACCAATCTCAGTCTGTATAAGTGACTGTTCAGTCTGTTATGTCCTGTTCTAATACGGAACAGGATCACCTGTTTTGCTCAATCAAGATAGTGATAGTTGTCTCTTTGTTGGTCAATTTTCCTGATGGCCTTGATAAGGGTCTTCTTTTCCTGCAAAGTGATTGTTTGTTCTTTTTGTTCCTGTGTTGCTCCCTCTTTTGCTAATGTATCTGCTCTCTCATTTCCTGGTATGCCACAGTGTGATGGTATCCACTGTAGCACTACCCTTCTTTTGATATTTATTTCGCATAGGGCTTTATTTAACTCTGGCAGTTTATCACTGTTGAGGGCTTGCAGAACTGACATTGCATCGGTAAGGAATACAACCTGCTGACATTGGCTTATTGTGTTATTTATTATTCCTGCAGCAATGCTTAAGGCCTGTACTTCAGCAGAGTAGTTTGAACAGAATATTCCAGTAGGTGAACAGGTGGATTCGTTTTCTTTGTCTGGATAGACCACATAAACCCCTGCGCCTCCGTTCTTCACTGCTCTGGTTGCAGATCCATCAGTATATACTTGGATCCATGCTTCTCTGGGGTATAGTTCTTCAATCATGTCACATGCTGCTATTTTCCTTTGGAGAGTATTTAGCTCTCCCATGGGGCAGGTGGTAGTTATGGAGGTCTTAATGCTGAAATTTTGTTGTTCCCATGGGGTTGGGAGGAGTGTGCGAATTATTTCCTAAGTGATGTCTGGTAGTTCATCCTTGTATGTTCTAATTAATTTTTTGGACCGATGCACAAAGCTGCTTGTCTTCAACCTCCCACTGGCTAAATCTCTAAATCTAGTTTTCATTGGATGTGCTGGCATGTTCTTGTACTTTTCTACTTGGATCAGGGTCTTAGTGTCTCGTCTGTAGAATAAAGGTGGAATGCCTGTGATTTTTTTCCATTTCGTTTATTGGTGTGGTCTTCATGGCACCCGTGATCAACCGAAGCGCTTGATTTTGTACCTTATCCAAGGCTTGTAGGTGTGATTTGGCTGCTGTAGACCATGCTGCTGATCCGTACTCTAATATAGGTCTTATTGCACCTGTATAAACTTTCTTTAGTGTTGTTTCGTTAGCTCCCCAACTTGATCCAGCTATTTTCCTCAGTATGGCAAGTTTCCTTCTCGCTTTGGCCTCTGTTCTCTCGATGTGGTGCCTCTTATCTAATGTAATGCCCAAGTACACTGGTTCCTTGTCTGTTTGGACATGTATATTTCCAAGTCGTATCTCTCCTGCTTTGTCTTTGTTTGAGAGCGTGAACAGTGTTGTTGAGGATTTTTCAGCGTTGATCTGCACCATCCATTTTTCTGCCCATGCTGCTATGTTGTCTGCTGCCCTTTGTATTCGCTTATTAGCAATAGTTAGATGTTCTTCTACACACCACACCACCAAGTCATCAGCGTAGAGGGCAGCTCTCACACCTTGTGGCAGGTCGTCGATGAGGTCATTGATGAACACAAGGAACAGGGTGGGAGACAATACTGAGCCTTGAGGAACTCCATGTTTTAGGAGGATTTTCTTGCTGTTGTGGCCTTCCATAATGACTTGCTTTCCAATTGTGTAGGAACGACTGGATCCATTTTCTCATATTACCCTAGATTCTGTTTCTTTGCAGTTTTACTAATAACCCGTCTTTCCATACTTTGTCAAAAGCTTTTTGGAGATCTATCCATAGGGTAAAGACTTTTTCTTTTCTTGGAAGGCATCTTCAATGATCTGGGGCAGATAATGTGATTTGGTCTTCTGTGCTGCTGCACTCTCTAAACCCTGCTTGTTCTGGCACTAAAATTTTCTCAGATTCCAAGTACCATTTCAATCTTCTGTTGATCATCCTCTCCATTGTCTTACATACACAGCTAGTTAGGCTTATTGGTCTGTAGCTGGTGGCCTTCCTGTTGTCTTTTCCTTTCTTTATGATGGGACACATGAGCGCCTCTCTCCATGTCTGTGGCACACTGCCTGTCATCCAACTGTAGTTGTATATTTGCAACAGTTTGCTCATTGCTTTATATCCTAGGTGTTTTAACATTTCGTTGGTTATACCATCCGGGCCTGGTGATTTCCTGTCTTTAAGTTTCCACAAGGCTGTTTTTAACTCTTCCATATTGAATGGTTTGGACTTTCATTTCATTTAAATGAAAATCTGAACTATCTAGGCATTATTTTTTATCGCCGTCTGACTAGGAAAAAACAGGTTGACAGAAATCGAATTAGAGCAAGACAAAGAATGGCAATTATGAAAAAAATTGCTGGAACAACTTGGGGTGCAGATGAGAAAGTGCTTAAGACGTTGTACACAGGGCGAGTGAGGCCAGTTCTTGAATATGGCATGGCAGCATGGGCAACAGCAGCTAAGACAAACTTCGATAAAATTAGCAGACTCCAAAATCAAGCAATGAGAATTATAACGGGAGGCATGAAGTCAACACCTATAAAAGAACTCGAAAAGATTACATGCCTCCAGCCAATGACAGATAGAAGAGACTGCAGGGCTCAGCAACAGGCCGAAAAATTCAAAATACTAACAGACCACCCAATGTGCCATAGAATAAATGCTCTTAGAAGGCAAAGACTCAAAACAAAGTAATTTTGTAGAATCAACCAAACCACAAATGAGAGCAGTATCCATAGATGAAATATCCACTGTTAAACCCATCTACACTGCACACAAGCTTCCAGTTTGGAAACAAAATCGTTTCCTTAAAATGATAGAAAACATTCCTGGAATTGAAAGTAAAAAGAGCCAAACTGTAACAGATAGAAAATCCATAGCGACAGAATACATAGAGAAACATTATCCACGCAACACCTGGACCCATGCATACACAGATGGATCAGCAACAAATGCAACGGAAAATGGAGGTGGGGGTGTCTTTCTGACCTTAAGCACTGGTGCAGAAAAAAGGCTGTCAGTGGCGACCGGACGATTCTCCAGCAACTTCAGAGCAGAGGCAGAGGCCTTGAAAACTGCAGCAGAGGTTATATTGACAGAAGAAACGGCAGAGAGACAAGTTGCTTTCTTTACTGATGCACAGTCAGTAATTGCAACGTTGAAAAGCCAAAATAATACAGACCTGGATGATCTCAGAGTAGTGCTCCACAAACTTTGTCAACGATTCAAAAGTGTTGTGATCCAATGGATCCCATCTTATTGTAATATCGCCGGCAATGAAGAGGCTGACAGAATGGCAAAAGAAGGTTCACATCTACCTCAGCCTGATGCAAGCATAACTTTTGAGGAGGCAAAGAGTTTTATCAGAATCAGTTACAGAAACAAATGGAATGTAGAACATCCAGGGCACATACAGAACGATGCTTACTACCAGCTCCACAGAAGAGAACAAGTTGTAATCTTCAGACTCCGCACTGGCCACAACAGATTGAGATACCATCTATTCAACAAGCTAAAGATAGGAACTACCGATCAGTGTAACTGTGGCACTGATAAAATGACTGCTGAACATCTGCTTCAAAGTTGCTCTATATATGTGGTACAGAGAAAGTGCATATGGCCGACGCCAGCTCCTTTCGTGGAAAAGCTTTACGGGGATTCAAATAGCCTCAAACTGACTACTGCTTTCTTTGAGAACATTCAAGTGGACGTCTGAGAGTGTACGAAGAAGAAGAATGGTTTGGACATAACATCCGGACTGTTTTCATTAATTCTAGTGTGGATTATTTCTTGACGAATGTCTCGTTGTCTGCGTAAATTGATGGAGATGTTACTTTCATTTCTGTAGGATTCCGCAAATATGTCTGCTGCTTGTTTGCCGGTATATAGTTTCCTGGCATCGTCTAGTGTAATTGTTTGTCGTTGAAAATTGTTATCATCAATCAATTGTTTAGTGAGTTTCCACAACTTTCTCCCTTGCTTTTCAAGGTTTAGTTTATAGGTTTTTTTCCTTCCAGCTTCTCCTCTGGGCTTCTAGTTTTCCTTTGATGAATTTTGCTTTTGCCTTTTGTAGCATGATATGGTTCTGTTGGAATGGTTGTACCTCTGCAGTGTGCCTTGCTTCGTTCATTTCTTCATGTAGGTTTTGTAGTGTGCTGGACCAATGTGGTACATAGTTCTTCCTCGCTCCTCTCGGTATTGTCTCCTTTGCCGCTTTGAGTACTCCATTATTAAAATCCCAGATGACTATGTTAATGTCTCTATCTAGTACCCTAATATCTTTTGTAAGCAGATTTGCTCTGTGTTGGTAAATGGACCAATTTGCTTTTTTATAATTCCATCTTGGCTGACTTGGACTTGTATTAATTGTTCTATTAATTTTTATGAATACAGGGCGATGATCACTTCCACCGAGTTTTTCTCTTATTTCCCTTTCCACTATCCCAGCCAAATCAGGTGTGCAGAATGCCAGATCTGGGGTAGAGGTGCTATGCCATCTTCTGGAGTAAAAGGTTGGAGGATCATTAGGGTTGTTTAGAAGGGTTAGGTTATTGTCGTCTTGCCAGTTTTCTATCTCTTCGCCCATTCTATCTAGCTGGTTGTATCCCCAGCTGTGGGAATGGCTGTTGAAGTCTCCCACCGCTAAGAAGTTGCCACTGGGGACGTCTATACTAGCCATGTTCAGTGGTATGTCACTGGGGCAGTAGAAGTTTAGGAGATCTAGTTCCAGAGTGTTATGTTTAAGATGGATTACTTGGTATTCTGCACCTTCTTTATATGTCTTGGATTCTATAGCGTTGAGGTTATTCCTTATCAGTGTTAGTATGCCACCCTTCTTCCGATCTTTTCTGTCAACTCTGAAGCATTGATAGCCCCGTATCTTAAAATGTTTTCCTTCCTGTAGGTGGGTTTCTTGTATGCAGCATATGCTAATTTCTTTCAGAAAAAGGGTATTCTCTAGTTCAGTCTTTTTGTTGTTGACTCCCTCTGCATTCCAATGCATGACATTCAGAGGGGTCATCATCTTATCTGGTTGGCCAGTTACTTTCCCCTTCCGCCTCCTGGCTCCACTAGGCAGACTAAGGGGACCTCCAGTAGCTGAGGGTGGATTCTGTCGAGGCTTAGAAACCGGCACTGCTTCTGCCTGGAGGGACTTCACAGGGCTAGCACCATAACGATAATTTTTTGACATCTGCTGTGTAGACATATTAAACCAAGGCTGGTTGCATGGTTGCTGGTGTGCCTCCTGGCCTGGTACCTCTGACTTCAGCACCTGTTTCTTAAGGCAGAGTGTGCTCATGCCTCCCCCTCTGGCTGGTGGATTTGACTTCGCCTTTACCTCGTTTGCTGTCCTATCTTGCCTCCCGCTGGGGTTAATACCCAACTTTCGGCAAGATTACTGGGTATAACGGGGTCCACCATGAGTAGGTGAGGTAGACTTGGGCAGGAGAGGCTAAGAGACATGTTGAGTCTTGTATTGCGCATCACTGCCCCATTTTGGACCCCTCACACAAAGTAAATGGTGATACATGTTTAGTCAAAAAAGTGATGATCAACAGATAGGTGTACTTCTTCTTCTTCTTCCTCGTTCGCCTTCAGACTTCCACATTTATGACTCTAATAAAGGCAGCAGTCAACTCAAGGTTCCCGACATCTCCAAACAGTTTTTTGTTGACAGAAGTAGGTTGTTGCCATATGCTATCCCGTTCATTACTGTAGGTTGGGTAGTACTGCAGCAGGTGTTCGACTGTCATCGGGCTGGTACCGCAGGTGCAGAGATCTGTTGCACCAATTTTGTATTTGTGGTACAGATGGTATCTCAATCTGTTGTGCCCAGTGCGCAGTCGAAAAAATGATGACCTGTTCTTTTCTGGATAGTTGATGATATGCGTCATTTTTCAAATGTCCCGGGTGCTCTCTTTCCCATTTGGACTTGAATGTAGCCTTTATAGTGGTCTTTGCCGTTGCGTAAGTTGTCTCTATATCATTTTGCTGTAAGGCACCTCCTTCTTTAGCAAGTCTATCTGCCTCTTCATTTCCTGGTATGTTGCAATGGGCTGGTATCCACTGGATAGTGCACTTCTTGAAGCATTCGGCCAGTCTTTCAAGGGAGATTATCAGATTTTTCAATCCTTTAGTTTGGTGGCTCTTCAGCGCTGATATTATTGAGAGGGCATCTGAAAAGATTACTATCTGTTTTTCTGCCTGTGCTTTGCATTCAATAAGAGTTTCAGCTGCCTGTTTCAGGGCTTCTGCTTCAGCACAGAAGTTGTTGCAGTATTTTCCAGTGGCAATTGCCATAGAGTGAATTCTATTCTTTAATTTTATGAGGATGCCGGCACCCCCATTTTCAACTGCATTTGTTGCCAAACCATCAGTATATGCATGTGTCCAAAGCTTCGCTGGAAATCTTTGGTCAATATACTTGGTTGCTATACACTTTCTCTGTGTTTCTGTCTGTGTTCCCTTACCTTCAATGCCTGGAATATCAGATTTTAACTCAGGAAAGCATCTTATTTTCCACAGTGGGATAGTTGAGCTTGTTGGGATTTTCTTTGCAACTGAGCTAGCTAGTATGGTATTATTGTTAATTTTTTCTTTTGCTTGGGCGACAAAGTTAGTTCGCTTGAGCCTGCCTCTTCCTAGCCTATTCATTCTTTGGTACATGGGGTGTACTTCAATAGTGGTCAGTAGATATGTTTAGTTCAGTGGTTGTCAGTGGATAAGTTTAGTTCAGTGGTGGTCAGTAGATAAGTTTAATTCAGTGGTGGTCAGTGGATAAGTTTAGTTCAGTGGGGGTCAGTGGATAAGTTTAGTTCAGTGGTGGTCAGTGAATAAGTTTAGTTCAGTGATGGTCAGTAGATAGGTTTAGTTTAGTAATGGTCAGTTGATAGGTGTAGATCAGTGGTGGTCAGTAGGTAGGTATAGCTCAGTGGTGGTCAGTGTATAGTTAGTTCAGTGGTGGTCAGTAGATAGGTTTAGTTCAGTGGTAGCCAGTAGGTGGGTATAGTTCAGTGGTGGTCAGTGGATATTTAGTTCAATGGTGGTCAGTAGGTAGGTATAGTTCAGTGCTTGTCAGTGGATAGTTAGTTCTATGGTGGTCAGTCAATAGGTTTAGTTCAGTGGTGGTCGGTAGGTAGGTATAGTTCAGTGGTGGTCAGTAGATAGGTTTAATTCAGTGGTGGGCAGTAGATATAGTTCAGTGGTTATCAGTAGATATAGTTCAGTGGGGTAGATAGGTTTAATTCAGTGGTGGGCAGTAGATATAGTTCAGTGGTTTTCAGTAGATAAAGTTCAGTGGTGGTCAGTAGATAGGTTTATTCAGTGGTGGGCAGTAGATATAGTTCAGTGGTGGGCAGTAGATATAGTTCAGTGGCGGTTAGTAGATAGGTTTAATTCAGTGGTGGGCAGTAGATATAGTTCAGTGGTGGGCAGTAGATATAGTTCAGTGGCGGTTAGTAGATAGGTTTGATTTGAAGGTGGTCAGTAGATAGATTTAATTCAGTGGTGGTCATTTGATCTGTCTGAAATGGCGTAATATTCGAATGGCCATAAGCAAAGATTATCGGCCTCTGGTAGCAAGATCTAGTTGTAGAAGTGTACAGGAAGTGATAAAAGGATAAGATAAAAGCCTTATAACAGAATCAGAAGATAGATCTAGATTCAGGCTAAAATTATTGAAGATGAGGGTGGATCAAATGAAATTGATGAGGGTTCAAACTCAGAATGCATTTTGCGTATGACAACAAATTTCAAATCCTCATAAAAAATAAATTTATGATCAAAAACAATTTAAACTTTCCTGTATTGTGTGAAAATGGATATTACCTAAAATGAAACTGGTTTTAGAAGTTCCAATTCTGCATTGTGCTTGAAATATTTTGTAAGTGCACAAAAATTGTATTACTTTTAAAATTTAAATTCTTCTGTATTTACTATTGTATATATTGAATTAATTGTTTTAAATTAATAAACTGTTTAACTATGTTTATGTAACAGATTTTTCATTTAGCTACATTTTATGAATAAAACTTTATTTTATCGTTAAAATTAAATTATGACAAGAATAGTAACACTGTTACCTGCTATGCATGCTGTAAAAGGCAGCTAAGGAAAGTTGGGTGTAGGATTGGCCACCCATCCTGCACAGACTTAAAGAAAAAAAAACCATCTTCAACACAGACAAAATAAGCAAAGCATCATCATCATCAGCTGCCATCTCCACATTGAAGGTTGGCTGTAATGGATCTCCAATGTCTTCTGTCTCTTGTGTGGATGGTGCACTCTGATAGACTGTTTCCTGTCCATCTCTTTATGTTATCTTCCCATTTATAGCGCTGTTTTCCTTTTGCACATTTCCCTTCAACTCTTCCTTCTATTATGGTCTTCTGTAAGATGTTATGCCCTTTTACTTGGCCAAAATATTTTAGCTGTCTAATGTTGATGTCCTTCATTAATTCTCTTTTCATACCTAGGTTTCCTAGGACCGCTTTATTTGTTTTCTTCTATTTCCATGAGACGCGCCCAGGCAAAGCAGAAGAAGAAAATATGGGAAAAATCTTGAGCATATTACACAGAACTGGAAGGCATGGCATAAATTTGTTGAAAGCCTATGCTTCATAGGGAACTAAAAGGTAATGAATGATATGAATTATAATTATTTATGATCAAAGGCTTTGCTGATGCTTGCATAAACACTTTTATTTTATCCAGGATAGTACTGCTGCCATTCAAGCCCTGTCTGAGTACAGCTTACTAAAACATGGAGTGGAAGTGGATTTGTGGTGCAATGTTAGCTCAGACAGACAGGAGGAATACTTTCATTCATTCAAGTTTACAGAGAAGAATGCTACTCATCCTGAATCTATGAAAAATGTAAGATTTGTATAATAATATAAGATTTTTATTTTTTGTTTTTAATTTTGTGAAGAAAAAATATCTTGTTCAACCTCTGGTGGATTATAATTAGGATCTATAGTGTTGCTAACTCCAGATAATAATTTTGATTGCCGATACTGATCATGATATCATTTTGCTTTTCCAATTAGTGTAAAAAGAGTACATTAAAAGTGTTAAATTGTATGGATGTTTGTGTGTGCTGCCTTTTCCAAAAATGTTTTGTCCCATTCAACCCGTGATGGGTTATAATTAGGATATATAATATAATAAATTCAAGATAATAAAATCCGATTACCGATATCTAAATATAGTATCTTCTCTCACCCCCTACTCAGTCCAAATACAGGAAATCAAAACTATAAAATTGGCAGTCTCTCATAGCTGTCATGTTGTCAATAACGGGGGAGGAGGTTGAAAAGCCTGAATGATTAGGATGACGCCAAAGTCCCTATTCATCCGTCATCATCAATATGCATTACGAGAACATCACCAGACACCTCACTTTCCCACCATACCTTCACTAATCCTTATATCTAAATTGTTGTTCATGTTATATACTGTTTGTTTATGATGTAGTTCTATCATCATCATTCGCATTTTGCTTTGTGCTCCTTATGAAGCAAAGAGCCACCACAGCACCTGGTCCCACAGGAAGCCTCCATCAAGCAGTTACACGTTCTTACAAATGTGACTTCTGTGGCATTTGTTTGCATTTGTCATAGCTGTGGTCTCCTGCTTGATATCAGCATTTTTGTTTATTTTTACAATAGCTTTTTATATGACTGTTACGTACATTTATTACCTACGGGGGTAGTCTTCGGTCCTGCCAAATGTACGCACCAGTTTTATATAGTTATATTATTTGTGCGTTCGATTGATTCACGCACTGACCTGCACAATGCTGTGTGAGTTGCTTTGGACGCACGTGTAACCTAGTTGAGTAGATTGTGACGTCATGATAGGGGCAGCTCGGACGACATTTATGTCCGCAGTGTTATTCTTTGATTCCTGGCAAATTTGAAGAAGCCATCAGTTGTATTCGTATCTATTGGTCTTCATGGCGAAGCCAATAGTGGAAGAATGAAGTAAGTGTCGCCCCATTTCTTATGGCAAGTTTAATTATGTAAATTAAAGTATCAGGCCGCTCCTATTAATGGTCTAGCGGGAATTCATCGGAGATGACATTCCTAGAATTGGACACACGGAGTCGATAGCCTTTGGAATCTTTTGTAGAGGGAGAATCCATATGTGGAATCAAGTTAATGAATATATATATGCTTCACATGTTTAATATGCCGTTTTACCTATGCCAAAGTCGTGGTATGGATACCGAGAGGTTAGCCAAGATGAAACACTAACCTGGTTGTATTGTTATATCTGCCTTTGTTTGGATTGGATATGCTATCTAAGAATTTTATGAAGAAAGTCTGGGATGCTTACAAGTATGATATAAATTATTGCTCCGTGAGAATGAATCCGTTTGCCTTAATAAACGTCCTTGGGAGAAGGTCAACGGACGTTAATACCATGTCTGTTATATGGTAATGGAAGTGATCCTTAGTCACTGGAATATAAGAGAACTTAACTGTTAGAGAATCTACAACAACTATTAACAGTGATATTAACATTTTGACGTATGATCTTCGCATCTGTAACTATGATTGTCTTGTTCCACTTCGTTGGTGTCACGTCAATAAAATATATGTACAGTAATCACCGACTTGTGTGCTGCCAATACTTGCCCAGTTCACCCAATTCAACGATACTTGTTGGAATTTTCGTTTGAAGAACATTGTTGACATTCATTCCGTTTTAACCATTCGCGTTTCAATTTACCTCTTCACTGAACTCAACGATAAAATGGAGTCAACAATGACTGACTAAATTTCTGACACTTTTTTTTGTAGGATAAAGTTGTGAGCATATGATTAGAAGGAAGGAAGAGATAAAAATGAGATATCATTATTTTCCTTTGCACTCTTTACGGAACATGGAGCCAACACTGTAGCTGATTCCCTTGCAGGAAGCCTGCACTAAGCATTTATATGCTTTCACAGCTCTGGTTTCTGTGGCAATTTGTTTTACTTGATGAGATAGCCAGCCTCAAGCACACCCTATATTAGTCGCCTTGTACGAGGTTCTTGAGGTTGCTGTAGTCTCTTTCTTTCTTTGTCTGTTCTGAGACCCCAGGAACTTCATGGTGAGATAAAGTGGTAGAATAAGTTTGAAGTGTAGAAATTGTATGATAGTAAACTCTACACAGAGCGATACAACAGGAGGCAATCTGATCATCAGAAGTAGTCCCCCCTCAATCAAGTGTTTCGGCCCTTTAATCTCCTTTACAGGGGGGAACTTGGGTCATGACTTCCAAATGTCAGCCTCCTGTTGTCTGGTGCAGAGAACTGAACCCACTGCACCTTGGTTGCAGCTTTCAATTTCACTCCTGTTTTGCTGCCAGCTGGAGGCAACTGTCAAAGTAACCTTTATGTTGTAAATAAATTACTGTCCTGAATTCCATAGCCCGTTGCAGTTGTTCTATAGCCAACATGATGCCCTTTCCACAGTTTCACTGAGCCTCTTAAGTGCTTGTTCTTGACTGTCCTTTCAAACCCAACAGTTTCAGTAGATTTTACACTGACATACAATCGATATATGGATCAAACAGATAAAGGTGACAAAAGTGCCCACCTGAAAATAAAGAACAGTATTCTGGAAAATGCCCTAAAGGGCGAGATATACTTCGATCTCATTTCTGAAGAGGACGTGGTGTACACATTGAAAACCAGCAGAAACACTGCTCTGGGTCCTAATGTTGTACAATACCATCACATTAAACAGCTCGACGACACAGCCATTATAAATATGGTCTTCTTCTTCTTCTTTGATCCTTAGCCACTGACTGTCAAAGCAGTCAGTGGCCATCACGCCTCGTGGCGTCTTGTAGGGCAACAACAAATTGATTCCACTTTGCTCGGTTGGTGGCCATCCTTTGTACAGTGCCCCAACTCTGGTTCATTCTTTGCATCTCAGCCTCCACAGTCCTCCGCCAAGTTGTTTTTGGTCGGCCTCTCTTTCATTTTCCTTCAGGGGTCCATAGCATAGCTGTTCTTGTGATGGCATCGGGGTCTCTTCTGAGGACATGGCCAACCCAGCTCCAGCGTCTGCCAGCTATGATGGTGTACATGTCCTCTTGCTTGCTCTGAGTAAGCAGATCTTGATTGGTGATGGTATTCGGCCAAAAGATTTGGAGAATTTTTCTTAGGCAGGTTGTGTGAAAAGAGGACAATTTCGACATTTCCTTCTCTGTAACTCTCCAGCATTCCGCACCATAGAGAAGCACAGAAAGCACACAGCTCTAATATAATCTTAATTTTGTCCTTGTGCTGTACTGAGAGGACTTCCAGATGTTGTTTAGACTAAAAAAGGCTGTTCTTGCTTTGTTCATTCTGTTGTTGATGTCTTTGCTTGCTCCACCGTCTGGTGTTGCTATGCATCCTAGGTATGTGAAGGTGTCTGTCTGTTCCAGTTGCTGATTCCTTAATGATATGGGCTTAGGGTTGCTCACATTGAGCGTCATGACCTCTGTCTTCTTTAGATTGATGTTCAAGCCCACCTGCTGGCTATACTTATTAAGTCTATCCGTTTTGTCCTGGATGTATTGATGTGAATGTGCAAGTAGTGCAATGTCATCTGCATGTTCCAGATCTTCCAATGTAGAAAATGTAGTCCATCTTATTCCTTTTGGACTGCCCTCTGTTGTCTGGCGCATCACCCAGTCCATGACTGTTAAAAATAGAGTGGTTGATAAGGGGAATCCCTGTCATACTCCTGTCTTCACCTCAAAGGTTAGGTTGCTCTGCCCAACGCTACACATAAAGTTGGCATAGAGACTTTTTATGATTGACATTATGCAGCTTGGAATTCCATAAGCCCTCAGTATTTTCCATAAACTGTTCCTATGTATACTGTTAAAAGCCTTTTCAAAATCAACGAAATTAATGTACAGCTGTCTTTGCCATTCTGAGCACTGCTCTATAATGTTCCTGAGGGTAAATATATGATCTACACATCTGTTCTTTCTAAATCCTGCTTGTTCTTTCCTCAGTTTGTGGTCTACTGCTTTTGAAATTCTCTGTATAATTATCCTGCCTAGTATTTTGCTGGGAACTGAGAGAAGAGTGATTCCTCTCCAATTATTGCAGTCTGCAAGATCTCCCTTCTTGTGCAATTTGACAATTATTCCTTTGTTCCACTCTGTTGGTGTTGTCCCTGTTTTCCAGACTTGTGCAAATAGTGGTTCTAATAGTTCTGCTGCTAGCTCAGGGTCTGTCTTAAATAGCTCTGCATTAAAGTTATCATGGCCAGGAGCTTTTCCATTCTTTAACCCTTTGATTGCTGTGATGATTTTTTCTTTTCGTGGAATGTCTGTATTAATATCTAGATCATTTTCAGCCTCAGGAACATTCAATTGTGTCTCTGGTGGTTCCTTGTTCAGAGTTTCTCTGAAGTGCTCTGCCCATCTTGTTTCCTGTCCCTCTGCTGTCGTGATGAGATTTCCTTGCTTATCTCTTACTAATGTAATATTCTTTGCACCTCGT
Source organism: Oreohelix idahoensis (assembly GCA_024509875.1). NCBI lineage: Eukaryota > Metazoa > Mollusca > Gastropoda > Stylommatophora > Oreohelicidae > Oreohelix > Oreohelix idahoensis. The sequence goes on along the minus strand of JAMPIV010001654.1, from coordinate 1,104,159 downwards.
TTTCCGCTGATGATTTTAGTTATTTTGTATACTGTGCTTTGTTCATTTCTCAGTGCTGCCTCTTCTATCTGTCTTGCAAGATCATCTAGGAAATTCCATTTGTTGGCTCGGGTTTAGCGTTTAACTTCCTTGTCCAGCTGACTGTACTGTTTGCTATAAAGTTGCTTTAACCTGGTGGACTTCACTTCTGTTTTCTTTCTTTTCATTTCCTTTCTCATCATTATGGTGTTTAATGTTTCTGGTGTTATCCAGTCTTGCTTCTTCCTTTCCTGGTATCCCAAGCATGATTTGCTGCTTTCCTTATATATTGTTGAAATGGTGTTGAATTTCTGGTCTATATCATCAGTCAATGTCTTTTCCTGACTTTTGGCAAATTGATATCGCTTCTTTATATCAGCCACAAAAGCTTTTCTGGTAAGGGGGTCCTTCAATTTGCTGATGTCAAACCTTTTGTGTAGATACAGTTGGTCCAGCCGTTCTTAGTTTCACTTTCAGTTTTGCTACTACTAAATGGTGATTACTTCCCACATCCGCAACTCTTCTTACCTTCACATCTTGTAATGCATGTCTCCATCTACCGTTAATCACAATGTGGTCTATCTGGTTTCTGTCCCGACCATTTGGTGATTCCCATGTTAATTTGTGAATTTCTTTGTGTGGGAAAAGTGTTCCTCCAATGACCAGGTTGTCAATGCTACAGAAACTCAATCTTATTCTTATCAGTCTGTTGTTGATGGGTCTCCATTCCAGTAATGTCCTTTCTATTCCTTTCTGTAGAATAATGGCTACACCTTCATTGTGCTGTCCATCCTCTCTTCCAGAGTAAAGTACTGTTTCTCCTGTTGCTGTTTTAACTTTTCCTGCCCCTGTCCATCTGCTCTCGCTTATCCCTAGAATGTGTAATGTATAGTTTCTCATTTCTGCTGTGACCTGTTTTAGTTTATCCGTCTCGTTCATTGTCCTAACATTCCAAAATCCTATTCTTGTTTCACGTTTTGTGGTCAGGATGTCCATTTTCGTGTCAGTGGCTTCCTTTCGGCTTTCACCACTGACAGTCATACGAGCCTCAGACTCCGGATGTCCGTCCCGCAGCAAAGTTTGTTCATTTGTTGTCATTTCTGTAACTTCATTTTTTTTTTTACATAGACAGGGGTGTTAGCCCTGTGCTAAAACCCCCAACCTGGAGGACCAGGGTGTCTGCTTTAGGTACACAAGCCGCTATACCTTGACGAGGTATTGACACCGGTGATGGCAGTATAAATATGGTGAGTGATTTCAATACCAGCATACAGAATGCTGAGGTGCCGGCAGACTGGCAACACAGTTACCTTCAGCCACTTCCTAAACCTGGCAAAGACTCCACACTGCTCAACTGCTATCAAATTATCACACTACAGAATGTCTATGGTAAATTACTTGAAAAGATAGTTGCAAGACAAGTAATGAGCCACCTCGAAAATGCACACGTCCTTCCTGATACCCTGGGTAGCTATAGGCCTATGACAACAACATGGGGTAACACTGGAACGTTTGTGTACGATGTGTATGAGGGATTCCAGGGTAAAAGAGAAACTGTGGCTGTTGCAATTGACCTAGAGGATGCTTATAACATTGTGGACTTTGCAACCCTAATAGACTGTATAATGGCATTTGGTGTAAACCCTTGGATAACAAGGTGGATAGCAGCTGCCTTAATGGAGATATCAGTTACATTTGGCTTGGGAACATGGACATCAGAATCAATGCGCATTTGCCCGGGACTACCCCAGGGTTCTCCACTATCACCAGTGCTGTTTAACATCTTCACAGCAACAGTAGCAACCTTTCAACCAACAGGACTGGGACGAACATTAACTTTCACAGATGACATACTCATATACAGAACTGGCTCAGACAGACAGGAAATGGTCCAAGGCATACAAGAGACACTACAGGCGGTTTCTAAATGGTGTGAGGAAAGCGGATCAAAGGTCAATCCCAACAAGGCCTGTGTGATGTGGTGCTCTTTGAACAACTCCATAGTGAAACCAGACCTTCCAGACATCACTTTCAATGGGCAGAACATTGAAAGGCAAGACAGGCTGAAGTATCTGGGAGTAACGTTTGTTCGTGGGCTATCATTCAAGTATCATGTCGAACTGATCATACAGAAGTGCACACGAGGACTGGCAGCCTTAAAAACAATGGCTGCTGCGTGCTTGGAACAGAGACTATTGTTTCTCCTGTATCATCAGCTCGTGATTTCAGTAATTGAGTATGGGCTAGTAATACTCACGCTGTCAGAGTCACAGTGTGAATGACTGGAATGCATTCAAAATGAAGGGATGCGACTAGTTTTGGGTTGTATGCATGATACCCCCATTGTGACAATGAGATACATGCTCGGATTGCTGTTGATTAGATCCAGATATGCGATGGCCCAGGCAAAAGCATATATGCAGGTAACCACTGACAAAAGACACCCCCTACATGAGAATGTAGCTGACATCAAAGGAGCAAGAATCAAGAGGGGGATGTCATGGATGGCATAGGCAGAGGCTATGATTTGTCAGGTGACCAGGGTTGAAAATATATCCAAAGGGAAAGAGTGGTAAGTCAGGGGAGAACTGGATAAACTACCAGCAGGTCATCATTAGCCTTGGAAGAGAGTGCATATCTTGAGGCAACGGAAAAGCAGAGCTGGAGATTAATCAGCTGATAAGTGATCATGCTGAGGATGATGACTCCATTGTGTACACTGATGGGTCTGTTGTGCGTGGTGAGAAATCAGGATGGGGCTTCTCTGCCAGAATAAAGGGCAGGGCCGTAGCTGAACAGAGTGGAGCCTACATGACAACATCCTCCAGCATGAGAATGGAGGTAGAGGCAGTTACTGCAGCACTGAGGTGGCTGTCTGAAACTCCATCAACCAGGGCAATTATATTGCCAGACTCTCAGGCCATGCTTCATAAAGTTCAGAACGGTTGGCTGTGGCAGGAATGGAAAACACCAATAGAATCTTCAAGAACTGGTGTGGATCTACTGTGCTGGTCATGCAGGGGTACATGGCAATGAGAGAGCTGACAGACTAGCCTCAAGAGCGCCTATAGTGAGAACACTGGACATGGATAAGGGAGAGATACTAAGGGAAATTAATGATCGCCTGCTGGATAATGACACTGCAATGGATGAATCAACAAGGCTGAGGCTGTTGGAGTTTAACATCAGGCATGGGACTAGCAGAAATGGACTTGAGAGAGGATGCATCTGTTGTATGTACAACCAGCGTGCTACAGGTACAATTAGCATTCATACTCTTCAACATTTGCTGAGGGAGACTGAGCACCTATGGGTTTGCCCGGAGTGCAGTGAGGTCGATTCTAATTAACAATAACAATACACTGAGACAGCCACTAGACCTCTTGCACCTACCTCAACAGCCATGACCCGTGCAGTGTCTCAAGTCTGTGACCAGATCATTATTTAGATTCAACTGGCATGGTCAGCTTGTATGACAAATTTAACTTGCAACATTTAAAAAAATGTATAACATAAAATGCTAGGTCACATTAACATTACATCTCAACATGAGATCTGGTCTGTTCAACACATGACTTCAAAGCAGGCAGCAATTTTTGGACATCAGTCCTTGTTCTGGAGTTGCCAGGCAAGAGAAGCAGAGATAGACCAAAAATACAAGGAGGAGAGAACTGGAAACAGAAATGAAAATGATGAGGAAGGCATGGAAAGAACTTTAGATGATGGCATGTGACAGGAGGACTTGGCATATGTGTGTTAAAGGCCTATGCTCCTTGGGGAGCTAAAGGGTATTAGTTGATTGATTGACAGCTGTACTGATCCCCACTGTTTTGAAGTCCCAAGAGCCATCATTGAAAAAAATGGACATGCAAAGTTAACAGTTTATGTAGAGTATGAACATAATAGTAGTTTTCTTAAATTTTATTTTAAAATTACATTTTACTTTAATAAGCAACACAAAAACTGCAGTATTACAGTTCGGTTTTGTCTCAGTTTGCTATTTTGAATATTTATGACTAGCGACATCTTAAATATAGAGGACCCAAATGTTGTCTTGTTGGAATCCTCATAATTTTCTTATCAATTTTTTCTCAGCCAAGATCAGTACCTTGCAGAATTATTGTTATCTGCAGAAAAAAAACACACACTAATACTTAAAAAATAAAAATGTTAGAGAAACATTATTTTTTAAATATACTAAACATTTATTAAAACATTTTTTTCTGTTGTGCCATTCAGGTTCCTGTTGGTCAGGTTCTAGATGTGTTGACAAAAGGCCAGGGTTTAGGCCAAATGCAAGTTAATGTGGAGTACAATATTCCAGTAGATAAAAATCGAAAGTGTCCATTTAAAATTGTTGCTACGGCAACAAAAACCAAGATTTCATCACTGGACCCCACAAACAGGTAAATACATAACTATGGTATTAATCTTGTTCTTTTCAAAGAGGGATTTATAATGGCCCAAAATATGCTCATAAGATCTGAAGTGATTTGACACCTAGTCCTTGTCATTTTTTGACGAGCTGTTGCTCACTTAATAATAATGAATATTAAATTTATAAGCAATTTGAAATGCCTACTTCATTTATCTTCAGCAACCCACTCTGCACATCATGTGATATTGGATGTACAAATGACAAAACAGTTGTAGCTCGTCTAAGGCTTACAGTTGACAGAGCAGTTCTTATGCGACAGTGTAAAAATAAAAAACCACTACTTCAAGAAGAGAGCTTTTGTAAAAGGTAACCTTAAATTTTTTGGGTAAAAACTACTTACTTAGTCGTTCCTCTTCTACCCTGGGGTGTAGAGGTTTGCTAGAGAGAGTGCCATACTATCCTGCCGGCCGTCTTACTCCTTGGCCTGGTTCCAGTCTAGTCTTTGGTCCTTCAGAGATTGTCTAAAGTTGTCCTCCCAGCTTTGCTAAAAACACATTAAACAAATATTCTGAACAGTAATTAAATGCACATTATATATGTATGTATGTGTGCATCAGCGTGCATTAGGGAATGTGGGCTTCTGGGAATTAAAGGGGCAGGAATAAACATGACTGACAATCTCAAAATGTGTGCTCAAAAACATGATTAATGGCAGCATGATATATTCCAAGCAACCTTATACTGAAGCACATATTCCTAGCAACATTACATTGTAGGACATATTCATAGCAACTTTACACTATAGGAAGAGCCGCGGTACGGAAGTGGTTAGTGCACTGGCTTCCTAGCTCAGCAATAAGTAGTTTAATCCCCAATTACAAAGATCTGAAAGAAGCGTATGATTTTCTTAAGGACACATATTGAGAAGTATAATAAAATTAAAATACACTGTGAAAATGCTCAAAGTTATGAGAAAAGAGGAAGAGGATAATGAAGAGAGAAAGTACTAGACGTGAAATATAAGATTGTCAACAGTTGAACTGACAAGAACACCAAAGGCTGAAAGTTGTGAAAAGGCATTATTACAATGAATATTGGCACAGCACTTGATAATAATTATCAAAATTAAAAAAAAAAAATTATTTTGTCCAGTTTTGTTTGCATGTTTGCTCAGTGATGCTAGACAACTCATGATGTTGTACAGAGAATCTCAATCGTAGATTATTTGCAGACTTAAAATGTACCCATAAATATAGAAGAGGTGTTAAGAATAGACAGACCTATGGAACTACATAATATAGTCAAACAGTATTTAACAAGAACAAAAGTTAAAATATATAGTAATTGCTGGGTACATGGCAGAGAAGGTGGTCTGATGATGTTTTTATAAAATATATGACTTATGATGAAAGTCTCTTAAATATCTAACTAAAAACCGCAGGCCTTTACACCTCTCACCCTGATTATTATTTTTGTTTGGTGTTTTTGTTTGCCTTTTTTTTTACATCTCTTTTTTTTGTTTGTTTGGTTTTTTTTTTTGTGGTTTTTTTAACTCTTTGACTCTGGAATTATTTTCCACCCTGTGCCGTAATTTAAATTCGTGATAGACTAAAAACAACTCTATGAGCGTTGTTTTGGCACGAGTGTAAAGTCTGACCAACGCTCTGAGCTTTGTTCCGGAGTCAAAGAGTTAACATGCACACAAATTTGGTAATTTTAATTTGACCTATTTGTAATGATTGGACGGGAGACGTAATGCCACTTTCACCATATCAGCAGTGGTTCATATTATTTGGAATTTAAAACAAATATCCTGATCAAAGGTTGAATGGGATATTTCTCATCAAATTAAAAAACACAAAAAAACTATTGCCTATAGTTTTTCGTGCAACTAGGGTGACCATATCATATTTCACAAAAAGAAGACATTTTCTGACTTTTTGGTGTAAAAAAAAGAGAACAGTACATGACCAAAAAAAGAGGACTTATTAATTTCAATTTATTAATGCATGATTGTGATGACTAGTGCTAGTTTTAGTTTTATAAAGGTTAGAAAGTTACTGGCTTCTGAGTTCAAAACCTGGTTTCATCATGCTCCTGTCTACTCAGCTATTTATGTATGAAAACTCTTAATAGACTACAGAAACAAAGAAAAAGATCAGACGTGAAGAAGGAAAAGCCAAAAGAAGTTCCCAAAAATCGACATCCTCGGTCTGCCCAAGAAAATCAAGCGGTCAGCAAGAAGTCAATATGTATTCACGTATGCTTACAGTAAGTGTCAGCCGGGTACTGCATGGCTCATTTCAGTTTTTTTTCTTCTCTGAACTTTGTTTTAGCTTTTTTGTTATTGCTTTTCTTATTTTGAGTTTTGTCTAAAATGAATAGTGCAGTTTACTTACTTGTTGATCACCAGTCATGCTGTTACTAATCATCGGGAAAAGCAGTTTTCATTCTGAGTGAAGTTTGTTGCTCTGTCTAGCATTTCATCATGTTTCTTCAGGATTTCTTTAACATTAATTATTAACCTTTTTCTCAGGAGGGGTCCCCTTGGCCTGTAGCCAGATTTTTCCATTGCTGAAGGTTCATGACTAGCTACTTGGGCTGTTTTTAAGAGGTGTGCAGAGCATTTTAATTTCTGTGTAGCTGGTACATTGATTTGTTGCTACCAGCTTTCTAACATCTTTTCTCCTGTCTGTTATTGTAATTTTTGCACTTTTTCTTAACCATCTTATCTCTTAAGTTGAGATCTTCATTTTTGTGTGTTTTAGATACTGATCACATTTGACATTTATAGCTAAATAGTATGATGAAAATGCTGTCATTTTGTCTTCATCAAAATGTACCTGAGCCTGACCAATGGAGTAATTTGGTGGGCCAGTCTTCTTCAAGTACCCTTCCTGATAGCATTTGTAATCATGTCTCTCCAAAACTTCCTGTCTTTGTTGCTTTTGATCAATTCTGTTGTTGATTTCTTTCCATGCCATGATGTCAGACTGTCCAGTATCTTCTCTCTTTGTCTTCCTGTACCTCTTTTTTCCTTCACTATTTCCTATTGTCACAATATCATCCACTTTTCTTCTTCTCATAACATACCTTACCCAGTGAAAAATGGATTTCTTTCTTCTAATGTGAGCAATATTCTTTCTTTGTGCACTGACTTCTTTCAAGACATCCTCAGTACACTTTTCAGCTTTCCGTAGTATTCTTCTGTAAAACCACATCTCTGTGGCCTCCAGTGCTTTTCCTGCTTATTTAGTAAATGCTCCTGACTCACTTCTATATGTAAGGATTAGCTCTATATCTTCTTTTTCTTCATACACTCTCATACGTCTATTTGAATGTTTTCAAAGAAAGCAGTAGTCAGCTTGAGGCTATTTGCATGTCTGTAGAGCTTTTCTATGAATTGTACTGGTGACGGCCATGTGTCCTTTCTCTGTTCCTCATATGTTGAGCATCTTTAAAGCACATGTTCAGCAGTCATTTTATCTGTGCTACAATTACACTCATCGGTTGTCCCTATTTTTAGCTTGTTGAATAGATATATAACACCAAAGAATGCTTTTTCTTACTTTCATTGACAAGATGTTGCAAAAATACTTTTCTTTGGTAGGCCAGTGTGTCAGCCTTTTTACATTTTACTTCTATTTCTCTATCCATAAAAAACACACAAAAACAAATGTAGCTGGGAACATATCAAGACTAATAGATTACAATCACTCAGAAAATGCAAACACACTTAAACAAGAAGAGAGTAGTATGATAGGAAACTATACAGGGCATTACAACAGGAGGCAGTCTGATCATTAGAAATTTTCCCTCCATTGGGCAAGTATTTTGGCCCTTTTCTTTACACTCTGAGGTGGATAGGCCCACTTGGGTCATGACTCCCAAGTGTCCGTCTCCTGTTGTATTTTCCTGCCTGCACTAGGAATTGAACTCACTCCACCTTGGTTGCACCTTTCAACATCAACTGCTGTCAAAGCAGTCAGTGGCCATCATGCCTGGTGGCACCTTGTAGGGCAGCAACAAACTCCTTCCACTTTGCGAAGGATGGCCACCGACCGAGCAAAGTGGAATCAATTTGTTGCTGCCCTACAAGATGCCACCAGGCGTGATGGCCACTGACTGCTTTGATGGTCAGCGGCTAAGGATCAAAGAAAAAGAAGAAGTTTATCTGTATTTCTTTACTTGTAGCCTGTCACACTCATGTCTATATGATTTCTGTTATTAGTCACTCATGTCTATATGATTTCTGTTATTAGTCACTCATGTCTATATGATTTCTGTTGTTTGTCACTCTGTCTATATGATTTATGTTATTTGTCACTCTGTCTATATGATTTCTGTTATTTTTGTTTAGTGTTGGGATATCTACAGATTTATGGCGGTATTTATATTGTTTTGTTGTTATGTGTAATTGCAGTTTTGAGAATGTGATTTATTTCTTTATGTTGTCCGATTATATATTGTTTTGTTCATATTATTTACATGTTTTATTTTGCACAATTATTTCATGGTAACAAGATATTGATATTTGATATGTATTGACAGCTGAAATAATTACATTTTTAGAAACAAAGATAGAAAGGACATTATACAAAATAAGTGTAAGGGCTTCTCCTCCTAACCAGAGGAGCTTTCATTGCATTGGAAAATATATGATGTATCAAGACTAACACAAAAATAAGAATCTTCAACTCAAATATCAAGTCAGTCCTATCTTCTGGCTCTGAAACATTGAGAATAATGAAAACAACAACCAAAAAGCTACAGACTTTCATAAGTGGGTGCTTGTGTAGAATAGAAGGCTTGAAACAGTTTGATAAGATCACCAATGTGGAACTGATGATGAGAAAGAGACAAGTGCCAGTGGAACACGAAATGAGCAGAAGATGTTGGCGATGAATAGGACTCACACTGAGGAAACCTGCTGGTAGTATTACAAGGCAGTCTTCTTCTTCCGTCCTTAGCCAAAGACCGACCAAGCAGTCGGAGGCCATCACGCCTTGTGGCGTCTTAAGGGCAACAGCAGATTGATTTTCTCTGTTGTAGTTTCCCATCACGCCTAGCGGCGTCTTTAGGGCAACAACAAATAGATCCATCTGCCGTTGTTTCCGTAATCGGTGTGACAAGCCAACGGGTGATCAGCCCATTGGGCATTACAAGGCAGTCCTTGTTCTGAAATCCCCAGGGAAAGAGAAGTAGAAGGAGAGCAAAGAACAAATGGAGAAGAGATTTGAAGCCAGGCATGAAAGGAATGAGGAAGACATGGAAAGATGGCACAGGACAGGAAGATTTTTCATGAGTTTGTTGAAGGCCTAAGCTCCTTGGGGAGCTGAAGGATGATGAATGAATGAATGAATGAATAAGGAAGAGAGTAGCATCATTAGAGTGACACTTGTAAAAACTTGGCATCCTTTACTTTAATTCTTGATATAGGTATACCAAGAAAGGGGCATCAGGACCCACAGAAGTTCAGATTGATATGTTAACAGGATATGAACCAGTTTCATATGACATAGAAAAGGTATGTTTAACCCCTTACGGCCTAAGAGCTTTTACAACTGAACACTAAAGGTTGAACTTGACTCATGAATCTAAGAATATGTATTTTAGAATGTAACTTTCTCTGTAAAGTTGAAAGTATTTAATTTTTGCTTATGAAATGACCCAGTGAGTATTAATGTGTTTTATTATAAAATAATTACTGAGTTATATATGATAGGTAATATATAGGCCTCTGGGTCTTAAGAGGTTTAAAAATAACCTTCCTTTATTACTTAATAATACAGGCTGGTAGCAGATCTTTTATGTCCTTCAAGGTGACGCCAAAGAATATATCACATCAGATCAGCTGCCATTTTCACATTGAAGATCAGCGGCAATGGATCTTTAACATTCTCTGTCTTTTCTCATGATGGTACACTGTAAATATGCTCTTTCCTGGCTGTCTCTTCTTCCTACTTACAGCACTGTCTTTCACTTGCAAAGTTTGCCTTCATTTTTTCCTTCCGTTATGGTCTTATGCAAGTTTAGATCTCCTTCATTCATTTTCTTTTCATTCCTAGCTCTTCTAGGGCTTCTTTATTTGGTTTTTTTCTCTTTCTATGAGATGTGCTCCATTCTTCTATTTATCCACATTTCAAAGGCCTCAATTCTTTCTTCTAGCTGCTTGTTTATTGTCCAATAATTTTTCATTGCCAAATAGTAATGATAAGTATAATAATAATAATAGCCCCTTCAGTCATAACTGACTATGGGAATGCACCCCTGAGGTGACAGCCCTCAGCTGCTTATTTTCCTGGTGCTCCTTTTGACGTTTTTCTCCTCTCTTTTGCTTGTTGTGTGAGTTTCTTTTCGCTAAATCTGAGGTGGCGCCGTAGATAGCATCGCCACTTGGTGCGATTGGCAGCTTCATCCTCCCACGTTGCTGGATTTATGTCCAGTGCCCTCATGCCTCTCTCGCACACATCTTTGAACCTCAGCTGTGGTCGCCCTACTGTTCTTCTGCCATCTGCTAGTTGGCCATAGAAGATATCTTTTGGGATGCAACCATCTTCCATGTGGCGGACATGGCCAAGCCAGCATAGTCTTTGCTGTCTAAACAGTGTATACATGCTTTGAAGGTCAGCACATGACAACACCTGAATATATATATATATATATATATATATATATGTATATATATATATATATATATATATATATATATATATATATATATATATATATATATATATATATATATATATATATATATATATATATATACACACATACATACATATACATACATATACATACAGCAAGAGCTTGTTGCTCTTTTGCAGCTAACGCAGAATTGATTTCCTTGGCATTATCAACATTGTATGTAAATCTAGGGTTTTCCTATGACTTTTCTGCCATTCTGCAACTAGCTGACTGTAAGCTGTATTATCTTTCCCAAGTAATTTTCCTTGTCAGACATGCATTTAAATGATCCTCACTTCTTTAAAGCTAGCAGAAGGAAAGAGAGACTTCATACTGCACATTCCTTGCCATCCAGGAGGCTCTCCACATATGCAGAGTTAAAATACTTTGCTCTGGTTCTGGACTGTCCCAAGGAATTGTCATGTCCTGCACAGAGTTGCCTCCCAGCTCCTGTCACCTGTCATCTATCCACTGTGGGATACTTCTACATGCAGTCAACCAGTTAAAAGCTGGACTTTAAAAAGGGGCGTGAGTGCTCCTCCCAAAATTGGTGTGCAATGCCGGGTTCTCAAAATGTTGCACCATAGTGGAAATAATGGTGCTGGGCCAGCCAGTCAGTGCATTGACCAGGCAGCTCAAGAACTCAGAAGTTGCCTGTTTCAAGATGCCCTGCACCATGGTGCTTCAGGATCTTTGTTAGTGATCTAACGCTGTAATTCTGATATGAGCAACATTTATTCCTTCGGATCCTAGAATTTTTATCATTGCCAAGTTTCTTCCTGAGCTAGGCATGTGAATAATGTTACAAGGCCTTGTAACACTGGAACTGTTGCTCTTTATAATGAATTTTTTTATTGTTATTGCTGATCAGAATAGACGTAATTGTACTGCAGGCAAACCCATAAGTGCTTAGTTTCCCTCAGCAAGTGTTAAAGGGTATGAATGCTAATTGTTCCTGTTGTGCACTGGCTGTATACATGCTGGATGCATCCATCCATATGTCCATATAATGGCTGCCTGTTGACAGGCGCTTCGACAGTTCCAATACCCTATATGCTTATATTTCATAGAGAGTGTGCTTTTTTTTTCTTGATTTTCTCTTGCCAGTTTTTCTTCTAGAAATGAGTACTACAGTAAAAGAGTCCCGTATCAAATCAGCTATTCTTTATTCAGTATATCTGTTTAAAAATTTTCCATTTCAGATCAAAGAAATGCCAGATGTTAGGCAGGTTGCATTTCACAACATTACAGGAGTCATGAGAGTTCAGTTTACTAAGGTATACACATTATGGCATCACTTAAATTCGTTTTGTAAATATATAAGTTGTATATGAACATAAAAAGGCAAGTATTTTCATTACAGAACAAGGTGGTCTACTAAAGAGTCAACGTTTAGTCTACTTTATATGTTTATCATCATAATCATGATTACCCTTTAAATCCCTGTGGAGCATTGGCCTCCAACAAGTCTTCTTATCGGTGCCTTCCATTCAAATTCTGTCCATGACTTCCTCTTCCCTATTTAAGTCTGTCTCCAGTTCACTTCTCCATGTAGCCACCATTTAGTTACCAGTGCTCGCCATTTCACAATGTATTCTTTACATCTGTTCTAGTAATCTCTAGAGCAGGGGTCGGCAAACTTTTAGTAGTGTCGTGCCGAAGTAATGTTGCAAAGTCACTCAGCGTGCCAACCTAAAACCACCATATTTTTATATACAACAATTATTGAAACAATTTAAAAATGATCTTGTATTAACATGTTTCCGATACATTAAATAACTATTCTATTCTTTGTAGATTATTCAATATTTTAATATAAATAGGAACAAATATTAATACAAATATTATGTTTTGCAAAATTTAAGTTCTGAACACATTAGTTTGAAATTTTATAATAAAATTGCCATATGTATATTTTGTTAAGACAGAAAGTCCAATAGTTTGAAGAACAAAACAATTAAAAAACCAAACATAAAACACGTTATTAAAATTTTAATATGAGTAATCATTGATTATTATTGAACTGAGTCATTAATCAATTAATGCGACCCGTGTCCTTGCTTCTCCTTGGTTAATTGTTCAATATCAGGTGTGTATTTTGTCAATTTCAGCTTCACATAGGCTTCTGAATGCACAGGTGTTAGGCGACTTCTCTGTGGACTTAAAACAGCTTTCATGTGTGAGAAAATTTGTTCACATGTATAAGTTGACCCAAAAGCCGAAAGTAGAGCAAATGCAACTTTCTTCAAACAGGTGAACACTTCAGGCAGGGATGTCCAGCAGTTGAGGATGGCAGCTGACTTTTCCAAGCAGCTTCCTTCAAGAGTTTTTCGCAATTCTACAAATTTTTTCGTCCATAACTCTGATGCCTTGAATTCGATGTGTTGCATTTCAAAATTGTCAACATCCATCCACTCGAAAAGAGATAGGTCAAATGGGATGTTAGTATGATCAATTAAGTCGGGCTTGATGAGGTAAGAAAACATGGGCCCGTGAATTTTGAAGTCTTGACCTCGTTTAGCAAACTCTCCTTTGAGCGCTTCAACGTACGTATGAAGCTCATCTCTGTTGACAGTAAATCGATTTGAATGAGCCTTTACGTTTGGAAGGTACTTGTATGTGCTAGTGGTAATATCTCTGCAAAATATGTCTAATTTTGACGCAAATCCTTTCCAGTGTTTAAAAGATCAGGTACTGTTTGACGCTGCCCTTGTAAATGCAAGTTTAATTCATTCAGATTTGTAGTTATGTCAGCCAGAAACATCAGCTTGCACAGCCAGTCCTCTTCATTCAATTCCGGGAAATGTTGTTCTTTTTCATCAAGAAACACCTTGATTGCTTCTAGACATGATACAAATCTGGTCAAATCATTACCTCGACTAAGCCAATGAACATTGCTGTACAGCGGGAGGTCCGAATATGCGCTCTCCATTTCTTGTAGAAGAGACTTGAATTGCCTGTGGGTCAATAAAGAGCGAGAAACTATGAAGTTAAATATCTTGACAACAGTTTCCATTACAGAGTTCATGGATAGTGACGAAATCTTCGCACACAAACTCTCCTGGTGTATAATGCAATGGAAGCTCAATACTTGACGTCCAATACGATCCTCAAGAAGTTTAACAAATCCTTTGTTTTTTCCGACAAATGCAGGGGTGGCATCAGTAGTAACACAGAATATTTTATTCATTTTAATGTTCTGATTTTCGAAATAGCTTACAAATGCAGTTATAATGTCCCCTCCCTTGGCTGTACCATCAAAAGGTATCAAGCAGCACAGTTCTTAATAAATACGGTCGTTGTCACAATATCGCGCAACTATAGCTAGGCGCGCCACGTCATTCACATCGACACTTTCGTCAAGAGCGACACTAAATACAACAGCTTGTTGTAACCCGGTTGTTTGTTTTACCATTACATTTTCAGCCATATCAGTTATGCGCCTCTCGATTGATCTCGCAGAAGCCGGTATTTCTCGAATCCAAGACAGTATTGTTTCTTTATTTGGTATGTCACTAAACAAAATTTCAGCACTGCTCAAAAAAGCTTCCTTGATGTATTATCCATCTGTGAAAGGTTTGCCCTTCGAAGCTACACACTGTGCAATTTTGTAACTACATTCGGTAGTTTTATTTTTGGTTCCAAGTACTTGACTAAAATTACTACTTTGTTTTTTGTAGCCAGAAACAGCCATTTTTATGGCTTCACTTTTCTCCTCAGAGTTTTTAAACATGGACTGATGTTTAGTTTGATAGTGTCTTTGTACACTTGACGTACGGCACACGACACTTACATAACATAAAGCACAAACAGCACGATCCCTTTGTTGTATGAATCCATTTTCGTTTGTCCAAAAGTCTTGAAACGAGCGTATATAAAGTTTTTGTCTTTTTTGAGTCATTTTAACGGCACCGTATCACTTAATAACAACACCAACTTTTGTGCTGCGGTCAACGGACTGTACGGGCATGAGTATGCGACAGCCAAGAGAACTGTAGAGGTGGTGGTGGTCTAGAGAGAGGGGAAGGATAGGACGGAAATATAACTTCGTCGAGGTCAGTCATTGTTGCTTCAAACTCACACTGGGAGTCAAAAACTGCGCTCGAAAACGAAATAAATACGCTCGTCCAGGCGCTAGCCAGACACTATTGCGTAATTATGATATTACGTCTGGGCTTGCCCGTCAAAATTCGCTTGGGATTCTTTTCAAGAATCTCACCCTGCAAACTACGGTAGCAGGTAGACGCCAGACTAGCGGGCGCCGCAAAGTATAACCACTCCCCTTGAAATTCGTTGAAGAATGTTTGTTCTCGGAAACGGTCCATAAAAACGAAGACTTACGTGCAGTATAGTATGATCAGGCCTTTAGTTTGCATCAGATCGCACATTCTTACCTCCAATGTCTAAAAACTTTCGTTTTGAAGGGTTGTAAAAACAGGTATAGCTTTAAAAGAATTATATGCTTCTATTTAATTAAAAATCCAATTTTTTTAAAAATGAGATCATATACTGTACAGTATTTTAATTCACTCAGCGTGCCATTGAAAATCGTTCCACGTGCCACGCTTGGCACGCATGCCGTAGTTTGCCGACCCCTGCTCTGGAGCATAAGACAGTGAAAATTTCTTTTTTTTTTTGGTTCATTTAAACTTTTATGTGCAATTTGATTTCATGTCTTAATATTCCTTGCTCCCTGTCTGTCCATGCTTCATTAGACCTTTGGAAATTAATGGTGCATTATGGAGTTCCCATGATTATCATTAACTTAACTCTTTAAGTCCCAATCGACTTTATATATCCTCAGGGGTTAGACGCGCTTGGCCCAATTGACTTTATAAAGCGTTTAGTATATGTGCCTCTGTTTGAGACTGTTTCTAATTATATCTACCCACAAACCATCCAAAACGTCATTTCCGACTGCAAGTACATTCTTTTAAATACCACACGTGTTTAAGAGTGAACGTGTTTCTGTTTTGAGATATTTATTTTAAAACACACTGGGGTGGTCATTTTTGCATGGGCTAGGAACATAACAAGGTTGAGTGGCTATTTTCTTCACACTATATACAAGAACAATGTCTCATGTAGTTCGTAGGGGTCTCTTGACAAGACAAAGAAAGAATAGAACTACTACACCCCTCAGGGATGCCGTCTGTACAAGGTTGACATCTGCATGTGGCTGGCAACCTCATTATATAAAATAAAACTGTCACAGAAACCACTGCTCCCTTGGGACCAGCTTCAATGGTGGCTCCATGCTCTGTAAGGAACATAAAGGAAATGATGATGATGATGATGATGATATACAAGAACAGTGTTGTTTGTTCTTTAATCAGCTTGTATTTGTTTGTGTATATCTGCAGTCCATATCAACAGATGAAGCAAAATTTGGTCTTTTACATATTCAGTTTAGTCTGCATTTTATATGGTAGTGACCTTCATATGTTACCTGTTGACCTGAATACAACTTCATCACTCCCTTTTGTCCCATTTCTTTATTTTTCTGTATTGCAATCTCTAACCATAAAGATGCCTACATTGACACTCTATAATTTTGTCTCTTTAAGCATGGTCTCTTCCATATTTCTGTCATCTGTCCTCATGGTCTCTTCCATATTTCTGTCATCTGTCCTCACGGTCTATTCCATATTTCTGTCATCTTTCCTCATGGTCTCTTCCATATTTCAGTCATCTGTCCTCATGGTCTTTTCCATATTTCTGTCATCTGTCCTCATGGTCTTGCTTCCATTGCCTGCAGCTCCAACTGTGTAAATGTAGTTAAAGGTAGTCCCATAGCAGATACTGCCTAGGGGAGTCAGGTGTTAAAGACTTCATCTTTTCTAGGTCTCATCCTCACTACTTTTGCCTTCTCTAACTCAAGAACAGAGTCATATACCCATTTTCACAGCTGAGTAGACATAAACATGAAATGATCTTGTTTCAACCCTGTCTGCCTTGCCTTGATAAGCAAAAGCTCTAACCATGTTGAACCTCAAAGCTTGTCTTAAAATAAACTTGCTGGAACATCATACATTAAAAAGCAAGTTATTAAATTGTCACCTTTTCATGTTATTGTATCAGAATTATTACCTAGGGCTGGCAAACTCATCATGTTAAATATATTGCTACATAAGCCACCACTGCAAGAGCACATTACTGCTTTGCTGCAGGCTTCCTGCACAGGGACCAACTTTAATGGTTGATCCAATGCTTCGTTGCGAACAACATGAAAAATGAATCCTTTAGATACAGCTTGCCTCCTCACCCATTTTGAAAAAGAAAGTGTCGTCTCTTTATATGTCCTCCTTCTTATTCTTCGTACACCCTCAGTCGTCTGCTTGAATATTTTCAAAGAAAGCAGTCATCATCTTGAGCCTATTTGTATCTCTATAGAGTTTTTCCAGGAATGATACTGGTGAAAATCATATGTGCATTCTCTGTTGCTCATATGTTGGGCATCTTTCAAGTAGATGTTCAGCAGTTATTTTATCTATGCCACAGTTACACTCATCAGTAGTTCCTATCTTTAGCTTGTTGAATAGCTGGTATCCCAATCTGTTCTGCCCTGTAAGGAGTCTGAAGATTACCACTTGTTCTCTTCTGCTGAGCTGGTAATATTCATTATTTTGTGTGTGTGGCCTGGATGCTCCATTTGTTCTTGTATATCCATATGTCCAAAATGTTTATTTTATTATTTTTTTTATGTGTTAATATAGTTTGTTTACTATAACTTACTTCTCTTTTATAATAATGTCAAAGGTGTTGAAATAGCATTTATAGTATATATTAATGAAACTGAGTTTGTACCTTAATATGGACTTTCCTTAATTTTAACATATTTTTATCTATGCTGCTTCATGTTGCAAAAGTGATAGGATGCCTTTTTAAATAAAAATTATGCTTAGATGCTCGTTACAATTCCTGGATATCTCTAAGGAAACAAAGAATGATTAGATGCTCGTTACAATTCCTGGATATCTCTAAGGAAACAAAGAATGATTAGATGCTCGTTACCATTCCTGGATATCTCTAAGGAAACAAAGAATGATTAGATGCTCGTTACCATTCCTGGATATCTCTAAGGAAACAAAGAATGATTAGATGCTCATTACCATTCCTGGATATCTCTAAGGAAACAAAGAATGATTAGATGCTCATTACCATTCCTGGATATCTCTAAGGAAACAAAGAATGATTAGATGCTCATTACCATTCCTGGATATCTCTAAGGAAACAAAGAATGATTAGATGCTCATTACCATTCCTGGATATCTCTAAGGAAACAAAGAATGATTAGATGCTCATTACCATTCCTGGATATCTCTAAGGAAACAAAGAATGATTAGATGCTCATTACCATTCCTGGATATCTCTAAGGAAACAAAGAATGATTAGATGCTCATTACCATTCCTGGATATCTCTAAGGAAACAAAGAATGATTAGATGCTCGTTACCATTCCTGGATATCTCTAAGGAAACAAAGAATGATTAGATGCTCGTTACCATTCCTGGATATCTCTAAGGAAACAAAGAATGATTAGATGCTCGTTACCATTCCTGGATATCTCTAAGGAAACAAAGAATGATTAGATGCTCGTTACCATTCCTGGATATCTCTAAGGAAACAAAGAATGATTAGATGCTCGTTACCATTCCTGGATATCTCTAAGGAAACAAAGAATGATTAGATGCTCATTACCATTCCTGGATATCTCTAAGGAAACAAAGAATGATTAGATGCTCATTACCATTCCTGGATATCTCTAAGGAAACAAAGAATGATTAAACTACTGCTTGCTCAGGCATGTAAGAGGCGACTAATATGACGTTGTGCATAAGGCTGGCAACATAATCTTATGAAACAAGTTGCTATAGAAACCATTGCTACAAGAGTACGTGAATGCTTATATGCAGGTTTTATTGTGACCAACTGCAATGGTGACTCCATCCTCCATAAGAAGCTAAAATGGAAATGATAATAAAGATGTGTAGTAAAAATCATATAAAATATTTTCCAGATCTTAGGTAGAAAAAAAACTTGCGTGGCTTTCAGAGCTGTGACTGAAGAAGCAGTAGGTAGACTAATGCCAGCCATTATTGAAGTCACAGAAATTGGAACATCTGGTAAGGATGTGTATGTATGTACATGTGCAAATTTATATATGCCATGCCTAAGGATTGAGTTTTAGTTTGCTTTAACTGACTTGTCAATTGATATTAATGTCCCAAAAAGTTCCCAGGGGTCTCTGAAAAGACAAAGAATAGGACTACTGCACCCTCAGACATGTCATACAAGGCGACTTATATGAGGTTATAAGTGTGGCTGGCAACCTCATCATGTAAAACAAATTGTCACAGAAATCACTGCTGCAAATGCTTTTGACTGCTTAGTGCAGACTTTTTACAAGACGGACCAGCTGCATTGGTGGCTCCATGCTTCGTAAGGAGTGCAAAGGAAAATTATGATGATGTCTAATGGCATAATTTCTATCCACAGTTGTATGTCCTTAGTGTATTCAAGTACTACAGACACTTGTGGTTTTCTTGGCCAAAGTTGTCTTGCCATCCCGAATCTTCCCTATCTGCTTTCCTGTGTTTCTTTTGCCCATGTTGTTTCCTGTTGCTGTTAAGTATTCTAAACTCTTCTTTCTAAACGCAGGAAGCTTGTTGTTTATGTGAATTCATAGTTATACAACCTGATTTTCAGCAATTTAAAATGTGTCTATGCACCCATTTCAAAATTAATCACTCAAGGAAATTTAAGAAAGAAAAACAAAAATGAAGTAGATCCGAACTCCCAGTGAAACTCCACATGATACATATTTGAAAAACCCTAAATCTTAGAATTACCCTCAAAGCTATTTAGTCACCTCTTGTATTCTGCATATTTCATTCCGTTGTTAAATGTCTGTGTGTTATACTGATATTGTTTAAGCACCGTTTGGTTCATATATTCATTTCAAATGGATACTATTTCTTATAAATTTTATTAATATTGACTTTTAATGTGCACATTTAATTGTAAATTACTATTAGTTGTCATATGACAAGATCACTAATGTGGAACTGATGATAAGAACTAGACAAGTGCCAGCTGAACAAGAGATGAGAAGAAGGTGCTGGAGATGGATAGGACAAACACTGAGGCAATCTATTGATTGCAATTATTATTTTTACGTAATGATATGTGTATTATAACTTTCTGTATTATTATTTTTACGTAATGATATGTGTATTATAACTATACATATTATTATTTTAACATACTGATATGTGTATTATAAACTATATGTATTATTATTTTTTTGTAATGATATGTGTATTATACTTACTTAGTCGTTCCGCTTCTACCGTGAGGTGTAGAGGTTTGGAAGAGAGAGCGACAGACTATCCTATCGGCTGTCTTCCTCCTAGCCTGGTTCCATTCTAGTCCTCGGTCCTTCAAAGATTGTCTAATGTTATCCTCCCAGCTGACTCTGGGTCGTCCTGGGGGTCTGGATCCCTGGCTCTTTGTTTCCCATGCTTGTCGTGGTAGCCGTTCTTCTCCCATTCTGCAGACATGGCCAAACCATCTTAGTTGGGACTGTTCTACTTGGGTATGCAGGGGGGTGGGATTTTAGGCCTTGACGTATCGTCCGGTTGCGGACCATGTCTCTTCTTGTTACTTCAACCACCTTCCTCAGATACCTCATTTCTGAGGTTTGGATCTGGCTTTTGTGGGTTGTAGTCATTGCCCATGACTCGCATCCATATGTCAAGACTGGGACATAGGTGGAGCGGTATACAGCCATCTTCATTTTCTTACCAAAAATGTGTATTATAACTATATGTATTATTATTTTTACATAATGATATGTGTATTATAACTATACATATTACTATTTTTATGTAATGATATGTGTATTATAACTATATGCATTATTATTTTTACTTAATGATATGTGTGTTATGACTAAAAAGACCTGAGATTGCTGCATATTAAGCGTCATTTGTAGATATCCCCAGTGGCAGAATGCATCTCCTTATTGCACATGTATGTGTGGGGAAAAACTTATTCAGTGCCCAGTTAAAACTTAAAAAGTGTCTGGGGCAGAAAGAGTTCATAAATATTTTCTGTAAACTGTGTGCTGGACTGAAATTTGATAATCATTTGACAAAATGTTGCTCCATAACAGAAGTAGATGAATTTAGATGGTAACTATAAGCTCAGACAGTTCACTATTCATGTTATTATTTCCAAATTGACGTTTATTTGGCTTTCCTAATAAACCTTTACTACCTTTGATAGCTCTGCAGTGTGCAATTAATTATTATCCTCCACCTGGAGAGGAAAGTCTGCAGATATACTGTGCTGATATCACTAACAGCAACAAAGGGGAATGTAAATGCCTTTCTGGTGAGTACATAATAGTATTGTTTAGTTCTTCTTCACTTGGTTTGGTTTTTAAGGACTATCTTCATTGCACATAGACTACTCCATCAGTGCTCCGATCTCCTCCCTTAGATCACACAAGGAGAATCTCAGCACAGTGCACAAACTTTGTAGCACTGGCGAGAATCCCAATGTGTGTATTTAGGAATCACACATTCTATAAATATTTTTGTTGTGGGTAAGTTTCTAATTTTTAAAT
The DNA here is from genome assembly GCA_024509875.1 of Oreohelix idahoensis. NCBI lineage: Eukaryota > Metazoa > Mollusca > Gastropoda > Stylommatophora > Oreohelicidae > Oreohelix > Oreohelix idahoensis. Next base: position 1,082,441 of record JAMPIV010001654.1, on the reverse strand, counting down.
TTTTGCCAGGGCAGCGGCCTGATAGGCATACTCTTTACGATTTTCAACTGCCATGGGATTTTTAATGTGCACAACTTGCGCAGGAGACCTCCAATTTTTTCGCCCTTATCCGAGAAGGCTAGGCATCCGATCTCACTACCCAGGAGACCAGGGGGGAGTATCACATCATTAGGACCACTGGTTCTGAAAACAAATTTTCCATATATTCCCTCAACTGGGAATCAAACCCAGTACCTCTATTACTCGAGGTGGATGCCATACCTCTTAGCCACTCTGACCCGGTTCTTCTTCACGTGCGCCTCGTGACATGATAATCTTTGGGAACTGGTTTGGATCTACTGTCATGATCATGCAGGGATGCATGGCAATGAGAAAGCTGACAGACTAGCTTTGAGAGCACCCATTATGGGGACACTGGATATGGATAAGGCAGAAATACTTAAGACAATAAGTGATCACCTGTTAGAGAAAGACACTGCAATCGATGAATCAACAAGGCTAAGATTGCTGGAATTTGGCATCAAATGTAAGACTAGCAGCTATAGACATATGGAGAATGCATTTTTTGGTGTATACAACTGATGTGCTACAGGAACAGTTAGCATTCATGCTCTTCGCCATTTGCTGAGGGAGACTGAGCGCCTATGGGTTTGCCTAGAGTGCAATGATGTTGATTCTGATCTACAATAACAAATGTTTGATGCAAGGAATTTTCAGTCGCTTTGAATTTTCATATACAGTAGAACTCCATTTATCCGAACCCCATGGGACCGAGCATCGTTCGGATAATCAAATGTTCGGATAATTGGATTACATAATGTATCGAGTACATGTACACATATTTCTAAAAATAATTAACCATCACAAGGAAAATACACTATAAAACATATTTACTTGTACTGTAATAATAATACCCACACTGTATTAGATCACTGTATCACCAAAATCTTTTATTACACTGCAGTGCATGTACTACAGTACTTGTATTAATTATTTTTGTTAAGAAAGAGAAATGTTTTCAAAATAACATTACAAACGATTCAAAACCAGGCGCAACTTACGTATATATGTACTTGCACAGATGTAACCCACTATTTAAAATAATGAGGAATCCTCTTTTGCACCAAATTGGATAGTCTCCTTTTGGCTGCTAAGTCCCGCATTCTCTTCAACAGCAGAAGCTGTGTAGGACAGCTGTCATCTTCTTGCTCGTACCAAGCCATCGCTGTTTCTAGTGCTATAAAGGCCTCTTCAGGACTTGGTCGACGTTTTGGTTTTTCTTCATAATCTACAAGTACATCATGTACTTCTGAGGAGTCTTCATCATCGGTCACTACATGTATTTGGTTTTCTTCTTGCACAAAAGACTAAATTTCTTCGTCATTCAAAAACTGAAAACCAGAATCATTATCATCTTCTAGCCACATGGGTGCATCATCTTTGTCACAGTCCGAAAATCCGGGCATTGCTTGAAACAGTTCCACAACTTCATTTATACAATCATCATTTGTGTCCACTGCAGTAGTTTCATTTCCTCCTTTTTTCCCAAGCAATCTACTCCAAGCCTTGTTGAGATTATCTTGTGACAGGATGGTCCAAGCATCAGCTAACATATAGCAGCAGTCTTTGAGATTAAGCTTTTTGGAAAACGCCACCACACTTTCTTCATCTTCAGCCAACAATAAACGACGCAGGACTTCCTTCTTGTACATCTTTTTAAGCTTTGCTATAACACCCTGATCCATTGGTTGAATCAGTGGATTTTTAATTAAATAGAAGCATATAATTCTTTTAAAGCTATACCTGTTTTTACAACCCTTCAAAACGAAAGTTTTTAGACATTGGAGGTAAGAATGTGCGATCTGATGCAAACTAAAGGCCTGATCATACTATACTGCACGTAAGTCTTCGTTTTTATGGACCGTTTCCGAGAACAAACATTCTTCAACGAATTTCAAGGGGAGTGGTTATACTTTGCGGCGCCCGCTAGTCTGGCGTCTACCTGCTACCGTAGTTTGCAGGGTGAGATTCTTGAAAAGAATCCCAAGCGAATTTTGACGGGCAAGCCCAGACGTAATATCATAATTACGCAATAGTGTCTGGCTAGCGCCTGGACGAGCGTATTTATTTCGTTTTCGAGCGCAGTTTTTTGACTCCCAGTGTGAGTTTGAAGCAACAATGACTGACCTCGACGAAGTTATATTTCCGTCCTATCCTTCCCCTCTCTCTAGACCACCACCACCTCTACAGTTCTCTTGGCTGTCGCATACTCATGCCCGTACAGTCCGTTGACCGCAGCACAAAAGTTGGTGTTGTTATTAAGTGATACGGTGCCGTTAAAATGACTCAAAAAAGACAAAAACTTTATATACGCTCGTTTCAAGACTTTTGGACAAACGAAAATGGATTCATACAACAAAGGGATCGTGCTGTTTGTGCTTTATGTTATGTAAGTGTCGTGTGCCGTACGTCAAGTGTACAAAGACACTATCAAACTAAACATCAGTCCATGTTTAAAAACTCTGAGGAGAAAAGTGAAGCCATAAAAATGGCTGTTTCTGGCTACAAAAAACAAAGTAGTAATTTTAGTCAAGTACTTGGAACCAAAAATAAAACTACCGAATGTAGTTACAAAATTGCACAGTGTGTAGCTTCGAAGGGCAAACCTTTCACAGATGGATAATACATCAAGGAAGCTTTTTTGAGCAGTGCTGAAATTTTGTTTAGTGACATACCAAATAAAGAAACAATACTGTCTTGGATTCGAGAAATACCGGCTTCTGCGAGATCAATCGAGAGGCGCATAACTGATATGGCTGAAAATGTAATGGTAAAACAAACAACCGGGTTACAACAAGCTGTTGTATTTAGTGTCGCTCTTGACGAAAGTGTCGATGTGAATGACGTGGCAGAAACAAAGAATGATTAGATGCTCATTACCATTCCTGGATATCTCTAAAGAAACAAAGAATGATTAGATGCAGAAAAATTACTTTAAAATTTGCATCAACTGCATTCAATGTATCCGTCTCTGGATGAGATGGTGCATTGTCCAGTAGAAGAATTACTTTTCCAGTTTTCTTTTCTTGTTCTCTCAACCTCTTCACATTTGGGATGAACTGATTTGTATACCAATCAGGAAATATTTCACTATTCATCCAAGCACTCTTCTGTGCTTCGTAACACAATGGGAGACATGTCACATTCTTTAAACAACGTGGTTTTTTGGCTTGGCCGATCATTAGCACCGGTAAACAATGACTTCCACTGGCATTCGCGGCTACCAAAATTGTTACTCTCTCTTTGCACTTTTTAAATCCAGGGGCAGCTGCTTCGCGCTGAGATGCAAGTGATTTTTGAGGCAATGATTTCCAGTATAAGCCAGTCTCATCGGCATTATACACATCATCGAGTGAATAACCTTCTTCTTCCAAAAAAGCCAAGAATGTTTCTTAAAAATTTTTAGCGGCAGTTGCATCGCTAGATAAAGATTCCCTTTGAATCTCCAATTCTCGTATGCCATGACGAGATTTAAAGTTTCTTAACCATCCCTGGCTAGCCTTAAAGTCAGGAGGACCGTCAAGTTGATTGTTGAACTGAAGTGCCTTTTCACACAACAGAGAACCAGAGATAGGTTCCCCTTTGCTTCTTCTTTGCACAAACCATATATACAAAGCCTCTTCCAATTTCACATCTTTCACATTTCTCATGGTTTTACGTTTCTTCGACCCATTTTCACTATCAAATTTCGATGCAAAACTCATAATTTCTTCTTCTTCGTCGTTCGCCCTGACAAGGACGGTGGTTGCGTTGTGTCTGTTTACGCCGTAGCTGAGATATCTGCACCTTTCGGTCGACACATCCGACTTCAGCATGGCATTTTTTAGGGACCGGGTTTGCCTTCCCATTGCGATCCGTACTCGCTCAGCCAGACTGCACTGATGCAGACTGTTTCCAGGACCACCACATGGACGTGGAGTACGGTCTTAGTCAGCTCTGGTTCGCTGACTCTGATGCAAGCAGTCAAGCTATGTGTCGCTGACTGCATTCACTATTGCTGCATCTTTGGGTCCCATTCATAATTTTATCCTTGTTACTTTTGATGTCAGAGACGGTAACTTTCCCAACATTGAAAATCCTCGCAAGTGAAGACACAGTTTCACCTTGTCCTAGTCTCTTGATAATTTCTGTTTTCGTTTCAATTGACAAAACATTGCGGTTCCTTTTATATGCTTTAGGCCTACTGGAAGATGCCATATCGCACAGAGAAATACTTGTACACCAAAATTATTCTGCTGTAGTAGCAGACACAATTATTTTAAGTTGAACTGTCTGTTTAGCCAGTGTTCTACCTAGAACGCACACGTACACTGGATTGGTAAACCAGATATTAACTGACTTTATGATCTAACTGACTTCCTATACGTAAGCGACCGACCATTAGCCCATCCCATTCTCTACAAATTGTTCGCACACATTTGAAGTTTGCCGCATCAAAAGATTCAGAATTTTAGTCTAACGTGACTGTGGCATCTGATTTTTTTTTTTCCTGGAAAAAGTGTTCGGATAATTGGATGTTCGGATAATTGGGGTTCGGATAAATGGAGTTCTACTGTAGTGATAATGTTTAAAGATTGGTTCAAAGGGGTCAGAATGGCCCAGATGTATGGTATCCGCCTCAGATTCTATAGTTAATGGGTTTGCTCCCAGCACAGGGAATATAATTGATGGAAATTTTTTTTCAGAAGCAGTGGTTCCAAATGATGGCATACTCGCCCCTGATCTCCTGGGTATTGAGATTGGATGCCTAGTCTTCTTCGATAAGGGCAAAAAAATTAGGAGATCCCATATGCAAGTTGCACAAGTTAAAAATTCCTTAGCAGTTGGAAATTGTAAAGAGTAGGCAATACGGCCGCTGCCCTGGATACATTTTTAAAAAATGAAGAAACCTACCCATCTCAAAATTATTTCTAGAATGTGTGATTCCTGTATACACACATTGGGATCCTTGCTGGTGCTACAGAGTTTGTGCACTGTGCTGAAAGTTTCTTTGTGTGATCTAAGGAGAGATCGGAGCACTGATGGAGTTGTCCGTGTGCAATGGAAGGGGTATTTAAAACCAAACCAAACCAAAGATTTGGTTCTTTCGAATGAGGAAGACACAAAAAGACTATCCTGATGACTCAGGATAGGAAGACTTGGCATAAGTTTATTAAAACATTTTAAAAGTATGGTAAAGTTACAAATAGTTGTAAACAAAATTAACTGAGAATAAACAAAATATAAAATTGGAACAACACGAAGCAAACACTGTAAAAAATATATTGGCCTCAACAACTGGCTTCTCATCATGAGCGCTTAGGACAATCAGCCCCCCCCCGAAAAAAAAAAATACTGGCCTTGCATCCTTTAAGTGCTTAGTTAATTTTCAAGCACTGATGTTGAATCTACATGGGGAAAAGAAGAGGGCATGACTAAATAACACACAATGAAAAAACACTGTGACATAGCTGAAGAATTGAAAATATACCAGGAGAAAGAAATAGAAGCACAAGATTAAGGCCACCTGTGTTAACGGGGTCTGAAAGGGGAGCAAAGAATAGTAACACTGTACCCTACCAGGCATGTCGTAAAAAGCGACTAAGGAGGATTAGACATGGGGCTAGTTACTCCATCCTGTAAAAACTCTTTTACCACAAAAACATCAACAAGCAATATGGTTAAGTCAAATACAGAATATAATTCAGCTGTCCAAGACAGAAGAAGGTACTCTGGAAAGAAGGTTCATGAAGCAACCCAGAGAAAGCCAAAAGGAGTTTGGGTTGCCAACTAACTTTTTTTTCCGTCTAGGAAAATCTCTATGATTGGTACCCAGAACTGTTTGCATACTAAATGAACAAGGGAAAACTGCACAGGTAGTAGCAGAAATGAGTATTACAAGATTGATATCCCGGGTCTCTGCAAGACTAGGTAGAAAGGCATAGAGAGGAAGAAATTAATTACAGTAGAGATGATGTTGTCCTCAGGACATGAGGACTCTGCCTCTCTTTATGTGAGGATTCCAGAACAAGAACTGCCTTGTAATGTTATCAGCAGGTTTCCTCAGTGTGTGTCCTATCCAGCATATTATTCTCATTTCTTATTCCACTGGCACATGTCTGGTTATTGTCATCAGTTCCACATTAGTGATCTTGTCATACCATTTCAATCCTTCTATTCTACACAAGCAGCCATTTATAAAATTCTGTAGCTTCTTGGTTGTTGTTTTTGTTGTTCTCCATGTTTCAGAGCCATACAATAGGACTGACTTCACATTTGAGTTGAAGATTCTTATTTTCGTGTTGAACTTGATTTTTTTTTATCTTCATATATTTCTCAATGCAATGAAAGGTCCTCTAGCCTTTAGTGTTCTTATTTTAATATCCTTGTTTGTTCCTCCAGCTGTGTCTAAATTGATGACAAGGTATATGTATGACTTTATATCTTGTAGTGATGTTTCTTCAGGTAGAATCTTGTTATTGTTTCCTGCATTTATTCTCCTTACCTTTGCCTTCAAAGTATTTTCATTTTGTCTTGATCTGGTTATGGTTGTGGGACAGAAGAACCAGATCGTCAAAAAAATCTAGATCATCAAGCTGTTTAGTCAGAGTCTGCTGGATTCCAGAAGCACATAATATTTTAATTTTGTTGTTTTTGGTCCATGTACGAGCAATATGGCATTTTTCTAGGGCATGGAATACCTGGTTTTATAATTAGGATATACAGTGTTCTTTGTTCTGCATAGATATTAAGTTTGTTCTAGTTAATTATGCCATAGTTCTACATTACATACTCACCTGTGTACAAAAATTGTTAGCAAATGCAATAATAGTATGACACAAGTACAGTTGACATTCAAAAATCCGGCAACCTCCGGACCTGAGGAGTGCCGGATTGTTGAAAATGCCGGATTTTTTATGGTTATGTATGTTGTATATATTTAACAGAAAATGACTACCTGTACAGTCCTTTAAAGAAAGAAAATTAAATGTTTACGTTTTACACCATTTCTTTTATTTGCTGAATCCATAATGGGGCTATACAGCAGCAAATAAATGATAAAATGAGCTCTACTTGACCCAACACTAAACTGTTCTACTTGACCCAACACTAAACTGTTCTACTTAACCTAACACTAAAGTGTTCTGCTTGACCCAACACTAAACTGTTCTACTTGACCCAACACTAAACTGTTTTGCTTGATCCAGCACTAATTCTCTACCCAACACTAAAGGGTTTTACTTGACCCAACACTAAAGTGTTCTGCTTGACCCAACACTAAACTGTTCTACTTGACCCAACACTAAACTGTTCTACTTAACCTAACACTAAAGTGTTCTGCTTGACCCAACACTAAACTGTTCTACTTGACCCAACACTAAACTGTTTTGCTTGACCCAGCACTAATTCTCTACCCAACACTAAAGGGTTTTACTTGACCCAACACTAAAGTGTTCTGCTTGACCCAACACTAAACTGTTCTACTTGACCCAACACTAAACTGTTTTGCTTGATCCAGCACTAATTCTCTACCCAACACTAAACTGTTCTACTTGACCCAACACTAAACTGTTTTGCTTGATCCAGCACTAATTCTCTACCCAACACTAAAGGGTTTTACTTGATCCAACACTAAAGTGTTCTGCTTGACCCAACACTAAAGTGTTCTGCTTGACTGAGCACTAAAGTGTTCTGCTTGACCCAACACTAAACTGTTCTACTTGACCCAGCACTAAAGTGTTCTGCTTGACCCAACACTAAACTGTTCTACTTGACCCAACACTAAAGTGTTCTGCTTGACTGAGCACTAAAGTGTTCTGCTTGACCCAGCACTAAAGTGTTCTGCTTGACCCAACACTAATTCTCTTTTGAAAATGTTCTGGTTATGACTTTACTATCAGTCTATGATATGATTATAATTATTATTTGCATTATGTGTATGTTATATGTGAATAGGTCTTTGTAGCCAGTGCAAGCCAGCCACACAAAGTGAATATACCTTGCAAGAGGTCAAGGAGCTTGTATGCAGGTCAAAAATTGGTGAGTGCATTCCTCTTAATTAGCTCATTAACTTGGTGAATTAATTTTTACAATTCGTTCATCCTTTTAGTCTGAGCAGTTGGTTAGCATTAAAAATTACTAAAAGTAAATAAGGATACCTGCCTTCAGGATCATTGCCAGGCAGTCCTTGATCTGGAGTCCACAGGGTAAGAGAAAAAGGGGAGACCTAACAACATGTGGTGAAGAAGTTGCAGACTGATATACAAGGGACATGGCTCTGAAACATGGAGAACAACAAAATCAACAACCAAAAAGCTACAGACTTTCATAAATGTGGAACTAATGACAAGAGCTAGGCAAGCATCAGTGGAACTAGAAATGAGAAGAAGATGCCTCTGATTTGGAAAGGACACACATTGAGAAAATCTGTTGACAGCATTACCAGACAGTCCTTGTTCTGGAATCCCCAGGGTAAGAGAGACAGAGGAAGACCAAAGAACACATGGAGAAGAGAACTGGAGACAGACATGAAGGGCATAAAGAACACATGGAAAGACCTTAAGCTGGTGAAGCTGGTAAGGAAGACTTGGCATGAGTTTGTTGAAGGTCTATGTTCCTTTGAAGTTAAAAGGTGAAAAGGAGAAGAAGGAATACAAGGGATTTGTTTTTGTTGATTTACTAGGGCTGCTGATCTTGTCGCTCTTTAGCAGTCAATGCCAAGTTGAAGAATTTGCATGTTTTCTGTAACTGTTGAATGGTGCTGTAAAGAGCATTTGTAATTGTTGGGGAGCCCAGCAGTAGCTGACGTCTTTCTGTGGAGAGTCCTGGGCAAGTGAGCAGCTCATGCTAAACTGTCTCATATGGATGGGCACAGTTGTGGCAATTTGGCTCATGTGTGGGATTTAATTTGTTTAAGTGCTTGTTGAGTCTAGTGTGTTCTGTTCTTAGTTGGAAGATTGTGCTCTGCTCCACATGTCGTAGGTTATTAATGTTTTCGTTTTTGTTAGGATTGGCTATTTTTTTATACAAGGCACATCCAGTAGACCCTTTTGCCCATCGGTTCAGCCATTCCTCTTTGAAATTGTTTTGGAGTATTCGTTTAGCTGTCTGCATGTTTTCTGGAGTGTCTGTTTGAACCATGCTTGCTCCTAGTTTTGCTAGTCTGTCTGCTTTATCATTGCCTGGTATGTCTGTATGTCCTGGTATCCACTGGAGAGTGACTCTCAAGTCGTATTATGTTAGCAGGTTGTCAGTTGTTTCAGCCAGCTATATTATTTTTTTATTTTCAGTTTGGAGGTATTTTTCTAAAGCCTGAAGATTATGATATCTGAGAGCATATAGATTTCTTGTTTGAATTGGCTTTCTATTGCTATGAGGGTGGTGTTTATTGCTGTAATCTCTGCTTGGTAATTAGTACAGAATTCTCCACATGGTTCATATATTTCTAGTGTGCTGCCATTTGGGTATTTCAGTACGCTCCAAGTCCAGGATTTATGGTGGCCTTGAATGCTGAACCATCTGTGTATGCATGTATAGCAGTGCTAGGGTAGCTGTCAAGGGCAGCTTTGGCATGGTTCTCACTCCATCGCATATGAACCTTAGAGCTTGGTTTTGGACTTTGTCCAACTCTGCTTGAGTGGTTTTGCTCATTTCTGACTGCAGCAAAATGTTGTTATCCATGACTGATTGAACATATCCCAGGTATAGCAGTCTGAAATTTCCTTTTTCTGCTCCCCAGCTAGTGCTTGCAAGATATTTAACTAGGTTCAGGCGTCTACTGGCCTTGTCTTTTATTTTGTGCATGCAGGCTTTGAGGAGTAGCTGTCTGTCAAGTTCCACTCCTAAGTAAGCTGGATTTTCTTCTCTGGACAGTAGCTGTCCATCGAGTTTTAGTTGGTACACCTTCTTGCTTTCCTTGATACTCCTGGTGAAAATTGTGTATACAGTTTACTGGGTGTTTATTTTTAGTTTCTAGAGCCTGCAGTACACAGCTATTGTAGCTAGGGCTCTGTTTAGTTTTGCTTGTGCCAGTATTTTGCATTTTTCTGCTGTCCAAATGAACAAGTCATCTGCATACAGTGTTTTTGATACCTTCAAGAAGGGAAGGTCATTTATGAAGATAAGGAAGAGGGTGCAACTTAGTGCTGACCCATATGGCTATCCCTCCTCTAGCGTTTTCTGGGATGATTTAGGGCCTTCTACTGTTGTTTGTATTGTTCTGTTACTTCTTCTTCTTCTTCTTTGATCCTTAGCCGCCGACCGTCAAAGCAGTCAGCGGCCATCACGCCTAGTGGCGTCTTGTAGGGCAACAACAAATTGATTCCACTTTGCTTGGTCGGCGGCCATCCTTCGTACAGTGCCCCAACTCTGGTTCATTCTTTGCATCTCAGCCTCTACAGTCCTCCGCCAGGTTGTTTTTGGTCAGCCTCTCTTTCGTTTTCCTTCAGGGGTCCAAAGCATAGCTGTTCTTGTGATGGCATCGGGGTCTCTTCTGAGGACATGGCCAACCCAGCTCCAGCGTCTGCCAGCTATGATGGTGTGCATGTCCTCTTGCTTGCTCCGAGTAAGCAGATCTTGGTTGGTGATGGTATTCGGCCAAAAGATTGTTACTTAGGAAGGCTTTAATCCAGTGATACATGTTTCCATGTGTGCCCATTTTTATCATTTTGGCGAAGAGCCCGTCCCCATACATGTATGCTTGCTGTAGATCAATGAATACAGCGGTTGTGTGCTTACCCCCTTGGAATGCATCTAAGGTTTTCTTCACAAATTGAAATAGTTGGTCGTCTGGTCTGCAACCTTTTCTGAAGCCTGCCTATCATTAATGACTTGATTGCTTTCCAGTCACCAGTAGAGCCTGTGATTCACCATTTTCTCTGCAAGTTTTCAAATTGCTGAGTTAAGTGAGACTGATCTGTAGCTTCCAGGTTCTTCAGCTGGCTTGTTTTTCTTTAGAATTGGTTTGATATTTGCAGTCAGTCAGGCTTGAGGGAACAAACTTTCTCTCCATGTTCTGTTAATAAAGTTTAAGAGTACTGACTTTACAACTGGACCTAGGTTTAGTATCATTTCATTGGTAATCTTGTCTAGTCCTGGAGCTTTCTTGGTCTTTAATTTTTGTAGTGGGCTCTTCATTTTGTGGATGGTGTACTCAGTTTCAAATAGTGCAATGCTTGCTTTAGCAGCTCTTTGTTCTGTTTTTGCTATGTTCTTAATTGTTTTGTCTAGCTGAATTCAGTGTTTGTTTTGCTGACTTTTGCATAGTTTTTGTTAAATGTTTCTGCCTTTTTCTTGTGATTTGTTAAGATGTTTCCTCCAGTTCTTAGTGGTTTTGGGTTGTTCTTCTTTCCTTTTCATCAAGACAGTGCAGGAGCTTCTATGCTTTGTGCTCTTCATTCTTTAAGTCCAGGCTTTCACATGTTTTGTCCATGCTTCTTTGTTTGCTTTCTTAATGTGATATCTTACCTGTGCTATAAGTCTGTTATAAATCATTTTGTTGGCTCTGGTGGGTTCTTTTTCCACCTTTCTTCTGGTTTGTCTTTGCTCTTTAACAGTTTTTTCTAGATCTGGAGTCCAGAAAGAGCTGAAATGTTTGTGGCTGCCTTTTGGTATTGTTATATTCGCTATTTCAAGTATAGTCTTTGTTATTGTTGTATGTATTCTCTACAGTATCTAATGCTGCTGAATCTGCTATCTGAAAGGGTTGTGTATGTTGTCCAGTTAGCCTTTTTTGTAGTTCTGGTAGGTCTTTCTCTTTTGTCTGGATTTATTGTGTCTATCTATAGTAATTAGTATTGGCCTGTGGTCACTTCCAATATCTTCCAGGACTGAGTAGGTGCAAGTGTCTGCGATGTCAATCAATACGATGATAAGATCAGGTCTGCTGGTCATGCCTGAAGCTCTGTGCAAAAGAGTGGGTTCTGACCTTATGTTCTGTTGCAGGATCAGGTTGGACGTGTTGCAGATTTCCTCTGCTTTCCTGCCTCTTTTCTTCTTCTTCTTTGATCCTTAGCCGCCGACCGTCAAAGCAGTCAGTGGCCATTACGCCTGGTGGCGTCTTGTAGGGCAACAACAAATTGATTCCACTTTGCTCGGTTGGCGGCCATCCTTCATACAGTGCCCCAACTCTGGTTCATTCTTTGCATCTCTGCCTCCACAGTCCTCCGCCAAGTTGTTTTTGGTCGGCCTCTCTTTCATTTTCCTTCAGGGGTCCATAGCATAGCTGTTCTAGTGATGGCATCGGGGTCTCTTCTGAGGACATGGCCAACCCAGCTCCAGCGTCTGCCAGCTATGATGGTGTGCATGTCCTCTTGCTTGCTCCGAGTAAGCAGATCTTGGTTGGTGATGGTATTCGGCCAAAAGATTCGGAGAATTTTTTTTAGGCATGTTGTGTGAAAAGAGGCCTGCCTCTTTTGTTGTAGGTTTTATATCCCCATCATGGTGAATGAGCATAGAAGTTTCCAGTTATTGTAGTTTTCTGGTATGTGGTGTACTGGATATTGGTGTTTCCTGCAGATGCTAGGGGGTAATAAACATTATGGATGATGTATTTGTTTCCTCTGAACCAGCAGTGAACTTGCTGCATGTCTATGTCACCACTGCTGGGGATGTTTCGTACATCTGCTTGAATGTCATTTCTTATGAGTATGAGTGTCATAAGTCCTTGGCATTTCTTGCATGTACAGCGGTACTGGGTGTATCCAGTGATGTTAATGGATTTTCTGGGTGGAATGATTTCCTTGAGTACTGCAATATGGATCTTGTTATCATTTAATGCTTTGAGCACTTCTTTCTTGTTTTGTATGCTTGCAATGTTAATTTGTAATATGTTTATGTTTCCAGTAGTAGACTTTTTGCAAGCAGCCATTGCTCTGTGCAGACCTTGTTTACTGAGGCGATGTCCGAGCTCGTTTGGTGAAAATATGGTTGTAGATACATTCCGCAACATATCAAGTCCTGATCTCCAGTTCTTTCCCAGGCTTTTCCTGGCTTGGCATGCATTTAGAGGGCCCCCACATCTGATTTTAAGTTAGCAGTCGAGTGATAGGTGAGCTGGCATACTGTGCATTCCTCGCCATCCAAGGAGACTCTTCAAATATACAGAGTAAAAATACTGTGCTCTGGTTCTGGGCTCTCCTAAGGTATTGTCACGTCCTACACAGAGCCACTTCTCAGCTCCCCCTGCCTGTCATGAATCCAAAGTGAGATCCTCCTGCATGCAGCCAACCAGGTAAAATGCCAGAGTTGCATCTGGGACTCACGTGACTCTCCCAAGTTTAGCGTGCAACGCTGGGTTCTCAACATGTTTCACCACAATGGGAATCTCTGGAACTGCGTGGATGATTTCAAGAGTCAAATAGGGAGTTTCACAGACAGAAGTTCACTTCCACATCTGTATACTATAGCATTGTGTTTACCTGGTGGTCATATAAGGATGATTCCAGGTATGCTTCCATGCCTGCAAGGTAATTTATAGTATACACAGTGTACACCGTGCTATAAAAACTTAATTCAAATATACTGACCCCCCATTGCAAGCATCTGAAAAACTGACCCCTCATGCTGACCTCTCATCCTTGAAGAGTTAAGTTGATGATCCCTTTCAGAAGTCAGTGTCATGTCTAGCTTATAATTATTTTTTGTGCATGTTTTTAATTTCAGCTTACAAGCTTCAGTTTGAAAAAGTAGTCAACTTAGACCACTGGGCAGAGATTAGTGCTAAAGTTGTCTCACTGAATATAACAGGTACGTGAACATGGCTGCTGCACTTCTTGAAATATTCCCACAGAAAGGGACAAGACAAAGAGATTGAAAAGTCATTCCATATTTTTAAACTTTATATCGATATCATGAAACAAACGTCAAAACAAGAAGCAATATCTGCCATTTGACTAATAAGTTTAATTTTTTTATTGAACAAAATAAAATATGTTCTAAAGTAGTGTTTTAACTGAGGTTAAAAAATCAAAATGGTTGTCAGACTGACATTACATGAGAGAGCAAATCTTGCCGCCTGCTACGAAGTCTTCAGGCTGAATCTCACATTCATCTGTAATGTTATTGTGATATTACATTTTATGTTATAAAATAAGAGTTAATTCTCTTTATTTGATGTTTCTTTCACATAAATTTTTTGGATAGGAGTTGTTGTTGTTGTTGTTGTTATTATTTAACTAGGGTTGCTGAGCTTCTTGCTCTTTTGCAGCCAATACCAAGTTGAAAACTCCTTGCTATTATCTACACTGTAGATGTAGGCTTTTCCTGTGGATTTTCTGCCATTCCGAAATGTGCTGAGTTGAAGTCATGAGCTCCAGTTTCTCCAGCTTTGCTTGCATTTAAAGGATGGTCACATCTGGTTCCAAGCTAGGAGTAAGAAGTGCGTGGCTTACTGTGCATTCCCCGCCATCCAAGGGGACTCTACAACTATGCAGAGCTAAAATACTATGCTCTGGTTCTGGGCTCTCCCAAGGAATTGTCACGTCCTGCACAGAACCACTTCTCAGTTCCCCCTGCCTATGACTGGGTCCATCGTGAAATTCTTCTGCATGCAGTCAACCAGGTCAAAGCCAAAGAATCACATCTGGGCTCAAGTGACTTCTCCAAGCTTAGTGTGCAATGCTGGGTTCTCAACATGTTTCACCACAGGGGGAATTGCTGGAAGTGTGTGGATGATTTCAAAAGTCAGTGAGGGTATAATTAGCCTCACAGACAGAGGTTCACTTCCACATTTGTATAATGTAACATTGTGCATAGCTGGTGGTCATATAATGATGACTCCAGATATGCCTCCATGCATTTGGATAGAAGTAAAGAAATTATAAAAAAAAAAATTGGGAGTGACTTTTCAGTCATCTTGTATATGTTTGTTTTACAGATGAACAAGAAGAAAGTTCTTGGGGGAGGGGGAGAATCACCTGAAACAGCTTGCAAAAAACAACAGAAAATATCAGCAAATGTAAAGTAATACGTAAACAAATAATAAGGCTCTGTTTTTTGTTTAGTCAACATGCCCCATTCAACTCATTCTTTTTAATCTCA
Organism: Oreohelix idahoensis; assembly: GCA_024509875.1. NCBI lineage: Eukaryota > Metazoa > Mollusca > Gastropoda > Stylommatophora > Oreohelicidae > Oreohelix > Oreohelix idahoensis. The sequence continues at coordinate 1,067,363 of JAMPIV010001654.1, read as the reverse complement.
GGATGTTGACTAAGGGTGGGATATCCGTAAAGCTGATAAAATTATGAAACATCTGATGGGATTTAAAAGAGGAACATGCTTACAACTTCAGAATTAGATCAATAAGATAGATTAAGAAAAATAAGAATTAAAGACAGTTCTAATCTTACAGCATTTTGAACTTTTAATTTAAATCTTATAATATTGGATAAGTATAGTGCTTTTTATTTTAAGATTATTACATCAAAAATTTAAAGTTTAGACGTAGTTTTATAAAAACAAATGTGTTTATCCTCATCAAGATTTAGAGATAGATCTCAGCAGGAATATTCATCTATAAATCTATGAATGAATTCATGTTTTTATGCAGTGAATATCTTCCATTTTGTTTTTCTCATTACCCGATGAATGTATATTGTATCTTTATTTCTGTGGCAGGAATTGACAAAATTAAAGAAGGCACTGCTGTTAAACTCACAACACCTAATTTCTGTAAGTGTCCGCTGCACTTTTATCTGAACAGCTCAGAGGCAGTGTACCTGCTGGCCGGAGATGTTGAGAAGCTTGTGGACAGACATGGGAAGGCAGTGTATGTATCTACTACCTATATTCCATGTTATTATGCATCAATTTAAAAAAAAAAATTTTTTTTTTCCTTTTTAGAATTCTTCATATCTTCTTCTCACTCATTCTTTATTATGATCTATCTGTCAGAGTTGTCATTCCTTTTTCAATCCATGTTGAACACAGGGCTATAACTGTTACTTGCCATCAATAGCTATTTTAATTAATACCTTTCAGTTCCACATGAAGCACAGGTCCTGAACAAAAACACACTATGTCTTCCTGTCCAGTACCATCTGTTCAAGGTCTTTCCATGTCCTTCTACCCTTCATGTCTGTCTCCAGTTCTCTTCTCCGTGTTTTTTTTAGTCTTCCTTTATTTCTCTTACCCTGGGGATGCCAAAAGAGGGACTACATTGTAATGTTATTTTCTTCTTCACGTACCATGCTTAGTGGCATAGGAGATCATGTCTCTCCACAGCTTTCTGTCTCCATTACAATTTATCAATTCTGTTGTTGACTTCTTTCCATGTCACAATATCAAACTGTCCAGTATTTGCTCTCTTTGTCTTCCCCTGTCTCTTTTTTTCCTTCAATCTTACCTGTTGTTACGATATATTCCGGCATCCCTCTTCTCATAACATGCCCAAAAAAATGTGGATTGCTTCTTTCTAACTTGTGAAATAAGTTTCCTGTGCGCATTGGCCTCTTTCAGGACATGTTCATTACTCTTTTTGACTATCCATGGTCTTTTTAACATTCTTCTGTAAAAGACATCTCTGGTTTCTAGTGCCTTCCCTATTTATTTACTGATTATCCATGACTCACTCCTATATGTCAGGATTGGTTTTATATAACACTGAAAAATTCTCTTATTTCCATTAACAAAGAATTGTTGCATAAAATACTGTTTATTTTATAGAATGCTGTTTTTGCCTCAGCTATTCTGCTCTTCACTTCTGAAATGCATCTTCCATCCATTGTTATTAAAGTACCCAGGTATTTGAATCTATTGACCTGTTTCAAAACTTTTCCATTTACTTTGATAGTGCATTCTGGGGGAAGCCATTTTCTTTGAGATGACCATTACTTCTGTCTTTTTGTTATTAAGGCTGAGGCCTTTATTTTAATTTTCTGCTGTCACTACTGTGTCAACAATGTCCTGCAATTCCTTTTCACTTTTTGCTGTTAAAGACTGTATCATCAGTGTATCTTAAAGACTGTATCATCAGCGTATGTCAGTTTATTTATATTGTATTCACCGAATGATATTCCTGGCATGCCCTCTAGACATGTCATTATATTTTGACTGTACAGATTGAACAGATCCGATGGCAGCATACAGCTGGTCTTTTTAATGTGCATCCTATCCAATGCCATAATCTTCTCTTCCCCTGTTATTCCACAGGTGTTTGTCTGGTTCTTATCTCATGGGCCGAGCTAAAGAGAAGGGCCAAAAACAGAAATTGGTATCAAACATCAATTGTAGTTAATCTTCCACATAGAACAAAACAAAAGTATTGATTATGATGATGAATCTACGTAATTCCCAAGATACATGTGGCATTTGAGAGTTGTGTACTTTCTGTGCTTCTCGATGGTGCGGAATGCTGGAGAGTAACAGAGAAGGAAATTTCAAAACTGTCCTCTTTCCACACAATGTGCCTAAGGAAAATTCACTGAATCTTTTGGCAGAATACCATCACCAACCAAGAACTACTTACTAGGAGTAACCAAGAGGACATGCATACCATCTGGCAAATGCTGGAGTTGGGTTGGCCACGTCCTCAGAAAAGACCCCGATGCCATCACAAGAACAGCTATGAACTCCTGAATGAAAGCAAAAGAGAGGCCAACCAAAAACAACTTGGCAGAGAACTGTGGAGGCCGAGGTGAAAAGAACGAACCAGAGCTTGGGCACTGTATGAAGGATGGACGCCGACCAAACAAAGTGGAAGCAGTCTGTTGCTGCCCTACAAGATGCCACCAGGCGTGATGGCCACTGACTGCTTTGACAGTCGGCGGCTTAGGATCAAAGAAGAATGTGGCTTGTATTTCAGCTTTACAATGCACAGAAACAGACTTTCATAGGTTTTTCGGCAGAAGATTTTCTGCAGAATCATCATCATCAGTACATATTACCGCCCCATTGAGTTCAGGTTCTCACCACAAACTTGCTACACCCTCTTGTCCTGTGCCCTCTATTCAAGGGTTTCCCATGTCACCAGTTCTCTTCTCCATGTGTTTTTTTTTATCTTCCTCTACTTTTCTTATACTTGGGATTCCAGAACAGAGGCTGTCTTTTAATGCTAACAATTAGTTTTCTTAATATGTGTCCTAAACTAATACAGATGAAAAACCTATGGCAAGGCACAAGCAAAGAAACAAAGTTACAACTGATCAAAGCATGTATATTCCCAGTAGCAACATACGGCTGCGAGACTTGGACACTCAATAAAACAGTTGCAAAAAAGATTACATCATTCGAAATGAAATGCTACAGAAGGATGTTAAGAATACCCTGGACAGAAAAAAAGACCAACAGAGAAGTACTGCACTCACTAAACGTACAGGAACATTGGCTCCTAAATACCATCGCAATAAAGAAGCTGAAATTTTTCGGCCATATAAAAAGACATAATAGTCTGGAAAAAACAGTCCTGGAAAAAGGGGAAGGGGTCGACCTAGACAACGGTGGACCCAGGACATCACAGAGAGTCTGAACTTGTCTTTGGCTGATGCAGGTCGACTTGCCCAGAATCGTGATGCGTTCAGAGCAGCTGTAATGGAGACAACGTTCTGGAAAGAAACGTCACATGATGATGATGAATATGTGTCCAATGCCAATTTCTTCTCTTTACCTCCTTTTCCACTGGTGTTTGGCTGGTTCTTAATTCTACATTAGTGATCTTGTCGTACCATTTCAGTCCTTCTATTCTTTACAAGCACTTCTTTATGAAAGTCTGTATCTTTCTGGTTGTCATTTTTTTGTTCTTCGTGTTTCAAAGTAATTAAAAAAACAGACTCCAGATTCTTATTTTGATGTTGGACTTAGTTCCAGGATTTCTATTTTATAGTTTCTTTTATTATTATTATTATAGTTGTCATCTCTGCTGCCACTTGTGCAGTGTTTCCTTGTTCATTTAATGTACAAGCATTCCAGGTTTAGTTGACTTGCTTATATTTTTGTTGAAGGTTTTAGTGACTTAATGTTTCTACAGGATGGTGCAGCCGGCCCTATACCCAACCCTTACTTTTTACAACATGTATGTCCTGTTATGGTGTTAGTATCCTTTTTTCTCTTTTTGGGGCCTGGTAACATGCAAGTGAAAATTAAACATAAAAACATAATTGAATAACAAAATTATTTTTAATGTATAAAAAAAACAAAAAGTAACAAAATAGAGAGCCAACTGACATTTTGCGAAGAATCTTAAAATTAATATAAATAAAATGTTTAATTAATCACATGTAATCGCGAAATTTTGAAACCAAAAAGTCTTATCGAACAAAGTAAAGCAAAATTAATTTGACATGGAGAAATTCACTGATGAGCTCTACAAGACTGACCATGAATGAGAGCGGAGTGCTACAACAAAGAGGATCCTTATGGCATCCATGAGCCCTTGTTACTAGATTCTGAAGGAATGGAATAGGAAATCACGACAGTCAACACTACATGCTTTCTTTAAAAAGCGTGATGATTCTCAACCAAGGACTTCATCTGAGAACAAAAGCCGCTTCATTATGCCAAATTTGGTTGTAAGTAAACAAAGTATTCTTTGTTGAATTTACTTTATTTTATTTATTTTTTGCTTTATTTTTTATTTACTTTATTTAATTTACTTTATTTCAAATCATTAAATATAATAGCATTATATTGCTCGTAAATTTGTGGGTGCCTGGAACTAAGTCATTGACTTACATTATAACATGGTTTAACACATTACCTACCGAATTGAAAAACACATTGTGGCCGAATAAATTTTTTTTCCCATTTTCATCCTGTAGGTGGTTGCACAAAGTAAGCTGTAGTTTTCGTAATTGTTTACAGATTTTTATGAATTACACATCATTTTAAAGATAATTGAATGTATTATTTACAATAAACACCGGTTGTAACTCTAATAGAGGTTGTTGCTGTTTAACGGCCCTCCGATGGCCCAGGACTTGCAATATTTTCACAATTATAACTGCTTGCGCCTCATCTCTATAAAAATCACAATTTCAATCAATGTGCACACCGTTCCGCCTATGCCGGTCCCAAGCCCGGATGAAAAAGGAGGAGGGCGGCCTGCATGGAGGCCGTAAGGAGGCAGCCCCTCCACCATGCAAAGGCACAACAGGCCAATCACCTGTTTGCTTTAAACCATGATTACGAGTAACACAAGAGAGAAAACCGGACTGATTCTAAAGGCGACGAACTGGAACGGACTACGGACTACGACTTATGGAACATGGAACACAAGAAGTATAAATGGGAAGGAAGAGGAGCTGGTGGAAGAGATGAGGAAAGCAAAACTAGAAATCCTGGCTATAACGGAAGCAAAGAAAAAAGGACAAGGAGTCATGGATCTCAATGGCAACACGCTGCTCTACAGTGGTGTACCCATATCCGAAAGGGCTAAAGGGGGTGTGGGTTGCATTGTGGCCCAAAATCAAAAAGATAGTATCAAGGGGTGGAACTTTGTCTCAGAGCGCATTATGGTTGTGAAACTAAAAGAAGGAGAAGCTCATTCAAATATGTCCGAGATGCAAGAGTCTGGAGGGGGCCAGAGATTGGAAGTGATCACTACCTGCTAACAATCAAACGAACAACTGAAAGAGTTGCTCAGCCTAGGAACTGCTCAACATCATGCAAGAAACGAAATAAACGAGCAGGAGAAATGAGCATTAGGACCTACAAGCTGAGAGAGCCAGAAATTAAGACCAGATATCAGGGGCTTATTGCTGCATTGGTGAGCAACACAGAAGAACAACCTGATGACTTGGAAACCCTCTGGATTAAATTCAAGGATATCATAAAGACAGCTGCTGCAGAAGCATGTGGAGAAGTCCGACTTGGGAACCAGAGAAAGAGGACACCTTGGTGGACAGAGGAAGTCAAAGAGAAAATAAGAGAGAAGAAAATGGCATGGAAACAATACTTAGGAGCTAAAAACACAACAGGACAAATGGAAAAATATAGAGAATATGTGACACTCAGAACAGAAGTAAAGAACAAAGTGCTAGCAGCAAAACAGAAGTCCTGGGAAGAATTTGGAGAAAAGCTAGAAAAAGATGCACAAGAAAACCAGAAATTGTTCTATAAGACCCTAAAGAACATGAGGAAGGAAAAACAATGCCCTCTCAAATTTATAAAGGACAAGCAAGGCAAATTGCTTACTGCCCCGAAGGAAGTAATGGAAAGATGGAAAGAATATTTCTTAGAACTCCTTGATGGTGAGCAAGGTAAAACATCAGAAATGATAACCACTAGCACAGAAGAGGAAACCAATGGTGATGAAGATGACATAAAGATGGAAGAACTGAAGGCAGCACTGGAGAAAATCAAGATGGGCAAAGCAGCAGGGCATGATGGTATAACACCAGAAATGGTTAAGTACATGGGAGCATCAGGCGACCTGTTACTCTTAAGGGTCCTACAGGCAGCATGGTGCAACAAGACCATACCAAAGGATTGGGAGATCGCCATCATAACACCAATTTTCAAAAAGGGTGACAATCGACAGTGTGGAAACCATAGAGGCATATCCCTTCTCAGTGTCCCTGGAAAAATCTACTCTAGAATCCTAGAGCAGAGACTCCGACGCCTAGCTGAGCCACAATTGGATGAGGTCCAGTGCGGATTCCGAGCAAACCGAAGTACTCAAGACCTAATCTTCACACTCAGACAGCTGAGTGAAAAGGCCCTTGAGTATAAGAGTGAGATCCATCTTTGTTTCATAGATCTGGAAAAGGCGTTTGACAGGGTCCCTTGGAGCAAACTTTGGGACTGCTTGGCAAGGAAGAATATTCCAGCACCTCTGATTCATGCTATACAGAGCTTCTACAAGTCTTGCAGAAATTATGTGAGGACAGCAAACCATAAGTCAGAAGAGTTCAGGACCACCACTGGTGTAAGACAAGGTGATATCCTATCACCTTACCTCTTCATACTCCTTATGGACGATGTCATCAAGGCATGTAAGGAGAGAACAAGAAAGTATTCAGTGGGGTACTGGAAGATGAGACAGGTCTATATTTCAGAGCTGGCATTTGCTGATGATGTTGCCCTGATTGCTAAATCAGAGGCACATCTCCAATCCAACCTGCAAGTCTGGAAGGAAGAGCTGGAGAAGAGAGGGATGGTCATAAGCAGCTCTAAAACAAAATCCATGGTGATATCACGAGAAGAAAGAAGACATCAGATTAAGCTGGGAGAACAGGTCCTGGAGCAGGTCGACCACTTTATATACCTCGGAGCTATTATAGACCGAAAGGGAGGCATCAAAGAAGAGTTGGCCACTCGAAAAGCAGCAGCTGGGAGACTTTTTCAGGCCATAAATCGAGGATTCCTCAGCAAGAGAGAGGTTGGTAAGAAAACAAAGATGGCTGTATACCGCTCCACCTATGTCCCAGTCTTAACATATGGATGCGAGTCATGGGCAATGACTACAACCCATAAAAGCCAGATCCAAACCTCAGAAATGAGATATCTGAGGAAGGTGGTTGAAGTAACAAGAAGAGACATGGTACGCAACCAGACGATACGTCAAGGCCTTAAATCCTACCCCCTGCAGACCCAAGTAGAACAGTCCCAATTAAGATGGTTTGGCCATGTCTGCAGAATGGGAGAAGATCGGATACCACGACAAGCATGGGAAACAAAGAGCCAAGGATCCAGACCCCGAGGACGACCCAGAGTCCGCTGGGAGGACAACATTAGACAATCTTTGAAGGATCGAGGACTAGAATGGAACCAGGCCAGGAGGAAGACAGCCGATAGGATAGTCTGGCGCTCTCTCTTCCAAACCTCTACACCTCACGGTAGAAGGGGAACGACTAAGTAAGTAAGTAAGTAAGTAAGTGCACACCGTTTTCACTCTTGTCCTCATCGCTAGATCTATCAGTCAATTGTTGAAACACGTTTCTATCCTATTCAGCCGTTAGATGAGATGTACACGCATTTTTTTGTAGTCCTATCACTAGTTGCCACGGTAAACAGTTTTACTCGATTTGATATCTAACCCAAAACGCTGAAAAATATGAACATAATATCAATTTTCCAGTGTTCTACAACAACAATGCTTTGGGAATTTGTTTTCCGGTGGTAACTTAAAATCTCGAACCAGATCAGAGAGTTTTTCAGTACATTTTTCATTCGTTTTATTACTAAAATTAGATTGGCGCTCTGAGCGGCTTGCGGTCCAAATGTGATTATTTTCTGAGCCGCTGACAGCGGCTTGCGGTAGTTAATGTGTTAAATTTACTCCGATTCCAATTGTGACAGTTTGTTCGGGAATGCATCCTTGACATAAATCGAGGGCTATCTGTATTCTAGCACAATATTTATAAAAAATGTCCAATAACTCACCAGGTCTATTTTGATACACTTTAACAGTATAATACAAACACATATAGCTAGTGTATATCTTTTTTTTGGTTTTACTTATATCAGTTATACTTGGTCAGTATAATACAGACACATAAATTTAGCTAGTCTATATCTTTTTTTTTGGCTTTAACAACAAACTTATAAACCTTGCTTAATGTACTTTATCATTTATACTGTAATAAACTATAACCATATTCTCATGACATTTGCAATTATTTGAAAACTAAAGATGATAATAACTCTATTCAGTACTGGGACGAAGATGTTTATAGCTTAAGTGAAATTAATTAATTGTTTAAGAAAGCGGTTCTTATTTTCATTTCCACTCCAGGTTTCGGTACTTGCTTGATGAGAAGTCTGCATTCTTGCATGTGACAAATGATGGTAGCAAAATGTCATCCACACCATCTGTCCCTCAATATTATCTCCATCAGGCATTTGTTGATAGAGAAAAATGTCACAAATAAAATTGTAAATTTGATGTTTATACAATTTTTTCCAAGCTTGCTGGTTTATGTAATACATTCATTAGTTTTTATTTTTGGTTTTGTTTTTGGGGTTGATGGGATGGGGAGGTGGCAAACAAGGGAAGGTAATGTGAATAAAGTTTTAGAGGTGTTACTTCTTTGTTCTGAGTATGAAATATACCTATGTTTAATTAATGAAGAAAAATATCCTGTTCAACCTCTCATGGGTCATAATTAGAATATTTATTTTTATGAAATATAATGTTGCCACTTTATGCAAAATAGGTTTTTGTCACTCTCTACGAGAGCAAATGGTAAATTGCACAACATTTAGAGATCTCACAAAAGGAAATTTGCCACCCTAGTTAAAAATACAAAACAAATGATGAATTATACTAGCTATTAATACTCCAAATAAAACATTTCAATCAATAAGGTTTCACAAAATTACACTGAATAGGATGATAGGTGCAAAAATTATACTGAATTAGACAACAGGTATATATTTCTTACAATAGAAATGTGCCACTGCTTGAGATAAGAACAAATGTGAAATTTTAAACTGTATAAATGTCCAAGTAGAAATCGATGAGCCTATGAAATACAAGTACTATGAAATCCTTTTATCCAAATACCTGAAAACCGAAATATTCTTAAAATCTAAATTTTCTTTGGACTACTTAGAACTACCTTTCAGTCACAATTTGGGTGATTTCTGAATATTTTGGGTGACTTTGGGGCTATGTTTGAACACATTTTTGGCGACTTTGGGATATTTTTTTATGCTGTTTGGGCAACATCTAAAAACTGAAAAAATCTGATTTCTGAAACAAAGTTGACCCTGTGGATTTCTGATATAAAAGGATACAGACCTGTAGAACAATTAATGAATGTGTACACTGTATAATCTCACGCATAAAAATGCGATGCTTTTTGAGGTAAGGAAATAGCTCAAGTATGCAGTTTATATTAATCTCAAAAAAAAAAAGAAATTTGTCACTGAATAAAGTGACAAGATGTAGAATCTTACACATATCTTGGCAGCAATATAGACAAAGTTGGAGGGACAGACAGCGATATCAAAATAAGAATACAAAAGGCAAGAGGAGCTTTCATTGCATTGGGAAATATATGGAGATCAAGAGAAATAGGATCCAACACGAAAATAAGAATCTTCAACTCAAATGTGAAGTCAGTCCTATTGTATGGCTCTCAGACATGGAGAACAACAAAGACAACAACCAAAAAGCTACACACTTTCATAAATGGGTGCTTGAGTAGAATAGAGGGATTAAAATGGTATGACAAGGTTACCAACGTGGAACTGATGACAAGATCTAGACAAGTGCCAGTGGAACAAGAGATGAGAAGAAGACAATGGCGATGGATAGGACACACACTGAGGAAACCTGTTGATAGCATTACAAGGCAGTCATTGTTCTGGAACCCCCAGGGCAAGAGAGGCAGAGGTAGACCAAGAAGCACATGGAGAAGAGAGCTGGAAACAGAGGTGAAAATGATGAGGAGAACGTGGAAAGAACTTGAGATGATTGCACGTGACAGGAGGACTTGGCAGGTGTTTGTTGAAGGCCTATGCTCCTTTGCGAGTGGAGGGTTATGAATGAATGAATGAAACAATGAACTGTACACATTGCACTGAGAAGAAATTTTTTTACTTAATGAGATAAGATGTGTGATCAAATTTCAAATGTGCAAATTCTCAAATACATATTTATTTTTCATGTATGAGATAAGAAAATAAAATCCTATTAAATATTAAAATTTAACTTATATAAGTTTGTCACTCTGTAACATAAGAAAACAATAAGACACAGCATAAACTAAACAGAAAATCATCATCCTATGAGATAAGAATAAATAATGAATTGTACAATTAAGTAACACACACTACGGTTTTAGGACAGGAAGAGGATGCACTGATGCCTTGTTCATCCTACAGCAGATTTACAAGAAGATCTTTGAATTTAATGAATCATGCAAAATAGTTAAAGTAGATCTGGATAAACCCTTTGACAGAGTAGACAGGTATAAATGCTGGCATATTTTATAAGAATATGAAATACATGAACACATTCCTCCATTTTGAATGTGTTCTAATCTTTCACACTGTGACCTTGACAGTATGAATAATCCCAGCCCATAATTGATTACGGACATGCAGCTTATTATAAAGGATAAACAGAAGTCTCTGCCCCAGGTGTGTGGTGGCCATTGTTTTTAGAGCTGTCAGACTGCACTTGCACTTATGAATGGTTATCTCGACATGGTACTTGTATCATAGACCTCGATTGAATGTTAAACCAAGATATTTCAACTTTTCAGTACGTGGAAACATTGCTGACATCACAAGAGTGAGAATTATGGATGGTACAGGCAACTATAGGGATCCAGACCCCGGGGCCGACCCGGGGTCCGCTGGGAGGACAACATTAGACAATCTTTGAGGGATCGAGGACTAGAGTGGAACCAGGCCGGGAGGAAGACAGCCGATGGGATAGTCTGGCGCTCTCTCTTCCAAACCTCTACACTTCACGGTAGAAGGGGAACGACTAAGTAAGTAAGTACAGGCAACTATTGAAATATATTCAAGGGAGAAGAGTGAAGTAAAACGGGAGATAACTGGGCAAACTACCAGCAAGTCATCATCACCCATGACATGGAATATAGGGATTGATGTAATGGAAAAGCAGAAGTTAAAGTTAATCAGCTGATAAATAATCATGCTGGGAGTGAAGATGCCATAGCATTCAATGAGGGGGTCTATTTTCTGTGGTGAGAGATCAGAGTGGGGCCTCTTGGTCATGATAAGGTGCAGGGTTATCACTGAACAGAGAAAAGCTTACTTACAATAACCTCCAGCATGAGAATAAAGATACATGCAGCCAGCCCGGAGATGGCTGTTTGAAATTACGTTAAGCAGGGCAGTCATTGTGTCACACTGTCAAATGTAGTGCTACAGCATGAAGAAAAAACTTACATAGAGGCTTCAACCCTTCAAGAACTGGTGTGAATCTATAGTCCTGGTAATGCAGGAGTACACAGCAATAAGATAGCTGACAGATTAGCCTCAAGAGTACCAATAGTGGAAACACTGGATTTGGATATGGGAGAGATAATAAGGTCAATTAATGATTACCTCTTAGCCGACACTGCAATTGATAAATCAACATGACTCAGACTGCTGAAATTTGGCATCAAGCGTAAACTAGCAGAAATGGACATATGAAAGGATAGATCAGGTGTGTATACAACCAGTGGGTTACAGGAACAATCAGCATTTCTACACTTCAACATTTGGTGAAGGAGACTGAGCACCTATGGGTTTGCCCAGAGCTTGCAAATGACTAAAGCCAACTACATATGAATATTAACAAACTCCAAGATTACATAAACACACTGAACATAATGTGAAGAGAGATACAAAAAAGAGGATCAGCATATTTAAAACAGAAGCAACGAAATGAAGCATCCAAGCCCACTCAATACCCATATCAACAAGACCTTGATCAAACAAGTCCAAGAGTTCAAGTACCTAGGAAGCATGTTCACTGAGAAAGGTAGCATGAACAGAGAAATAGAAATAAGATGTTAAAAGGCTAACACAATGGATTATAGTAGCCATGGTAGTGCTGCAGTTAGTGCACTGGAATCCTAGCTCGGTGGTCTATAGTTCAATCCCCAATTGAGGTGGGATTTTTTTAATCGCAAATGGCTCCAGGGTCGACCCAGCCTCATGAATTGGATACCAGAGTAAAGGTTATTGCGGCCGGCGTGATGCTGACCACATCACCCCTCGTGTGCCAATGGTCAAGAAAATATTGGCCTAACACCATAATCCCAGGATGCCTCAATGGGCATGTAATGGGATCCCTTACCTTTTTCCTTTACTGAACAAAAATTACAGAATGCAAAGTTAATGCTCAAAGTAGGCATCCACAAGAGTCCTGAGATATAAAAATTCTTCTTCACATTGTTTCTTATCTGGCAATTTCATAGTTGAACTGAATGTATATATGTAGGTCTATTGTAAAACAGATATTCTTTTTATTATGTTATGATGTTACATACACTTTGAGATTACAGGCCAGGATTTGAGATTAGTCCATCAGGATGTTTAGACTTGTATATATTTTGATATATGCAGCTGACTTTTAAATGTTTTGGTGCTAGCAACTATGATACCCATAAACAGCATTTCACTACATTTTATCATCATTATTCTGCTTTTTTTTTGCTCCCTACGGAGCAAGGAGTCACAACTGCAGCTGGCCTTCTTGCAGGAAGCCTGCACTAAGGATTAATGTGCTTTTGCTGAGGTGGTTTTTATGGTGATTTTTTTTATATGATGAGGTTGCCAGCTCCATGCACAAACTCTGGTTAGTCGCCTAATATGATATGCCTGATAGAGCAGTAGTCCTGTACTGTCTTTGTCTCACAGGCGTCTCCCAGGAACTACACGGGGTGACTACATTTATGCTTTTGTTAAATTGCTTTTGAAAATTGGATAAGATGTAGAAATGTTAATTAAAAATTCAAATGTTTGTAAATAAAAGGTTAAATGAAATACAGTATGCTTTATTTTTTTATTCTGACTATTAAATGTCCCATTTTGAGCAAACTTCTGATGAGAAATTCTGATAAGTAGAAATTCTGATAAGTAGAAATATTTAAGATGGCCCCAGTGACTTCTACTTATCCAGACTGCAGTGTATTTTATTAGTGTAATTTACGACAGACTAGCATCAAGAGTGCTCATAGTGGGAACACTGGATATGGATAAGGGAGAGATACTGAGAACAATTAATGATCACCTGTTAGAGAATGACATTGCAATAGATGAATCTTCAAGGTTAAGACTGTTGGAATTTGGCATCAAACGTAAGGCTAGCAGAGATGGAATATGAGAGGATGCATCCGTCGTGCATACAAACAGCGAGCTACAGGAAACATTTAGCATTCACATTCTTCAACATATACTGAGGGAGATTGAGTACCTATGGGTTTGCCTGGAGTGCAATGATGTTGATTCTGTTTAACAATAACAATAGCGCAGTGTATTTATATACATTAGCAACACATTATAATGATGTGGGACCTCAAGATGCAGCAATAGAGACCGCAGTCAGCGACTCATAGCTTGACTGCCTGCGTCAGGACCAGCGAACCAGAGCTGGTCAAGACCGTGCTCCACCTCCACGTGGTGGTCCTGGAAACAGTCTGCAGCAGTGCAGGCTGGCTGAGCGAGCATGGATCGCAATGGGAAGGCAAACCCGGTCCTAAAAAATGCCGTGCAGAAGTCGGATGTGTCGACCGAAAGGTGCAGATATCACAGCTACGGCGTAAACAGACACAACGCAACCACCGTCCTTTTCAGGACGAACGAGGAAGAAGAAGAAGAATAATGATGTCATTAAAGAGGTGTGCAATGGAAATTTGTTAGAGGTGTGCGAGGAACATTTATTAGAGGTGTGCGAGGAAAATTTATTAGAGGTGTGCAAGGGAAATTTATTAGAGGTGTGCAAGGGAAATTTATTAGAGGTGTGCGAGGGAAATTTATTAGAGGTGTGCGAGGGAAATTTATTAGAGGTGTGCGAGGGAAATTTATTAGAGGTGTGCGAGGGAAATTTATTAGAGGTGTGCAAGGGAAATTTATTAGAGGTGTGCGAGGGAAATTTATTAGAGGTGTGCAAGGGAAATTTATTAGAGGTGTGCAAGGGAAATTTATTAGAGGTGTGCGAGGGAAATTTATTAGAGGTGTGCGAGGAAAATTTATTACTCATATCAGGAAGTAGTCTACTCTATTTAAGTATGTTATGAGAAGAGGAAATCTGGTATACGTAGTGGCAATAGAAAAGTGTTGATGGAAAAAGTGATAGAGGAAAACAAAGAGAAAAGATACTTGAGAACTAAATATCACGGTATGGAAAAGCTAGCAACAGAATTGATAAACACAACTAGGGACAGGAAGTTGTGGGGAAACATTATCCCCTACACCAGTTGGCATGACAGTAGGAGAGCAAGTAGATTTTTGAAGGTCAGGAATGCATGCCATTGGCTCTTATTTAATAAATGTCTGCTTTTTGGCTTTGATTTTAATCATGCCTATACTTCCAGGCAAATAATTTTTAACATGACCTTAAAGGATTGCTCTGTGTAGTTGCTGGGGGGGGGGTCTCTGATGAGGCAAAGAAAAAATATGTATACTGCTCACTTAAGCATGTTGTATAAGGCAACTAATACAAGGTTGTATAAGGCAACTAATACGAGGTTGTATAAGGCAACTAATATGAGGTTGTATAAGGCAACTAATATGAGGTTGTATAAGGCAACTAATATGAGGTTGTATAAGGCAACTAATACAAGGTTGTATAAGGCAACTAATATGAGGTTGTATAAGGCAACTAATACAAGGTTGTATAAGGCAACTAATATGAGGTTGTATAAGGCAACTAATATGAGGTTGTATAAGGCAACTAATACAAGGTTGTATAAGGCAACTAATATGAGGTTGTATAAGGCAACTAATACAAGGTTGTATAAGGCAACTAATATGAGGTTGTATAAGGCAACTAATACAAGGTTGTATAAGGCAACTAATACAAGGTTGTATAAGGCAACTAATACAAGGTTGTATAAGGCAACTAATATGAGGTTGTATAAGGCAACTAATACAAGGTTGTATAAGGCAACTAATATGAGGTTGTATAAGGCAACTAATATGAGGTTGTATAAGGCAACTAATATGAGGTTGTATAAGGCAACTAATACAAGGTTGTATAAGGCAACTAATACAAGGTTGTATAAGGCAACTAATATGAGGTTGTATAAGGCAACTAATATGAGGTTGTATAAGGCAACTAATATGAGGTTGTATAAGGCAACTAATACGAGGTTGTATAAGGCAACTAATACAAGGTTGTATAAGGCAACTAATATGAGGTTGTATAAGGCAACGAATATGAGGTTGTATAAGGCAACTAATATGAGGTTGTATAAGGCAACTAATACGAGATTGTATATGAGGCTAGCCATCCTGGGTAGTTCTCAGGGGTCTCTGGAAAAGACAAAGAATGGGACTACTTCACCCTCAGGCATGTCGTACAAATTGACTAATATGAGGATATACATGGGGCTGACAACCTCGTTATGTAAAATGTAATGCCACAGAAACCACTATTGCAAAAGCATGTGAATGCTTGGAGCAGGCTTCCTGCAAGGAGATCAGCTACAGTGCTGGCATCATGCTCTGTAGGGAGCACAAAGAAAAATGAATGCGGCTAGCTACCTCATAGTGTAAAACAATACACAATCGTGTCTCACTCCACTTTTTATATCAATACATGGAAAGTAAATCATGCCAGATCTCCCTGTCGCAGTTTTGTTCCCAGTGTAGGTCATTCAGTAGTCTGGTGTCTTTTCTATCAAGATCTATTTCTTCAAGGCTTTAAATTAGTTTATGATGATGGACTCTGTCTAAAAATCTTTTCGTAATCTATGAACACATACATTTTTTATTTTATTTGGTGGATCGCTATATAATTTTTCTGCTTATGGTCTTATAAAAAAATATCTTTGCCAAGATAGCACAGTCAACAAGATAGAAAAATTTAGGTATAAAAGAATGAGAAATCTATAAGCATTCTCTGTATATGTCTTTTGGTCTTTGGAAATGAGTCTAGCTTTTCTTCTTCACGCGGAAGTGCCAGTGAGTCTGGGAAAGCATATCTCCTTAACTCACTATAATCTTCTTCCTTTGCTGTTTATTATCATCAGAATGTATTTAAATGTTAAAATAAGTACTTACATTACACAGCCCTACCAAAAAAAAAAATTTTTTTTGGTGCCAAACATTTTACTCTTGATTGTACATAAATAAGGCCTGCTCAATCCAAATATCACATTTACTTGTCTGTAGCAGCTCTAGTTTTTGAGATACAGACATTTTTGTATTTCATTAATACAGGGTGACCCAAAAAATATGGGCCCGCGCACGCGGCCCATTTTTTTGGGTCACCCTGTATTATTACAATATTTTCTATATAAGGCTATGTAAAAAAACTATTGCTGTCTAGTCCTTTACAAAAGAAAACTGCTTATTTACTCTCAGTTTCAGTTTTCCAAGAATCTTCCCAGAATTGCCTTTTTTAGATTTTAAGCCATTGCATGCATGTTAGTATACTACTTATTTTATTACACTTCTAACAGAGAATGGCATCATCTTCAAGAAGAGCATGTTTTCTTTCACCGCATTTATTTTGTTATATTTGTGGAGAGTACACTTTCAAAGAAGAACATAGGAAGCATATTACTGTTTTTGTGAAAAAGGCATACTTTGCTTACTTTAAAAATAACCCAAAAGAAAAATAAAGTCCAAAAAATACTGACAAAAGATAGCAATCTACCAGAAGAAAGTGAAATAATCAAATCATCGATAACAGAAGATACAGTGAGAAAGGCAGAAGAAATCTTAAAAACCATGAAAAACATACAGCATGAAGTAGCTAAAGATGTGGCTAAATTAGCAGAACTCAAAGAAGAGAATGAAGATTTACTGAAAAGGATTGAGTCAGAAAGACAACTCATAATGAGTGAGCAAAAGCGAACAGATAAAAAACAACTAGAAGAAATGTGGAATGATAAAATGACAGACTGTCAAAAACTTATTCATTCTGTATCAAACATTGTGAAAGCCTTTATGCTGAATCTTCAAAGTGAACTACAAACTCACTTTAACAGAGAAACCAAAAATCTAGGAGACTTTGTTGTTAAAAAATAAATAAATATATTATACACTTCTCAGAGTAAAAGAGTACAACACTATTTATAACAAACGTAACAATTAAATAATGGACGTACAGAACATTAGAATAATACAGTGGAATTGCAGAAGTGCCAAAAAAAATGTACCAGCATTAATAGGCATGTATAAACAATCTAAAGTAATATTTGCCATTCAAGAGACTAATCTTAATCCGAGTCAACGTTTTACCCTCCCTGAATATAAAGTCTTTCGAAATGATAGGACCGAAACTCAAAAAGGAGGAGGTGTGGCATTTCTAGTTAATAAAACATACGTAATAACTGACTGGGAATCATTTAGAACAGAAAATTTTGAAGGAATAACTATAACAGTGTCTACTGAGCTAGAAGAAATTAAAATAGTTAACCTTTACTGTTCAAGTGGAAACATAAACGAAAGAGATATCTCAGACGTGAATAAAAGAATAAACAACAGAACTATCATAGTGGGAGATTTCAATGCTCATCATACAGCTTGGGGAGGCAATGTAATAGACAAATCAGGAAAACTACTGTTGGACTTCATTGAAAACAATGTACTAATAATACTGAATGATGGATCAATAACAAGAATTAACCCTTGTGCAAATCAGCAAGACACAGCTATAGATATAAGCATTGTAACACCAAATCTTGCTAATGCAAAATGGGAAGTTATTGGGGATACAAATTCAGATCATTTACCCATTGAAATAACACTAAAAGATAATTACAAACCTAACAAACTGGTAGAAAAACCGAAATTTTACTATAATAAAGCTAATTGGGTAGCTTTTCAGGTAGAAATGGAAGAGATAAAAAAGAATAATATAGAAAATGAAAATATAGATGTATTTGTAGATAATCTCACAAAAGAAATATTACTAAAAGCTGTTAAACATATCCCACATGCATATATGCCAGAACACATAATTCCACACCGCATTAAGGAAGCAAAGAAGAATGAACATTGGAACAAAAACCCAGTACCATGGTGGACAGTTTAGATGTACAGAAATTCAAAAACAAAGAAAACAAGCTTTACAAGAATATAGAAAGCATAGATCTGAAGATAATTTAGATATTTATAAGAACATAAGAAATGAATCAAACAGAATAATACTAAAGGCAAAAGAAAATCATTGGAGAAGTTTCTGCCAAACACTGAACTCTACAACAGATGTGTGGAAAAGTTAAAAGCCATTAAAGGCAGAACTAAAAATATGATAATACCTAATATAAAAAGACCTGAAATGGCAGAGACTGACTGGCAGAAAGCAGAGGTGCTGGCCAGGTACTACCATAGAGTTAGTTCTAAGGAAAATCTAGGACAGGCTGAAGTCAACAGAAGAGCAACACTTCTTAAAAAACTCAGTAAAGATGTACCTTATAATACTGAAGAATTATCATATTTAAATGCAGATATTACAATGGAAGAAGTTGAAAATACAATAAAGGACAAAACAAATACATCAGCAGGGCATGACATCTTGAGCTATGAAATCTTGAAACACATACCAAAAAGTACCATAGAAATTATAACATCCCGTTTTAACAACATTTGGAATACAGGAAAAATTCCCAAAACATGGAAAACAGCAGTAATTATTCCAATACTAAAACCAGAAAAAGATGCCCATGATGCCAGTTCATACAGGCCAATTTCTTTAACTTCCCATCTAGGTAAAATATTAGAAACCATAGTAAATAAAAGATTAAAGTTTTATTTGGAAAAGAATAATTTATATAATCAAACTCAGTCAGGATTTAGGAAGAACAGATGCACTATGGATCAGATAATTAAATTGGAACATGAAGTAAAATCGGGATTTCAAAAGAAAGAGAACTGTGGTAGTATTTTTAGATATAGCTAGGGCTTATGATGAATGCTGGAGAGAGGGTGCTCTCTTTAAAATAAAGAAGATAGGAGTAACCGGTAAAATGTATAATTATTTAGAGAATTTTCTGCAAGATAGATATTTCACTGTTCAGGTAAACAATGATAGATCAGAACTGTATGAACAACAAAATGGAATACCCCAAGGATCAGTAATGTCTCCTTCAATTTTTACAATAATGGTAAATGATTTAGGTGAGGAATTTAATGATATAACAAATAAATTGTCACAGTTTGCAGATGATGTTGCTATATGGAGGACTGGGAGACATCTGCCAAAATTATATAAGGATCTACAGAAGCAAATAAATAAAGTATGTAAATGGATGACAAAATGGGGTTTTCAGCTGAATTCAAATAAAACATTGGGAATGATCTTCAGTAAAGGTAGGGTTGTAAAAAATAAAATTATAGATATAAATATCCAAGGGCAAAACATTAAAACTGTTCAAACCACTCGATATCTAGGAATGATATTGGACCAACAGCTGAACTGGAATAAACACATAGATAAACTAGTGGAGTCTTGCAGAGGATTGACTAACTTATTAAGATATTTGAAAGGTAATGGATGGGGTGCAAGCACTAAGACAATGCTCACTTTTTATAAATCTTTTATTAGAGGAAAAATAGATTATGGAAGTATAATATATGACTCTGCTGCACACAGTAACAAGATTAAATTAGACAGAATTCAGCATCAGGCTTTATGTACAATAGCAGGTGCAATCAGATCAACATCAATGGGAGCTATAGAGGTGGCTTTAGGAATTCTACCCTTAGAATTACGGAGAAAGGAGTTAACACTAAATTACATGAACAGAGTTATGTTAGATAAGTCTCACCCAGCACATACAGCTTTTACCAGATACCAACTAACAACTCAGGCCAATCCAATGAATACCACTAGATACCCTACAGGATGGAAGTGTATAGAGGAAATTGTCCATCTGGCTACTTTAATTACATCAATTAATAACAGTTGTAAATACAAGCCAGTGATTCCGCCCTGGGAGATCAAGAAACCAGACACGGACTACCACCTAGCAGAAATATTCAAGTTAAACAAATAATATAGAAAATATTAAAAACACAGCCAATAAATATATACAACAAATATCAAAAGACAGCATTACTGTGTACACAGATGGATCCAAGGGAGAGGATGGCAAATTTGGTATAGGAATATATATTCCAATATGGAAAATGGCAAAAGAATATAACATCACGGAAAATACTCGTACATCCATTTTCACTGCAGAGATGGTGGCAATACTAAAAGCACTAGAAATATTCTCTAATAACCCTCCCAAAAAATTAACAGTTTTAACTGACTCTCTTTCAACAATTAAAGCACTTAGAAACTTACGAGAATGTAGTAGACCTGATAGCCTATAGCAGAGGAGATTTTTCTGGCTACTACATACTTATATTCTAGAGGATGTTTAGTATTAATTGCTTGGATACCTTCACATGTTGGCATAGAAGGAAATGAAAAGGCAGATAAAGAAGCCAAGAAAGGTAGATCTGATAAAAATCTAATAAATGTAGGGATGAGTAAATCAGAAATTAAGAGCTTAATTAAAGATTTAATAACAGATGAATGGAAAGCAGAATGGGATAAAAATCTGAAAGGAAGACATGCATATAAGATGTTCAGGGCTCCAACAAGAAAATGTCAGATATCTAGGGAATTGAAAATTCCCAGTAATAAGAAACTTCTCAGACTACAGCTGGGAAAAGGCTATTTAAGAATAGAAGAACCTTACTGTGCAGGATGTCTTCAAGACAATAATATAGAACATTTCTTGTTAAAGTGTAAGAGGTATGACCAAATGAGAATACCAATATTGGATTATTTGCAGGCATCCAACTTACCTATAAATATAGAAGAGGTGTTGAGAATAGACAGACCTAGGGAACTGCATAATATAGTCAAACAATATTTAACACGAACACATGTTAATATATAGTGGCTGGGAATGTGAAGGTCTGATGCTGTTCTTACAATGCATGTGACTTTAAACAGATGAAAGTCAATTAAATATCTGGTAAAGTCAGTTATATAGCTGGAACCACTAGGCCTTTACACCCCTCCACTTTAATATTATTCTTGTTCATAGTTTCTTCTTGATTTTGTTTTTTATTTTATTATTTAACGTATAGACCTAAGCACAAGTGTGAGTATCCCTATTTTCAAATGTGATGCCACTTTCTCATGTCGGCAGTTGTTCATATTATTTGGAATTGAAAACAATATATATCCTAATTATAACCCATCAGAGGTTGAACGGGATTTCTGTTTATCTTCATTAATTTAAAAAAAAAAAAGGTGACCAGGACAAGCCTTGGGCTCCTCATATTGTTTGCAAAACATGTGTTGAACACCTGCGACAGTGGACTTGTGGGAAAAGAAAATGTTTAAAATTTGGAATTCCAATGGTTTGGAGAGAGCCCAAGAACACTATGATGACTGTTATTTCTGTGTTGTGATTATTACGGGAATTAATGGAAAAAATCATAAAAAGTGGAAATATCCAGATTTAGATTCTGCTAGGCGACCTGTTCCACACGGAGATGACATACCAATTCCAACTTTCAGTCAGATTTCGGATTCCCTGCTAGAAGATGAGACAGCAAAACCTATATTGGCCAAACAGGCAAACGACTTGGGGACAGATTCAGCCAGTACTTAAATGACATCTCTCAGCAAAAGTCCACACCAGTTGCCACACACTTCAATGGTCCTGACCACCATGGTCCCATCGACATCCAGGTCACTGCGATCCGATCCTGCTCCTCTGACACTGCCAGCCGAGAACTGCTTGAGAACCGTCTTATCCACCGCATGGGGTGTCTAAAACCAGCCGGTCTCAACACTTTCCACACCTTTGTCTGAGGTCACCCTTTCCTCTCTTGCTCTATTTTGACTCTTTCCAGTCTTATCCTATTCTTCTATTTTTATGCCATCCTCCATAATATTTCCTCTTCTTTTTCCAGTCCCCACTTTCATTACGTTTGGGTATTTTTTCGTTTTTTCGTTTTTAGTTTCTTAGTATGTATTGTGTACATCCGGGGTCAAGAGTCACTTCCTTTTCAGCCTAGCGTGATAGGACTTCGATGTTTTGCCTTCAGGGAAGTACCTAGGTTTTATTTATCTATTTTTTTATTTTATTTTTATTTTTTTAAATATTCATTTTAGTTCTTATGTCTCCTATTTAGCCTTCACTGTCTTTCTGTTCCTGACGAAGGCCTTGTGGCCGTAACGTAGACTACTTTCTTTGTCTTTTGTCCTCGTAAGACGAATCACCTTTTTTCGATTTTTTTTCAAACCCATCCATTGTTCTCCACGTCTTACCGCAGTTCCCCTCAACTTCCTTGACTGCTTTATGCAAGTTTCTTATAGAGAACCAAAAGCAGAGGTAGTCCCAAGTTCCATATGGAGCAGGGAGTGAATGATGAGAGAAATGATGTACATACTTATTATATTGTTAACCTTATCAACCAACGTAGAGGTAAATGTAAACCTACTCAATCTAAATGTAATGAAAGTTTTCGGCTCATTGGAATTAAGATTAATTCTCCGAGAGGGTAAAGTTCTGAGGTAGATGGGATAGTGGAAGGAAAATAGGGGGGCACATGAGTTGTGTGTCAGGAAAACTCAATACTCAAGAGGGTATTTGTTCTCTTCTTTTGTGACACTAGTCGGTGGTACCAGCTGAGAGTACTATCTCTGGAACAAGTGAGAGTATAACATAAGGATAATGATGCTTCTATCTGAAGGTAGTGTTCATAAGATATTTCAGAAGTCAAGAACAATGCTGCATTGGGCTGGCAATTGTTAACTTATATCTGATTCGCCGCTTTTTATGAAGAACTAAGCATTTATTATTTCTGCCATCAATGGTACCTATACCTTGTAGCGGTATGGCAGCTTGCGCACCCTGACAATCACAGAGCTATGCCAGTGGGAGTTTTACTCCTGGTAGGTTCAACCAAGCTGGACTGGTCTGTGTGGGTAGGGGTCAGACAAAAGCTGGTACCCTGGTCCTCCAGGTTGGGGGTTTTAGCATAGGGCTGACACCCCTGTCTATGTAAAAAAAAAAATGAAGTTACGGAAACAACATCAAATGAACAAACTTTGCTGCGGGATGGACATTCGGAGTCTGTGGCTCGTATGACTGTCAGTGGTGAAAGCCGAAATGAAGCCACTGACATGAAAACGGATGTCCTGACCGCAAAACAGGATACAAGAATAGGATTTTGGAATGTCGGGACAATGTACGAGACAGGAAAACTAAGACAGGTCACGGCAGAAATGAGAAACTATAGGTTACACATCCTGGGGATAAGTGAGAGCAGATGGACAGGGGCAGGAAAGGTTAAAACAGCAACAGGAGAAACATTACTTTACTCTGGAAGAGAGGATGGACAGCACAGTGAAGGCGTAGCCATTATTCTACAGAAAGGGATAGAAAGGACATTACTGGAATGGAAACCCATCAACAACAGACTGATACGATTGAGACTGAGAGGGAGATTCACCAACACTACAATAATACAATGCTACGCACCAACGAATGATAGCGATGAGGAGGTCAAGGATGAATTCTATCAACAACTGCAGAAAGAAATGGAAGACACACCTAGATATGATCTTGTTATAGTAATGGGAGACCTCAATGCGAAAGTTGGTACACACAATACATATAATGAAAGAACAATGGGGAAATGCGGCAGCGGAACAGCAAACGAAAATGGGGATAAGCTAATAAGTTTCTGTAGCATTAACAACCTGGTCATTGGAGGAACACTTTTCCCACATAAGGAAATTCACAAGTTAACATGGGAATCACCAAATGGCCGGGACAGAAACCAGATAGACCACATCATGGTTAACGGCAGATGGAGACATGCATTACAAGATGTGAAGGTAAGAAGAGGTGCAGATGTGGGAAGTGATCACCATTTAGTAGTAGCAAAACTGAAAGTGAAATTAAGAAGGGCTGGACCAACTGTAACTACACAGAAAAGGTTTGACATCAGCAAATTGAAGGACCCCCTTACCAGAAAAGCTTTTGCGGCCGACATTAAGAAACGATATCAATTTGCCAAAAGCTAGGAAAAGACATTGACTGATGATATAGACCAGAATTTCAACACCATTTCAACAATATATAAGGAAAGTAGCAAATCATGCTTAGGATTCCAGGAAAGGAAGAAGCAAGACTGGATAACACCAGAAACACTAAACACCATAAAGATGAGAAAGGAAATGAAAAGAAAAAAAACAGAAGCGAAGTCCCCCAGGTTAAAGCAACTATACAGCGAACAGTACAGCCAGATGGACAGGGAAGTTAAACGACAAACCCGAGCCAACAAAAGGAATTTCCTAGACGATCTTGCTAAACAGGCAGAAGAGGCAGCACTGAGAAATGAACAAAGCACAGTATACAAAATAACTAAATTCATCAGCGGAAAACAAGGTGCAAACAATATTACATTAGTAAGAGATAAGCAAGGAAATCTCATCAAGACAGCAGAGGGACAGGAAACAAGATGGGCAGAACACTTCAGAGAAACGCTGAACAAGGAAATACCAGAGACACAATTGAATGTTCCTGAGGCTGAAAACGATCTAGATGTAAATACAGACATTCCACGAAAAGAAGAAATCATCACAGCAATCAAAGGGTTAAAGAACGGTAAAGCTCCGGGCCATGATAACTTAAATGCAGAGCTATTTAAGACAGAACCTGAGCTAGCAGCAGAACTATTAGAACCACTATTTGCACAATTCTGGAAAACGGGGACAACACCATCAGAGTGGAACAAAGGAATAATTGTCAAATTGCCCAAGAAGGGAGATCTTGCAGACTGCAATAATTGGAGAGGAATCACTCTTCTCTCAGTTCCCAGCAAAATACTAGGCAGGATAATTATACAGAGAATTTCAAAGGCAGTAGACTACAAACTGAGGAAAGAACAAGTAGGATTTAGAAAGAACAGAAGATGTGTAGACCATATATTCACTCTCAGGAACATTATAGAGCAGTGCTCAGAATGGCAAAGACAGCTTTACATAAATTTTGTTGCTTTTGACAGCATACATAGGGACAGTTTATGGAAAATACTGAGGGCTTATGGAATTCCAAGCTGCATAGTGTCAATCATAAAAAGCCTCTATGCCAGCTTTACGTGTAGTATTGGGCAGAGCAACCTAACCTTCGAGGTGAAGACAGGAGTACGACAGGGATGCCCCTTATCAACCACTCTATTTTTAACAGTCATAGACTGGGTGATGCGCCAGACAACAGAGGGCAGTCCAAGAGGAATAAGATGGACTACATTTTCTACATTGGAAGATCTGGAATATGCAGATGACATTGCACTGCTGGCACATTCACATCAACACATCCAGGAAAAACGGATAGACTTAATAAAATTAGCCAGCAGGTGGGCTTGAACATCAATTTAAAGAAGTCTGAGGTCATGACGCTCAATGTGAGCAACCCTGAGCCCATATCAGTAAGGAATCAGCAACTGGTACAGACAGATACCTTCACATACCTAGGAAGCATAGTAACACCAGACGGTGGGGCAGGCAAAGACATCAACATCAGAATGAATAAGGCAAGAACAGCCTTCTTTAGCCTAAATAACATCTGGAAGTCCTCCCAATACAGCACAAGCACAAAATTAAGATTATACCAGAGTTGCGTGCTTTCTGTGCTTCTCTATGGTGCGGAATGTTGGAGAGTCACAGAGAAGGAAATGTCAAAATTGTCCTCTTTTCACACAACATGCCTAAGAAAAATTCACCGCATCTTTTGGCCGAATACCATCACCAACCAAGATCTGCTTACTCGTAGCAAGCAAGAGGACATGCACACCATCATAGCTGGCAGACGCTGGAGCTGGGTTGGTCATGTCCTCAGAAGAGACCCCGATGCCATCACAAGAACAGCTATGTTTTGGACCCCTGAAGGAAAGCGAAAGAGAGGCCGACCAAAAACAACTTGGCGGAGGACTGTGGAGGTTGAGATGCAAAGAATGAACCAGAGTTGGGGCACTGTACGAAGGATGGCCACCGACCGTGCAAAGTGGAATCAATTTGTTGTTGCCCTACAAGACGCCCCTAGGCGTGATGGCCACTGACTGCTTTGACGGTCGGTGGTTAAGGATCGAAGAAGAAAGAAGAAGAAGCATTTATTAAGTTCAGCTCGTTCAAGCCCCCACCCTGATTTGCTCAGTGGAATTCTTATTATGGCATAGCTCTGTTTAGAGTGTATTTAGTAAATTGACTGAGACAAACATGCAGTGCATTCAAAATGACTGAATGTGACGGGATTGCTATCCCTGCTTTGCAGTAGTGGTCCAACAATGGCCAAAACTCAAGAGTATCTAATATGGGCTTCAAAGGTGTCTACCTTCACACAAGATTACTCTTGACAGAGATGTAAATAGAAGGGTGATGACAATTCTTTTACAAAGCGGAGTCTTCACAAGATATTCAGAATAAGCGAGAACAATTCTGCTTTGGCTGAGTATGTTAACTCTGTAATTCTGCTGACGCTTTTGTGAAGGATTTAAGCACTTCTTAAGTTCAGCTTGTTTAAGCCCCCACCCCCGATTTACTCAGTGGAATTCTATTATTCTAGTTTAGCTCTGTTTAGAGTGTGTGTAGTAAATTGACTGAGACAAACATGCAGTACATTTAAAATGATTAAATCGAAGTTAAATTTGTAACATTACAAATAACAAAATTTAATAATCACTTTCGGTTTTAACAGTTGGAAAATAATTTGAATAGTTATGGATCAAGAAAAGTTATCATCAGTCTTTAGGGAATGTGAGATGTTACAAGAAGTTCAAGTGGCAGCATATATTTGAACTTAGCTGCCAATGACGGTTCTGCTCCTTCTTATGGGTTGGTTCTTTTCACTCTGCTCACGCTCGTCTCTGATCAAGGTTGTCGGGGGTAGCTCGTCTCCCAGAAATGTCAAGGAGAGTCTACCACGTGGGTCCTTCGTCTTAAAGCTTATGCCACGGTTCCCTTCTTGTTCCAGAGATGGTACTTTCTGCTGGTACCACCAATTAGCCAATCCTGACTCACAGACTTTTTGCTCAGATGAATAAAAGAGACTTGAATCGGCCTCTGACACGCGTCTAGGGTGTTGTTAATTTAATAAGTTCCCTCTCTGACTTCGTGTGTGGTCCTTCAGTTGCCTCAGCCCCGGTTTCCCTATTTAAAATGTTAGAGGTTTCCTATATTGAAAGTCCTGATAGTTACTCCAATAAAAGGGGTCTGGTATTTTAAGAAGGATTTCTGAATTCTAATTCTTTACTGTAGCAGTCTGGTGTCTTGGCGAGCGATTTCTCAAGTGAAATAGCTTCAGAAAATGGTCAGATTGTATTCCCTGCCTTCCCACGCCTTCGTTTATTATGAGCTATCAAAAATCTCCAATCATATTCAAACAGGCGGGCTATGGGGTAATTTCAAAATATTCCGGCATAGGATAATTTTGAAAGTAAGGCAGAGGTCAACTCTCCCATATATTGTAATAAGATGTGTACAAACTTACAGACAGATCGGTAAACTCATACAACAGCGTGTTCAAAATGTAAACGTCATTACTTTATCAGAAAGTACTATTGTCATAACAGGAAACACTTATGTCATAAGTTTCCGCCACGTACACGAGATCTTGTGCTAATGGTAGCCAAGCTGTCCCACTCTCTTGCGACTGCGAGTAATTATCTCAGCAAATCTGGGTAGCGTCAAGAAAATGTGATTATTATCACCTACAGGGAGTGTCAAGCAATTCGACAATACTCAAATATCTGCTACTTAGCAGAAAAATAACGAAGAAAGAAAGAAAGAAAAGTGCGATAATTGAGAGCACATAATAAAAATCAGTACCGCAAATGTACCGATACTGCCGGATAAAAACAAAGATCGATAGGGTCCACCCCGTTTTGTCACACGGAATCGACGTTACATTTGTATATTTACAAATAACAGATTTAATAATCACTTAGGTTTTAACAAGGTTTTAAAAAAAGGAATAATTACACTGACAAACAACATTTTTCTTTCTTATATAAGAATAAGTGTTCTTAGGTCAGTTTCTTGCGCTGATTTCAAATTTGAAATCCGTTTATCTCTATCACGTCGGGTTCTTAAGATATTTGTGAATAAATATATTTTTGGGAAACCGTTATTTGCTCCGTTTCATTTTTACTATATAACTTTTTAAAAATTAATAAAATGCAAAATAATTCTACTTTTTATACTGCTAAAAGATGCATGACATATGTTACGTTATATTTCAAATAGTTACTGTATTTTGAAATAATTCTGAGTGAAATATAGCTTCTAGAAGTTGTAGAAATTCGGCTGATCTGTTCTGTTACGTGTGCGGATATTTTACCGATCGTGTTCACCAGAAAAAACTTTACAACATTGCTAAAGAAAGCATATGAACTTTATTTCGATTCGAAAGTTGATGATGCAAATAAATCTTGGATGCCAAATGCAGTTTGTTCTACTTGTGCAAATACATTGGCAGGTTGGTTACGAAAATCGCCGAAGCATAAGTCGATGCCTTTTGGAGTGCCAGTAATATGGCGTGAACCGACAAATCACGCTACTGGTTGTTACTTCTGCTTGACAAATATCTATGGTTTCACTTTTAAAACTAGAAAGTCTGTGGTTTATCCAAATATTGAATCGGTTTCGAAACCAGTGCCTCATGATCCAATCACGTGTCCGATCCCAGTTCCACCAGAACAATATCCGTTGGACGTGAATGAACCATCAGAAAGTGATAGTTTACCTGCTATAGAAACTAATTCTGACTCGGATTATATACCGGTGAATGATGGTGTTCACTTAATTAACCATTCAGAACTTTCAGATCTAATACGTGATCTCGCTCTCACCAAAGGACAAGCGGAATTACTCGGTTCGCGACTCAAAGAATGGAATCTTTTAGCGCCCAATACTCCGATATCAAAATTTCGTCATAGATACAGAGAACTTGTTCAATACTTTGAGATGGATGATGACATTTGCTATTGCAAAGATGTAAAAAGGTCTAATGGTGCACCTCGGTGATGAGCACATAGTCAACGAATGGCGACTTTTCATCGACTCTTCCAAGACTAGTCTAAAAGCCGTGTTATTGCATAATGGAAATTTATTTTCATCAATTCCAGTCGCCTACTCTGTTCATATGAAAGAAACTTATGACAATATGGCTAGACTTTTGGCAAAAATAAAGTACAATGACTACCAATGGTGGATTTGTGGAGACATAAAGGTCATTGCAATTCTCACGGGCATGCAGACTGGGTATACTAAATTTTGTTGCTTCCAATGTGAATGGGACAGCCGCAACAGACAGGAACATTATGCAAGAAAGGTGTGGCCTTTCAGGGATCGTATGCAGCTCGGGCATAAATATGTAATACACGAGCCATTAGTTAACAAAGACAGCATCATTTTACCACCATTACATATAAAGTTGGGGCTCATGAAGAATTTTGTAAAAGCGTTAGATAAAACGAGCAAAGCTTTCACTTATCTTCGAGAAAAGTTTCCGCAAATTAGCGATGCAAAGATAAAGGAAGGTATCTTTGTAGGACCTCAGATTAGGAAAGTTATTGCAGACAAACAATTCGAGAACTTGTTACATGGTAGTGAACTTCGCGCATGGATGGCATTCAAATCGATCGTCGATAACTTTCTGGGAAATCACAAATCTGTCGACTATGTGCATATTGTTAAGCAGTGCATAGATGCATACAGAATTGTGGGCTGTAACATGTCCCTCAAAATCCATTTGCTCGATTCGCATCTTGACTTTTTCCCTGACAACCGTGGCGAAGTCAGCGATGAACATGGAGAACGATTCCATCAAGATATCGCCGTAATGGAGTCACGTTATCAAGGACGGTGGAGTGTGACCATGCTTGCCGATTATTGTGGGATGCTTTATCGCGATGTACCACATGCCATTCACCGACGAAAGTCGACTGCAAAGAAATTCAAGCCTACATAACTGTTATACTTCTTGTACAAATGATGTTGTAATACTGTATGCGTTGTTAAAAAACTTCAATTGCGTATTTCTAGAGATCCCGACCTGATAGAGAAAAACGGTTTGCGGATTTAAAAACAGCGCATTAAAATTGACCAGAAAAACATAGAAATGTTAGAGAAAGAATAAAAAAAAATTTTTTTGTTAGCCAGTGTTATTTATCAAAAAATTATCATCACTATGTGATGTGATAGTAGTTTGTAAAGGAGGTCACTTGGCCGCTTTTAAATGTTACTTATCTGTTAGTGACGGTTCTGCTCCTTCTGATGTTTTGGTTCTTGGTAGACTGGGTTGCTGATCGCGCTCATCACTGGTCAAGGTTGTAGGGCCCAGCACGTTCCCAGAAGTGTTAGGGAGTGTCTACGAAGTTGATCCCTCGTCTTACAGCCCCGTCTGATGATGGTATCTAGCTTCGACTTTAGGCCACTTGTACCCTTTGTGTTCCAGAGATAGTACCCTCAACTGGTACCACCAACTAGTATGGTAAAAGAATAGAAACAAATACCCAATGAGTATTGAGTTTCCCGACACATAGTTATGTGTGCACTTCTTCCTATTTCACCATCCCATCTACTTCAGACTTTACCCTCGATGAGAATTAAGCTTAATCCCTCGAGAGAAAACTTTCTTTATATTTAATTTGAATAGCTTTATATTTACTTTACATTCAAATGAAAAGGTTAATAGTATAGATAGAATATGTTTACATTTACATCTACACTGGTTGAAAAATGTTCACAGTATAGATTGAAGATGTTTTCATTTACATCTACACTGATTGAAAAACTTGAAAACTTTCATTATTTTTAAAGTGAATATGTTTACATAGACATTTACACTAGTTTGAAAATGTAAATATTATAATTAGAATGTACATCATTTCTTTCATCTTTCCCTCCTCGCTCCATAAGAAACTTGAAGACTACCTATGCTTTTAGTTCTCTTTAAGAAAATAGCAATAAAGCAGTCTCCAGCCCTTGCAGTGATGGTTCATGAAATCATCATTCTATACGCTGAGGTTGCCAGCCTCAAATGACTGGGGAAATCCACTAGCAATTTTCACATATTAATATTCACATGGCAATATATACATATTAGTTCACATGTTAGTAATGAAAAATATAGAATATAAAATGTACAACTTACGCCAATCTTGTCTCACAGACTGTTTTGCTCAGAGAAATAAAGGCACTTGCAGGTGACTTTTTACACGTGTTCCTGGAGGTCGTTACTTTAACAATAAATTCCCACTTTGACGTGTGTTTCAGATTCCTCAGATTCCGGTTTTCCTTGTTAAAATGGTAGAGTTTATTCTGGGCCCTTAAGTCCTCAACATTGCTCAAACAATGTGCTGGTCCGGTATATGAATCTTGTTTCTAGTCTTCAGTCTGGTTGTCGTCTTGGCAAGCGATTCTCACAGTGTCTTAAAACTGCGGAAGTGTTGGATTATATAGCCCTTTGCCTCCTCCACAGTTGTTTGTTACGATTATAGGCGGCGTCCAATCAAGATTTTGGTAGTTCCTCTTTTTTTCGAATCCCCGCCAATCGTTTTCAAAAGCTGCGTGTTTTGGTGGGGTAATTCAAAGTTATTTCCGCCTGAAATAATGCGTATGATGTAAAAGGTCACGTCTCCCATTTATGGAAGTGACAATTCCGTGCACTCTTTCGACAATGTGTTTCAGATGTAACATCTTACTTTCCTCTGAAACAGGTGGACAGGGAATGATGATGTCATTCACGTCTTTCCAAAAGGTGTCGCACAGACAAGAAATCTCTTTATCCGTCGCTTGCCCACACAAAATCCGTCTGCAGGAGATTAATTTTATCGCCTGGCACGGTTTGGACAAACAAAACTACGCGAAAACTGAGCAGGCCCAAATGGATTTTACCTGCGGTAATCTCTGCAAAGCTGTGAAGCGCCAAGCAACTGTGATGAATTATCACCAAAAAGGAGTGTCAAATGATTTGACAATATCAAATATCTGCTACATAGCAGAGAAAAAAAAGGTACTGACCATCGAAAAGCACGTAATTAGTCAGTACAACAAATGTCACAGATTACGGCCGTTGTGGACAAGAGAGCGACCCAAAATTTACGTACTATTGATTATTAAACTTGTTATTTGTATACATACAAATTTAACGTTGATTTGATTGTTTTGAGTGTACTGCACCAGTATGTCTCAGCCATATTAAATACACTTAAACAGAGCTATAAAATAATAATTTAGATTTCGCTGAATTAAATCAGCTGGGGGCTTGTACGAGATAAATTAAATTGCAAAATCCTTCACAAAAGTTGACGGCAGATACTAAAGTTAACCTTGCTTGAACTCATTCAGCATTGTTATTGCTTTCTTGTGAAAACTCCCTCGAGGTAGAAGCATCATTATTCTTCTATCTACAACTCTGCCAAGAGTAATCTTGTGCGAAGGTAGACATTTTTGAAGACCCACATTACATACTCTAGGTTTTTGCCACTGTTGGACCACTACTGCAGAGCAAAGGGGATTCAACCCGTGACAGTAGTCATATCAGTTGTGTTATTAATTGGTAGTCTGTATCTGGTTTCTTGAGTTTCCAGGGTGTATATACTGTACTACTGTTATTAATTGATGCATTTAGGGCATCCAAGTATACTAGGTCCTCTATGCATTTCCAGCCTGCCTGGTATCTACTGGTATTCACGAACCTGTTCTGAGTTGTTGTTAATTGATACCTAGCAAATGCTGGAAAAGCAGGATGAGTCGTGTCCAAAATAATTTTGGTTCCTTTCTCCGAAGTTCCAAAGGGAGGACTCCTAAGGCCACCTCCAGAGCACCCCTCGATATTGATCTGATTGCACCTGCAATTGTACATACGTGTTCCTTCTTTTTCCGCAAAGCCATTCTGCTCCAAACGCATTGTGTTGGACTTTCAAGCGCCCTCACGCGTGTCGTAATCCATTCTTTTCTGCCACCTTTGCTTTCCTTAACTTTTTGTCGAGCATAGTTTTTATGCTTTCTAATTTATATTAGTTTTTACCTTCTGCTGTTGTGTGGTATGTTTGCCTCTCTGTTTTCAAATTCTTTGCGGCAGTGAAGGTACATCAGATTGTCAAAGATCTCCAGCTCTCTTTCAGTGGTTCTTTGTTTCACATGCTTGTCTCATTCTTTATACAGTGCTTTACCCAGATTTTCCCATACTGCTTTTGCGTCGACTGGTGGAAACTTGATGACACCTCGTTATTTGTCCAAGAAGTAAGCGAGTTCATAATCTTTCAGATTCCCCTGAATGTTCTCCTTGCTGTAAACTGAATCCTGACAGATCTTTTGAAACCTAACCGTAGGAACAGCGCTCTGGTGATCTACGGGTAAAGAACTCCTACTCCCTGTTTATCTTTTAAACTTCTTTTAATCCACAGAACGAAAAAAGGGTGTGGGAGTTCATCAGGGGGAGATCAACAGCGCTCTGTCTCGACGGGTAAGACGTTTGAAGAACTCAGCCAGGAGTCAATCCACAGTGCTGAGTACGTTCAAGTTGATCTGCCTGATAATGATCTCACACATTTCTTGGACGGGAAGAGAGATGCAATCAAGTTTCCACCTGCCAGTGCAAAAGTGCTTTGGGAACAGCTGGACGAAGCCTTGGCAAAAGAGTTGGATAACAACATGAAGCAGATAACTTTGGAGAAGAAGCTGGCGACATAATATATCTTCACTGTCGCAAAGTGTTTGGAGTCAGGGAGGCAAGGGAAAGTAACCCACCGCGAAAAAGTAGAAGACAAATTAAAATTGAAGAAAATGCCCGAAAACTGTTCAAGAACGCAGTTGCCACAGAGAAGGAAGGGTTACGACAGGTTTGGGAGCGCCTGAAAAGCCAACATAATGCCCTTTGTAGAGCAGAAAGGTTGTGCAGGAAGAGAAGGAAGACTCGAAGGGATAAGGAAAGATTCTTTAAGGAGAACTTCAAGTTTGCCAAAGAACTTTTTGAGCAGCCACGGTCGGGAACGCTAAACATCGGGAAAGAAGACATGGAATAACACCTTAGAATGACCTATTCAGATGGTCGCAAAGATAAGCCGCTCAGCAGCATGGCAGGCCTTAAATGGCATAGTAAGCCAGGAGCTGAATTTAACACCAAGCCCCCAACGATGCAAGAGGTAGAAATCATTGTCCAGAAAGCTCGGAGCAAGTCAGCTCCAGGTCCTAATGGTGTTCCATATTTTGTGTATAAGAGATGCCCTGAGGTGCTCAAACGACTGCTCCGTTTACTGAAGAATGCGTGGAAAACCAATCTTGTAAGCAAGGAATGGAGAAAGGCAAATGGAGTCTACATCCCGAAGGAACAAAATTCCACAGATATCAGTCAGTTCAGGCCAATCTCACTACTTAATGTGGAAGGGAAGATATTCTTCTCAGTGATGGCGAAAAGGCTCATTACATCCCTCCTGGCAAAAGGGTACATTGACATTACCTTTCAGAAAGGAGGTATCCCAGGTACACCAGGTTGTCTAGAGCATTCCACAATGATCTGGGAAGCAATTCAAAAGGCAAAGTCTGACAGAAAAAACCTCCATGTAATCTGGTTGGATCTAGCAAATGCTTATGGATCCGTTCCACACCAGATGTTGTGGCAGGTCCTGGAAGTGTATCATGTTCCACAAGAGATTGCTGCATTGCCGAAGCTGTATTTCGCAGCGTTCTCTGTCAGATTTTCAAACAGAGAGTACACAGCGACGTGGATTGGCCTTGAAGTTGGAATTGCGATGGGATGTACCATCTCTCCGATACTATTCGTGATGGCTATGTAGGTAATCATCAATGCGGCTGAAGGAATGGCTATAGGTCCAAAGCTCGGTGGAATGTGTCATATGCCACCGCTCAAAGCATTCATGGATGACACAACAATTCTGACATCAGATGAACATCAGGCCCGAAGGATGTTAGCACACCTGGATGAACTAGTCAGCTGGTGCAGAATGAGCTTCAACCCCAAGAAGTCGAGAAGCCTATCAGTCAGGAAAGGGAAGATAGCGGAGATCATATTCATGGTTTCCAACCAAAGAATCCCTACTGTCATTGAGGAACCTGTTAAAAGTCTTGGCAGAGTGTACGATGCCTCATTAAAAGACTCGAAGGCAGTGCAACAGACAATAGAAATGGCAGACAGAGGGCTACAGATCATAGACCAAAGCAAACTCCTAGGAAAATTCACACTGTGGTGCCTCCAGTTCATGTTGATACCTAAGTTGCTGTGTCCACTGCTTATATATGAAATAAGCACACGTACAGTGGAAGCTATAGAGCAGAAGGTCAACAAGTTCATGAGGAAATGGCTAGGGGTACCACCAGGTCTGTCAGACGTAGCACTGTACTGCAAAAAGTCAAAACTTCTGCTTCCTTTCAAGTCAGTTGTTGAAAAGTACAAAGTTGGAAAGGCAAGGCTTGCAATGATGCTACGCGAGTCTGCAGATGACGTGGTTAAGTCCATTCAGCCCACACTGAAAACGGGAAGGAAGTGGAGAGTGGAAGAAGCTGTTGATGCTGTCCAAGAGTCGCTCAAACTGAGGGAAGTAAAACACACAAATGAATAGACGGGGTTTTGGTCATGGAGACATCCGCTGGTGGTCCAAGGCATCAAACAGGGAGCGCAGAGACATGGTAGTTCAGGAGATACGAGGAGCTGATAATGATAAGAGGTTGCAAAAAGCAGTGCAGCATGCTCAACAAGGCAAATAGACTACATGGAAAGGAGCCCTGCAAAGGTCCTTGACATGGAATGATATATGGCATATGGCACCTCTTAGGCTCAGCTTTGTTATTAGATCAATGTATGACCTCCTGCCATCGGCCACAAACCTTGTGAGATGGGGAAAGTCGGATGATGAGCAGTGCCCCCGTGCCATGAGAGGCAGACACTTGAACACGTGCTCTCAGCTTGCAAGGTGTCATTAGGGCAAGGGCATGGCGCCACAACAAAGTGCTAAATGAGCTGGCTGCGACAATATACATGTACCTGGCAAGGATGAAGGCGAATAGCAATGTCAGGCCGAATACCGCAAACACATACTTTCTGAGAGCAGGAAAATCAGCACGCCCAAAACCGAGTAAATCAGGTAGCAGTGTACCATCTCTCCTTGACTGCGCAAATGACTGGGAGATGGCGGTAGACCTTCCTGGACGAGGGGCATATCCAGAGAGTATCAGGAAATCTCGAAGACCGACGGATATAGTGCTGCATTCTTCATCATCGCACCAGGTTATATTGATTGAACTGGCCGTGCCATTTGAATCCAGATTGGAAGAGCAACATTTGTTCAAAGCAGCCAAATATAGTGATCTGGCCGCGGATCTGAGACATGATGGGTTCACTGCAAGGGTCATGGCTGTTGAGGTGGGTGCAAGAAGGCTCGTGGCTGCATCAGTGTATGATTTATTAAAACTGTTGGGGTTGAGGGGACAGTCGAGAACAAGGCACTGAAGAGGCTTAGTGAAACTGCAGAAAAGGCATCATACTGGCTGTGGAACAACCGAAATGTGCTATGGAACTCGGGACAGTAAAACTGTATCCCCACCTGCGTTACAAGAAACATCCGGAAAGTGAAAATTTTTCTAAGTCCGCAATACACTGAGTTTTTCGTTGTATTGGTGAAAGGACAGTGGCTTACAGGCAACACGCGGCGTTATTATATGAGGTGTCGGGCGCAACTAGATTTCAATTGCTAGCGTGCAGTGGCTTCAAGCCTCGTTGGCTTTGCGCAGGTGGGTCAGTGTCTATCCCTAGTCGTGGTGTGCTGCAATAATTTGTTTTCAACATAAGGGTACTTTCACAATTGCCTCTGGCTGGCAGAACTGTGGATTTTAAAGCTGCAACCAAGGTGGAGTGGGTTCATTTTCTACATAAGACAACAGGAGACGGAGACACTTGGGAATCATGACCCAGGTGGACCCGCCACCTTTAGAGTGTAAAGGAGAATAAAGGGCCGAAACACTTGTTCGACGGGGGGACCCTTCTGATGACCAGATTGCCTCCTATTGTATCGCTGTGTATAGAGTTTCCTATCATAAACTTTGTGGGTAAAGGTTTGTTACGGACTTCTGACACCAGATGTTGCGGGGCGCTTCTATCCCCAGATATTAGAAGCCCGTTGGACGTGAGTTATTGGGTTGCTCTTCAATAATTCTTTAGGTATTATATTCATCTCTACCATTTCGGCTTACAGTTCAATTGCAGATTTAGAGCCGATATTGTGTGATTCAATATTATTGTTTAATTCAGTGTCGTTCATTACTGTACTGACGTTATCTCAACAGTCACAGCACATTAGTAAACTTGAATAATTCAGGCAATTAAAACAAGTTCCATTGACGACTGAATTTTTAATACATGTCCTTTCTCCAAATGAATACCGAACGATTTCACACAACTAATATTGGCATTAAAACATAGTTTTTAGGATCTACTCAATGTTCATCCTACAGACATTGCACGTCTGTGTTAACCGTTAATTCTATAGCGTCCTTGAGTTTGCAACCAACTCTTTCAAATCCGTTTAGTGGAATTATTATCATTACGAAATGATATCCTTATTTCATATTCTTATATTCTGTCTATGTCCACTTATTCAATACTTTGGCTTTCCTAGTCAGGCTTTAACTGCCATAAATATAATATCCTTGCGAAAACGTATCCTACGCTATTCGCGATTATCCTTGAGACACTCTGGTCCTATACTTTTGACTTGATTAGCTTTTCCAGCATAATCTACACGGATTTCTACGCTATTTATACTTCACAGTGGATATACCACTTTATACATATTCCTCATCAGTGGCCATGCCACATATATTATACACATTCCATAAGTGGCTCTGCCACACATTGGAAACACTGCCGGACGGCTCTATGGCCATACATAGACTTACATATTCCTATTGGCTTCCCAGCCAGAACACAAACGGTTCTACACTTGAGTAAGTGGCTGCGCCACACATTTGAGACACTTTCCATAAGTGGCCATGCCACACATTTGAAACACGGCCATCAGGCCCGAAGGCCACACGTGGACTGCGGTTACTAGCCTTGACGCGTCATACATCGATTTGCGCGATTTCTAGTATTAATTCAATTGAGGTGTCTCGAGGTGCAACCATGCGAATGTGGCCATCATTCACATGCTTGCAAACCCCGAAACAATCCTCAACATCATCCCCCTCGCTCCCAAACGTGACACTCGTGGCACGTGTGAGAGTGGTGGCGAAGATGTACACGAATATAATGTTATTCATCATTAAGAATTATCTAATTAAATCAGCACTCATAATCAGAAATGTGGATTATAAAATTATATACATATAATAAACTTTGGTCACGCCAAAAGCAAAGTCATAATCAATCCTGTGACGAAAAATTTCTAGACAACAAGTCCGCGAGATTATTATCTGTTCCAGAAATTGGTATGATGGTAAATGCGAACTCCTGTAACAATAGGAACCACCTGTGTATTCTCGCATTCCGCATTGTTCTGGAAGTGATGAAAGTAAGTGGGCTGTGGTCTGTCTGAATATAAAACTTCTTCCCGATCAGATATTTAGACAGTTTCTCCAGGCACCAGACCACAGCCAAAAGCTCGCGCTCGCCTGTTGCATATTTTTGTTCAGCAGGTGTAAGCTTGCGTGATACAAACAAGCATGGATGTAGAATTTCTTCATAGCATTGAAGCAAACATCCTGCGATTCCGCAACTAGAAGCATCTGTTTGAATCACAAATGGTACATGTAAATTTGGTAATAATAAAATAGGAGGATTCCTAAATAAATTCTTTATCTTCATCAGAGCTTCTTCACACTGCGGTGTCCACAAAAAATTTTTTGGACTACCTTTGGCCAGCAATCCGGACAAAGGAGCAGAAATCTGTGAGAAGTGTGGTATAAATTTATGGTAATAATTGGTTAACCCCAACAAGCTTCTCACTTGCTTCTTCGATGATGGGGTAGCAATATCTAATATGCGCTTGACTGTATTGTCATCGGGATGTAATCTGTGGTTACCTATGCGGTGACCCAGAAATGTAATCTCCCGACAACCTATCTGGACCTTAGAAGGTCTTACAGTCAAACCATTTTGTCGCAGTGTAAAAAGTAAAGAAGATAAACCAG
This sequence comes from Oreohelix idahoensis, assembly GCA_024509875.1. Taxonomy (NCBI): domain Eukaryota; kingdom Metazoa; phylum Mollusca; class Gastropoda; order Stylommatophora; family Oreohelicidae; genus Oreohelix; species Oreohelix idahoensis. The sequence continues at coordinate 1,027,816 of JAMPIV010001654.1, read as the reverse complement.
TAATGTGGTCTTCCCATGAGTCGTGAAATAAACAGATGTCATCAGTATATATGATAACATCTTTTCTATCGCACAGAAGGCGGCGCATCATGCGCACAAATGTCGCAGGCGCGTTTACAAGGCCGAAGCACATGTAATTCCATTGGGACAATCCAAATGGAGTAGTAAAGGCGGTGAAAGGCTTGGCATGTTCTGTCAGAGGTATCTGCCAATATCCTTTCGACAGATCTAATTTACTAAAGTAAGTAGCTTGTGACGCTTGAGAAAGGAGGTCGTCCAACAAATGCATTGGTTCAGCGTCGCTAATTGTGATACTATTTAGACGTCTGAAATCAATACAAATACGGAGCGAACCATCACTCTTTTTCACAATTACCATGGGAAAAGCATAGGGTGACTCTGATGGAGATATGACTCCCAATCTTATCATATCCTTCAGTTCCTTTTCAACCTTATCTTTATGATGTAGAGAAATAGGGTAAGGTCTTAGTTTAATAGGATGATTGTCTGTCAGAATGATGTCATGAGAAATTAAAGATGTTCTACCTGGAAGGTCAGTAAGTACATCATTAAAAGAAAGAAGAATTTCTTGAACTTGACTTTGTTGTTTAGATGACAAAGTCGAAGAAATTGTGACATCCTTCCAAGATTCGGAAGATTGTAAAGATGGTAAAGCAAACTGTAGAGGAATCGACGATGTAGTGTCTTCGTCATTCACTAATACGAAAGAAGAAATATGAGATGAAGACTCAGAAACAGTTAATAATGGGAATTAACTCTTGTGGTCTTTCCACTGCCAATTTCAGCATATTGACATGGAAAGTCTTAATTTTCCCTCTTATGTTTATAGCGTAATCAACATCTGTGACTCGTTTAATGATCACAAATGGACCCTGCCATGACACCAACAGTTTATTATCATCGTGAGGAAGTAGTAACCAAACTTTTTCCCCAGGATTAAAATATCGTAATGTTCTCTTTTGATTATGGAATAATCTAAATTTTTGTGTCGCCGATTTTATGCTATCAGATGCATATGTGCACGCATCAATGATTCTTTGTCGAAGTTCAATAACTAGCTCGTAACTAGTACGGGTGGATTCATCTGCTGATGATCCGACCAACAAATTTGTTAGAATCATCATTGGGCCACGTGGATTTGAGCCATAAACGAGCTCGAACGGACTAAAGCCCGTGCTTTCGTGGGGGGCCTCTCGAAATGCAAATAAGGCTGCATAAAGGAGCCGGTCCCAGTCACGAGGACATTCCTCAGTGATCTTATGAAGAATCTGTTTAAGCGACCCGTTGTAGCGCTCGCAGACCCCGTTCGTTTGGGCGTGATATGCATTTGAAAACGAATGGTGAATTGATAGCATCGACTCCACTTCCTTCATAATGTTTGAGGTGAATTGTGAACCTCTGTCTGACAAGATTTCTTCCGGAAAACCAATGTGACAAAAAATCGCAAACAATGCATCAGATACCGACGCAGTAGTAATGGTTTTCAGAGGTATAGCCTCAGGCCAACGCGTACAAAGGTCTATACATGTTAAGATATATCGGAACCCATTATTAGATGGAATTGATAACGGACCAATAATATCTATTGCTATCTTTTTAAAAGGTCTTTCTGGTACATCAGTGATTTGTAAGGGTGCCGTATGGAATCTGCCCTTACGTGATATGCTCTGACATGTCGTACATGACCTACAATACAATTTTTTGTCCTTATTGACGCCAGGCCAATAGAATTGTGACGTGACTCTGAATAATGTTCTTTTAATGCCCATGTGACCTGCCATGGGAGAGTCATGTCCTGTCTGCAACACCAATGGTCTATATTCTTTTGGAACAACCACCTGATGAATAATAGAAATACCATCATCATAGTATCTTGTTAATATGGACTTCTTTATCTGAAACCAATGTTGTGATGATCTCGTATGTTTAATAACTTTTTTCTCTGCTAGCGCAAATAAACGCTGTAAACTTGGATTATTTCTTTGTTTTACTGCAAACGCCGCTGGTGATTCAGCAACGACGTGTGGAGACATAATTGTCTCTAATACAGGTGTAGGTGGGGTGGCCATATCTGTCGTCAACTATTGTGCTCTGGTGACAACAGCATTTGCCACCAGTGGGTGAGATTCAACCCATCTTGCTATCTCATCTGGAGTGCAATCTCTAACTCCAGGTATGTTACCTAATATTATCTCAGCCACGGGAGCTCTTAAGCCGCAGACATATACAGTACCTGTGTAAAAAGGTGTGTCAATATAGACATGTGCTACTGGGAATTTCTCCACATTCCCACCAAATGTAACACATTTCACAGTTTTACCTGTGAATGCAGAGGGCTCGATAAGCGAGTGCTGTATCCCGACAGTGGAACATCCGCTGTCTCGCAAAACTCTTACCTCTTTTCCATATAAAAATCCCTTATGGTATGTGAGACGTCCTAAATTCTCACAAGCAGTCATAGAAGACATAGTGTGTCCGCAACGAAGTGTCTTTTTCCTATCTGATATCAGATGTGATTGACAAATATAACAAGAGTCATCTAACATACTACATGAATTAGCATGTTTGTTCTCATCGCTATCATGATCTCTTTTGTCAGTACATGCATTAGCATGACTATGTTTGTCATTGTTCTTCGCGGAAGATCTAGAATGACCTGCCTTCTTTTTGAATGCCTTTTTCTTATCATAATAAAAATCTTTTGACTCTGCGTTATCATCACTCTTGTTGTAAGATGATCTATGATCATCGTAATCTCTATGATACTGTATGTGATAATCATCACGACCCCTACCTTTGTGGCCCCCACGATCATGAGGTGAATAGCCTCGATAACTCCGACGGTAGAATCTTGAAGGAGAGCGATAACAAGGGAAGTTGTAAGACCCCCGATATTCTTGACGAAAATTTGTACGATATCGTCCGTCAACGCTCTTCGATCTAGGTCGGTGATAATAAGATCTATGATCATGGAGTGCTGAGCACGTAGGCATAGGATCTCGAGGAAAAGATCTATGTACATCCTTGTTTGGATGTGCCGTGACAAAGTTTCTACCAAATTTTTCGTATTCTTCAATAGAGTTGGGGTGTCTCTCCTGTAGGAATGACTCTAATTCATTACTACACGAGGATAGCATTTTATCTCGTAGCATGAGATCCATCAACCCTTCATATGATTTGGTAATACCTGACAAATCTATCTATCTATTGAAAAAATGTTTAATGGAAGCAATAAATTCCCCAAAGTCAGCTTCCTTACTTGGCTTAGCCGCATGGAAACGATCTCGGAATCCAGATTCAGTTAACTGGAAGCGTCTAAGAAGTACTTCTTTTACGACATCAAAATCGTTTATGCTTTTCTCATCCAGATTCATGAAAACTTTGAGTGAGTCCCCGGTCACAAAATCAACCAAAAGACTACTCCATCTTTCCTTAGGTATATTTAAACCTGTAACTTTCATAATAAATCTGGATAAAAAGGAATCCACACAATCTCTAGACTGATCAAAATGTAGTATTTTCAATTTAGGGTAAAATACATTTGAATTAGCTGAAGGCCTAGACTGATCTGATTGTACCTTAGCTAATTCTACCACCCTTTCTTTCTCAGCATTTAGTCTTAAAGCCTCAAGCTCCATAGCATGTTTATGAGCTTGGTCCAATTGGAGAAGTTCCATTTTTCTTATTTCCATTTTCTGTTTTTCCAATTCTCTCTCTTTTTCTTGTTGAGCCATTTCTTTTTCTTTAAGTTCTTTTTGTAATTCTCTCTCTTTATCTTGTCGAGCCAATTCTTTTTCCATTTTCTCCTTTTCTAATTCTATTTCTTTTTCTTTTTGAGCCATTTCTTTTTCTTTAAGTTCTTTTTGTTGGGCTAATTCCAACTTTTTAAGTTCACGTTGTTCAATTCTCTCCAGTTGAGATAAATGCTTTTCATATCTATTCTCAGCATAAAGTTCAAGATCAGATTCCGATTTACCTAGGCTCTGTCCAATTTTAATAAAATCTTCTAACGTAGACATGGTGATACGTTTCTCAATTACTTATATAAGTATATTATTTGTGAGCAAATTTATTATGAATATGTGATATCAGTAAATCCAATGTAACTATGATGTATAATGTATGCCAGAGACAAGCACAGGTGACAATAGACAATGGATGGAACAAGCAAATGAAATACAAAGAAATGATATGTTCATTTGTACGACACCTTCAAATAGATATAAAGAAACTAAGTAGGAACTGGACATATTGACGTCACAACTAACACAAAAAATATGTTTGTATTGCGAACTGAGGCTTCAGTTAATTTATATCCTAACAAAAGAGTTAGTTCCTCAGTCAGCAAATACAATCATTTAACCCTAAAAGTCGTTATTCTTACTAGAATGTTTCCGCAAGGAAATATATTCGAGTACAGAATAAGCCCTAGCCAACCGTCCCACGTATATACATAAAACACATAGGTTTTATACACATAATGATACGTAGTAGAAATCTTTGCAGTCTTGAATAAAATTATTCGAACTATTCAATTTCCACTGTGACTTTGACCGTTCCGAACTGAAATGTTCTTGTAGTTGTTTCAACCGAAATGTTTCCCAACTTGGGCCTGACACATGAACGTTAGTTCGTCGAATTGGGTAACGGAGAAGATGAATTCTACACTTTCTGACACCAGATGTTACGGACTTCTGACACCAGATGTTGCGGGGTGCTTCTATCTCCAGATGTTAGAAGCCCGTTGGACGTGAGCTATTGGGTTGCTCTTCAATAATTCTTTAGGTATTATATTCATCTCTACCATTTCGGCTTACAGTTCAATTGCAGATTTAGAGCCGATGTTGTGTGATTCAATATTATTGTTTAATTCAGTGTCGTTCATTACTTCGTATTAATTCTCCAGCAGTGTTGTATTATTTTATGATTAAACTTGTATATAAATGTGATAGTCTGTACTGACCTTGCAAGGGTTATCTCAACAGTCACAGCACATTAGTAAACTTGAATAATTCAGGCAATTAAAACAAGTTCCATTGACGACTGAATTTTTAATACATGTCCTTTCTCCAAATGAATACCGAACGATTTCACACAACTAATATTGGCATTCGATGAATTCACGCTGGACGAGATCAAACAAGCCGTTAAAAGATTAAAAAATTTTAAAGCTGCTGGAGTTGACGAAATTTCAGGGGAAATGATTAAAGCAGTTAATGACAACAACCTCTTGAGAATTTTAGATATTATAAATGAAGTATGGAGAGAAGAACAACCACCACAACAATGGAAAGACAGTATTATTGTAAAGTTACCGAAGAAAGGTGATCTATCAGACTGTAATAACTGGCGTGGTATATCTCTATTATCAGTACCTGGAAAATTATTATGTTGCATGATGTTAGAAAGACTTAAATTGCATGCTGACGAAAAGATCAGAGAAGAACAAGCGGGTTTCAGGCCGAAACGATCATGTATTGATCAAATATTCACACTAAGAACAATTATAGAAGAATCAGTGGAAAGGCAATCGCCACTTATTATCACCTTCGTCGATTTTCAAAAAGCCTTTGATAGTCTACACCGCCCATCATTGTGGAAGATACTTACAATCTATGGTTTTCCAACAAAATATGTGAATATAATCAAAGCGCTATATGACAATGCAAGATGTTGTGTTAGAACAAATAAAGGGAATACAGAATGGTTTACAGTAGAAACAGGGGTGAAACAAGGCTGTATTATGTCACCACTACTTTTTGGAATAGCTATTGATTGGGTTATGAGAAACTATACCCACAATGAACAATTGGGTATAAAATGGACAAATGGAAAATTCCTGGGGGACCTGGATTTCGCAGATGATGTAGCATTCTTAAGTTCAACACCAAGACAATCCCAAGAAGCAATAAATAATTTGTGTCATCTCTCGGTTAAAATTGGTCTCCAAATAAATGCCTCTAAAACTAAAGCTATGAACTTTTCTAACGAGACCTTTGATATCATCTTGAACGGGGAAAAACTACAGAAAGTTGAAAGTTTTAATTATTTAGGCAGTAAAATGACTCAGGATGGTGACACAACAAGAGAAATCCATACTAGAATTGCTTTGGCAGCTAGCGCCTTCAATAGATTATCTAACATTTGGAAATTACGATCATTGAATATACATACCAAGCTTCGTCTGTTTAATTCAAATGTTATCTCAGTGTTAACATACGGCTGTGAGAGTTGGAAAATAACAAAATCATTGGAGAACAAGCTGAATACATTCGAGAACAAATGTCTTAGAAAACTCATGAACATCAGTTGGAAAGAATTCAAGACTAATCGACAAATAAGAGAAGACTCTAGGCAGAAATATGTCTCCGACTATATAAGGAAAAGACGATGGTCATATATCGGTCATGTCCTACGAATGCAAAACAACAGAATACCACTACAGGCGCTCACTTGGGTTCCTGAGGGTAAGCGGAAAAAAGGAAGACCAAAAGAAACACTCAGAAGAACAATAATAAGAGAAGGAAGAACGTTGGGCCTAAATAATGTGCAAGAGCTAAGAGGAGTGGCGTCACAACGAACAACCTGGAGAGCACTGGTTTCTGCCTTATGCGCCGTGTTTGGCGCTTAAAGAATTTATTATTATTATTATTAATATTGGCATTAAAACATAGTTTTTAGGATCTACTCAATGTTCATCCTACAGACATTGCACGTCTGTGTTAACCGTTAATTCTATAGCGTCCTTGAGTTTGCAACCAACTCTTTCAAATCCGTTTAGTGGAATTATTATCATTATGAAATGATATCCTTATTTCATATTCTTATATTCTGTCTATGTCCACTTATTCAATACTTTGGCTTTCCTAGCCAGGCTTTAACTGCCATAAATATAATATCCTTGCGAAAACGTATCCTACGCTATTCGCGATTATCCTTGAGACACTCTGGTCCTATACTTTTGACTTGATTAGCTTTTCCAGCATAATCTACACGGATTTCTACGCTATTTATACTTCACAGTGGATATACCACTTTATACATATTCCTCATCAGTGGCCATGCCACATATATTATACACATTCCATAATTGGCTCTGCCATACATTTGAAACACTGCCGGACGGCTCTATGGCCATACATAGACTTACATATTCCTATTGGCTTCCCAGCCAGAACACAAACGGTTCTACACTTGAGTAAGTGGCTGCGCCACACATTTGAGACACTTTCCATAAGTGGCCATGCCACACATTTGAAACACGGCCATCAGGCCCGTAGGCCACAAGTGGACTGCGGTTACTAGCCTTGACGCGTCATACATCGATTTGCGCGATTTCTAGTATTAATTCAATTGAGGTGTCTTGAGGTGCAACCATGCGAATGTGGCCATCATTCACATGCTTGCAAACCCCGAAACAATCCTCAACAAGGTTATCTTTAGACATTGCATTATAGTGACATCCCGTTGTGAAAGAGAACCTTTACTTATTCGTACAATACAAGCGTTGCAAGAGGATGTCACTATAATGCAAATGTCTAAAGAGAAAGTTTACTCCTCTGTGTATAGAGAATGTCTGCTAATCCAAATATTATTTAGAAATCCAGTCCATTTAACAAGCTTGATTATATATCCTAATTATAGCCCATCAAGGGTTGAACGGGATCTTGTTGAACGAAGTTTTGTATTTATATGTTGCAGCAGCTACAGGCAATGTCAAAAAGATATGAAAATCAGTGCTTCCAATCCTCTTGTCAAAATTTATGCAAGAAACACACACAGAGAGAAGCCCGTCTCATCTCCCAATTGTTCTGAGTCTTTCAGACTGAGAATCTCACAGGCGACCAAGTGCTATTTATTGTAGCTTGATTGTCATATGAATGTCCTCTACAATCTTGAAGATCTTGTAAATAATTTTCGAGTTTAAAAAAAAAAAAAAAACCATATTTTAGCAATGATTGCCTGTGCAGTTTTTTTTTTTTTTTAATGCACACGAATGGAGCCAATAAAAGAGTAATTTATGTCGACAGAGCCATACTCAGTCTCAAGAAATCGTAATGTTAACTACAGTTAAAACCCTATATGAATTCTTCAGACGTTACCAACTTCGTATATAATATTTATCATGTGAATAGAATACACGTTTCAACCTAGTATGGGCTATAATTTGGTATATATTGTTCCTTATCCTTCAGCTTCAATACCCTTTAGCTCCCCGAGGAGCATAGGTCTTCAACAAACACATGCCAAGTCTTCCTGTTCTGTGTCATCATCAAGTTCTTTGCATGTTTTGCTCATCATTTTCACCTCTGTATCCAGTTCTCTTCTCCGTGTGTTTTTTGTCTCCTCAATGTGTGTCCTATCCATCGCCAGCGTCTTCTTCTCAACTCTTGTTCCATTGGCACTTGTCTGGTTCTTGTCATCAATTCCACATTTGTGACTTTGTCATACAATTTCAGTCCTTCTATTCTACGCAAATACCAGTTTATAAAAGTCTGTAGCTTTTTGGTTGTTGTTTTTGTTGCTCTCCATTTCTCAGAGCCATACAATAGGACTGACTTGACATTTGAGTTGAAGGTTCTTATTTTCGTGTTGGACTTGATTTCTCTTGTTCTCCATATGTTTCCCAATGCAACGAAAGCTCCTCTTGCTTTTTGTATTCTTATTTTGATATCATTGTCTGTCCCTCCAACTCTTTCTATATTACTGCCAAGATAAGTGTACGATTCTACATCCTTTAGTGGTGTTTCTTTTCAACCTTGTTATCATTTCTTGCATTTATTCTCATATCTTTGTCTTTTCCCTGTGTATTTTCAGGCCCACTTGTTGTGACCTCTCATCAAGAATTTTCATTATCTCTTGCATCTGATTATGGTTATGGGACAGGAGAGCCAAGTCATCTGCAAAATCCAGATCATCAAGCTGTTTAGTCAGATTCCACTGGATTCCATTTCTGTTGTATGATGTCGATGTTTTCATAACCCAATCTATTTCTAGTAAGAAAAGAAATGGAACGAACGAACGAAATCTTTATTTCATCAGGGTAAAGAAATAGGCATAGGGCTAATTGCCTTTTTACATTTCTGCCATGCAATACCATTTTCAGCGTTTTACAAATTAAAACTAAAAATATTAACAACTTCAGACAGGATTAATTAATATTATCATCACAATCAGAAACTGAGCATACACAAGTACATTTACTCATAGTCATTCACGCACATGGAGAGAGAGATAGAGAGAAAGAAAGAGAGAGAGAGAGGTCAAGCAATAAAGCTACTTAATATTAAAAATTCAATTTAAAATTGAAAATATTACAATGACAGTGAAATGCTCATAGAAACGTTGAAATAACTGAAACAGAATTGTCGTTAAATGTGTGTACAAGATTTGATGACATGTGAATGCAGATGTCTTTTGAATGAGATGTAATTATCAGTTTTGACAGACTTGGGTAGGGAATTCCATGCTAAACCACCTGCTTAACTAAAACAATTTCGGAAGAGGTCAGTTCGAGGTTTTGCAAGGTCCAAAAGTAGGTCGCCACGTATAAAATATGAGCAGTATTTACCTTGTATAGCGAAAGAACAATTGCAAGTATGAAGGCGTTCTGCCGTGTAAAATTTGATGCACAAACAGGAGATCTTGGAAGAAGAAGAATTTTTTAAGAGAAAGAACATTCAGCTGTGAAAATAGCTGAGCACTGGGAATGTTATAATTCAGGCAAACAAGTCGTAGCGCCCTAGTTGGAGACAAGAGGCATCCCTGTCTCACTCCCGTTCTAATCCTAAACGGTTCTGTGAGTTGTCCTACATGAAGAACTCTGCGTATCATGTCTTCATAGATCTTCCTAATTAAGTTAATGATCTTCACGGGAACTCCATAATGCCTCATCAATTTCCAATGTGATTATCTGTCTACACTATCAAATGCCTTTTCATAGTCCACGAATTCGATGTATAGCGGTGAATTCCATTCCAGACTTTGTTCAACTATTATTCTCAATGTGGCTATCTGGTCTGCACAGGATCTGTTTTGTCGAAAACCTGCTTGTTCATCTCTCAGTTGCTTGTCTATGGACTCTTTTAATCTCTCAAGGATGATTTTGTTTAATACTTTTCCTGGCACTGAAAGTAACATTATTCCTCTATAATTTGTGCACTCTTGTTAATTTTCCTTCTTAGGCAACTTGACCAGATAACCTTCCTTCCATTCTGCTGGTATTTTCTCTCTCCCCCAGACTTTGCCAAGTAGTTTGTATAATATCTCTGTACAGGAATCAATATCTGTTTTGATGGCCTCTGCTGGAATTCCATCTGGACCAGCTGCTTTTCAATCTTTCACTTATGGCTTTCTTTATTTCTTCTCTTCTTGGTCGTTCACAGCTGATTAGTAGCTCCTCTTCTGCTGGCTGGATGTCTGGGGGATTAGTTGGAGATGGTCTATTGAGAAGTTTCTCAAAATGTTCTGTCGATCTCTTCATTTGTTCTTGTATATTACTAAGCGATTTTCCATTCTTACCTTTTATGAGGCCATTTGCTTGCTTATATTTCCCTGTTAGCTTCTTTGTGTTGTTGTACTGGTCCCTCATATTTCCTTTGGCTGCAGCTTCCTCTGCTTCCCTTGCCAACTCTTCAATATACTTCCTCTTGTCTCGTTTGATGTTTCTTCTTACTTCTTTGTTTGCTTCTATGTACACTTCTTGAGCCTTGGCTTTGGAGCTTCTGGTTTTGCTTCTGTTTAATTTTGCTTTCTTGTTTTTCCTGTCTTCTATCTTGCTAATGGTTTCTGTTGTTATCAATGCTTTGTGCCAACGTTCTCTTTTTCTCAGTACTTCTTCACATGTCTCGTTCCATATATTTTTTGTTTGTTGCCAGTGGTCTTCCGTATCTGTTTCATCTTCCAGCTGTTGGAGTACTTGGTATTTGTTGGATACTGTGATTGAAAATTTTTCTCTTATTTCCTGATTTCTTAGATATCCCACATTATACTGTTGTCTATGGCTATATACTGTTGTAAACTTCTTGAGTTTTAATTTTGTTTTAGTCAACAGAAGATGGTGGTCTGATACCACATCTGCTCCTCTATATACTATTACATCATGCAATGATGACCCAAACTTCTTACCCATGCACATGTGATCAATCTGATTCTCAGTTCCTTATCCTACAAAGTATTTAATATTTGCAAATTTTATTTTGTTTGCTCTTCTAGGCTGCACATTCTGAAGCGTTTCTTGTGACGTTTCATAATGTCTGTCCTGTATATGGCAGAGTTGTAGTCAAGGCTTTCATAACGAGTCTCAAGTCGAGTCTCAAGTCTCTTAGTACAAGTCTCAAATCGAGTCGTAAGTAGCTAACACTGGCTTTAAGTTGAGCCCCGGAGTCGAGCCTAATTTTAGATCTGACAATGTTTATAGCCACAATCGGGCTTTATCTAACAATCACATCGACCACAACAAATAATAATGACAAACATTAATACCGGTATATATTTTAGTACTTTTATTACTCATACCTTTTTGCTCCGCAGTGAATATGTGTAGTTATGTCCAGTTTCGTAGGAGTTAGGGTTTAGGGTTAGGATTAGGGTTAACACTAACCCAAACCCTAATCTTAACCCTAAACCTAACCCTAACTGCTACGAAAGAACACTTAACTACACATATTCACTGCGGAGCAAACAGGTACGAGTAATAGGAAATTACCTATTTACTGACTTTTTATTCGACCAAAGTAATTTTTCAGCATTACACTTTAGAAATATTATCTTCTCAAGCATACTACCCCCACCCCCAGCTCAGCCTACAAGGCAATGGATGGAAAAATATGCTTGATCAGCACTAAATCTTAATCGAATTTACAGGTTACATCTCTAGTTTTCTTCCCGCCAATAAATGTGCGCGGTATATTTCACCCTAAGGCGGGATGGTAATGTTTACATAGCCAAAGAATGTTATTGTTCTGACGGTCGCTATGTCTTGAGATGTTTGTCTAGCAACAGTATCCAGTCATGTCAATAATATGGAGTAAAATACGTTTGCATAATGGAATTCTTGTAATGTTTGGGTGATATCGCTTAACACAAGAGCATTTTTTTTTCTAATTAATAAAAAGTGCATTGTGAGTGAAGGCGGCGAATCGTTTCACCGAAATTGGCAAGTCTCGAGTGGAGTCGAGAATGTCTACCGTATATACTCGAGTATAAGTCGACTATAAGTCGATTCCTTGACTTTTGATCCTAAAAAGCGTCCAAAACGAATGACCCGATTATAAGTCGAAGTACAAAAAAAAAAATACTTTAATTATGAATTTATGAAAAGCTTGCTTTTTTTCCCCTCCAAAGCTGCTGGCAATTTCTAAGCAATTTTTATGCGTTGGCGAAGTGAGAATATAAAGCGGCTAATAAAACGGCACACCAGCCTGCAGATACAAGAAATTTCGATATGTATGGCATGTTGCGGTATGTTTCACTCTTTTTCAATTGACGGGAGCGAATTCGTATTGATCATCAAGTTCCAATGCAACAGTTTTGCCGCTGAGTTAAAACCTATTCATTTAGTTTTTCGAGAGCTGGAAACCAGGAATTGTTCCCTCTTCTCTCTAGTTCATGTGTTTTCCACATATCTTGCAAGGGTTGAAATTGAAAACTGCGGGACACGTCTTTTGTTTTGCCAGAACTTCTGTCGGTTCGGTGGCCAATGAAGTCGGCTGCGCAGTTACAGTTAACATTAGAGTTTTTGTTAGGTTTAGCATTTCTAAATCTAAACCCAACTCTAATCCAAATCCCTGACGACATGGCTGACTTAATTAGCCACCGAATCGATAACTAACCGAGCCAGGTTTTTCGCACGTAATGTATTTTTCATCACTCGCCAAACAAGGTTACAGTAAGCAGATGTCAGTAAGCTCCGATGTTTTGCGCATACGCAAATGCGCAAAGCATACGCTCTCACCTACTTTCGCAATAATGACTCCATCTGCAATTACTATTTTATCGTAAGCAGCAACAATTACCCGCATTCCTGCAATACGAATACATACATATTATTCCATCACAAATAATAGTGCAACACACTAATTTAACCAAAGTTATGTAACTCTATTTCACGATTTCATCTGCTGACACATATCCCTATGATGCGGATCTAGAAACATATTACATAACGCTAAACCTATCCCTGTTTCCAGCTTATGCACATATTCATTCATAACCCTCCACTCCCAAAGGAGCATAGGCCCTCAACAAACACATGCCAAGTCCTCCTGTCACGCGCCATCATCTCAAGTTCTTTCCATGTTCTCCTCATCATTTTCACCTCTGTTTCCAACTCTCTTCTCCATGTACTTCTTGGTCTTCCTCTGCCTCTCTTGCCCTGCGGGTTCCAGAACAAGGACTGCCTTGTAATGCTATCAACAGGTTTCCTCAGTGTGTGTCCTATCCATCGCCATCGTCTTCTTCTCATCTCTTGTTCCACTGGCACTTGTCTAGTTCTTGTCATCAGTTCTACGTTGGTAACCTTGTCATACCATTTTAATCCCTCTATTCTACGCAAGCACCCATTTATGAAAGTCTGTAGCTTTTTGGTTGTTGTCTTTGTTGTTCTCCATGTCTCAGAGCCATACAATAGGACTGACTTCACATTTGAGTTGAAGATTCTTATTTTCGTGTTGGATCCTATTTCTCTCTTGATCTCCATATATTTCCCAATGCAATGAAAGCTCCTCTTGCCTTTTGTATTCTTATTTTGATATCGCTGTCTGTCCCTCCAACTTTGTCTATATTACTGCCAAGATACGTATATGATTCTACATCTTGTATTGGTGTTTCTTCAAGTTCAACCCTATTATCATTACCTGCATTTATTCGCATTATTTTTGTCTTTTCCCTGTGTATTTTCAGACCCAATTGCTGTGACCTCTCATCGAGTGTTTTCAATTTGTCCTGCATCTGATTACGGTTATGGGACAGAAGAGCCAAGTCATCAGCAAAATCCAGATCATCCAACTGCTTAGTCAGAGTCCACTGGATTCCATTTCTGTTGTGTGTTGTCGATGATCTCATAACCCAATCTATTGCCAGCAAGAAAAGAAATGGAGACAAGAGGCATCCCTGTCGCACTCCTGTTCTTATCCCAAATGGTTCTGTAAGCTGTCCTTCATGAAGAACTCTGCATGTCATGTCTTCATATGTTTTCTTTATTAAATTAATGATCTTCAGGGGAACTCCATAATGCCTCATCAATTTCCAAAGTGATTCTCTGTCTACACTGTCAAATGCCTTTTCATAGTCCACAAATCCGATGTATAGTGGTGAATTCCATTCCAGACTTTGTTCAACTATTATTCTCAAAGTGGCTATCTGGTCTGTACATGATCTGTTTTGTCGAAAACCTGCTTGTTCATCTCTCAATTTCTTGTCTATCGACTCTTTTAATCTCTCAAGGATAATCCTGTTTAATACTTTTCCTGGCACTGATAGTAACATTATTTCCTCTATAATTTGTGCACTCTTGTAAATTTCCCTTCTTAGGCAACTTAACCAGATATCCTTCCTTCCATTCTGCTGGTATCTCTTCCTTTTCCCAGACTTTACCAAGTAATTTATATAACATCTCTGTAGCCGTGTCGATATCTGCTTTGATGGCCTCTGCTGGAATGCCATCAGGTCCAGACGCTTTTCCATCTCTTAGAAGCTTTATGGCTTTCTTTATTTCTTCCTTCGTTGGTCTTTCACCGTTAATTTGTAGCTCTTCTTCTGCTGGCTGGATGTCCAGCGGGTTTTGTGGAGCTGGTCTATTGAGAAGGTCCCCAAAATATTCTGTCCACCTCTTCATTTGCTCTTGTATATTGCTGAGCAGTTTCCCATTCTTGTCTTTTATGAGACAACTTGTTTGCTTGTATTTCCCTGTTAACTTCTTTGTGCTGCTATACAGTTCTCTCATATTTCCTTTGGCTGCAGCATCTTCTGCCTCTCTTGCCAACTCCTCAATATACTTCCTCTTGTCTCTTTTGATACTTCTTTTTACTTCTTTGTTTGCTTCTGTGTACACTTCTTGAGCCTTGGCTTTGGAACTTCTGGTTTTGCTTGTGTTTAACTCTGCTTTCTTGTTTTTCCTGTCTTTTATCTTATTGATGGTTTCTGTTGTTATCCATGCTTTTGTTGTCTTTCCCTTTTCCCCAGTATTTCTTCACATGTCTCCTTCCATACCGTTTTGACCTGCTGCCAATAGTCTTCTGTATTCTCTACATCTTCCAGCTGTTGTAGCACTTGGAATTTGTTGGATACTGTGACCGCAAATTTGTCTCTTGTTTCTTGATTTCTTAGCTGTCCTACATTAAACTGTTGTCTATAATTTTGCATTGTTGCATATCTCTTGAGTTTCATTTTTATTTTGGCTATCAGAAGATGGTGATCTGATGCCACGTCTGCTCCTCTATATACCTTTACATCCTGCAATGATGATCTAAACTTCTTCTTTATGCATATATGATCGATCTGATTTTCTGTTCTATGGTCTGGTGATATCCATGTTGCCTTGTGTATTCTCTTATGTGGAAACATGCTTCCTCCTATAGCCAGTTGATTTGAAGCACAGAAGTTTGCGAATAGTTCTCCATTTTCATTCATTACTCCTAGCCCATGTTTTCCCATGACTTCTTCAAATCCGGTGTTGACTGTACCTATCTTTGCATTCATGTCACCCATCAAAATTATGATGTCTCTTCTTTTTACTTTTTCCATAATTTCCCGTAGTCCAGTATAAAATGCTTCTTTCACAGACTCTTCTTTGTCATTAGTTGGTGCATAACATTGGATGACATTTACATTTATTATCTTTTTAGCTGTTTTTAAAGAAGCTGTTATTATTCTGGATCCAACGGCTTCCTATTCAATGAGGATTTTTTTGTGCTTCTTTAGATAACATAAGAGCTACCCCTTCACTGTGGTGTGAAGTTTCGTCTTCATGTCCTGAGGACAGCACCAATTCACCTGTGATGAGTTTCTTCCTGTCTACCCCCTTCCACTTTGTTTCACACATTCCCAGAACCTCGATTTTGTATTCCCTCATTTCTGCTGCTACTTGCGCCACTTTCCCTTGTTCGTTTAATGTCCGAACATTCCAGGTGCCAAATCTGGAAGTTCTCCTAGAAGAAAGAAGGTTAGTCAGCAACACAGACTCCTTTCGGCTTTCTCTGTGTTGCATCATACGCCTCCCCGCGAGAGGACCTTCCCCTGTCTTGGATGGCTGTGTTTTATTTCCTTTATTTGACTTGTCCATATTTGTTGAAGTTTTTTGTGGTTTAAATTTTTTTACAGGATGGGGTAACCGGCCCCATGCCCAACCCTCCTTAGTCGCCTTCTACGACATGCCTGGCAGGGGACAGTGTTACTATTCTTTGCTCCCCTTTCGGGCCCCGGTAACACACGGGTGTTATGCACATATAATGTCGCGAAAAAAACTAATATTAGACTAACAAAAATAATAACTTATGATTATCGCACCCACCTACAGAATCGATTTAGCTGCAACCACCTTAGTAATCTACACATAGGCCGATTACACTGCGTCACATATTTTGCGGTTTCATCGTCAGTGGTTAGAATGCATGTAAACAAAGTTACTGGCTAACATTAACCCTAACCCTACCACTTTCTCCGCCTTTTTAACAACAAAAAACAAAACCGTATGATAACATTGTGTCGCAGAGTGAAGATATTTGCCTATTTGAAATTTTCTGTCCATTCTATATATTGCTTTATTTTCTGTCTATCCTAAGTTTCTGAAAAAAAAAATGTTTCTCACGCACTTGCCTTTCCCACCTTAACTCAGGTGAAGCTTCGGTCAACCAGCGTTCACGTCTGTTAGGATTTTCCAGACTCGGCTTTCTAGATATTTATGGCCTGTCTTCTTTCCCATTGTTAATACTTCTGAGCTCGGAATCACAGCACGTACAATCGTGACATTCAATATGCAAACTAATTTGCGGCGATACTTTTGCATATCGTGAGAACTTTAAAAAATGTAGCGGGTAAATCGAAAATAATTCTTTCTTTCTTTAAGAAACTCGATTTAAACTTCACTTGGTGATAAGCATACTGAAAGAGAAAGATGCACTTCTTAGTCTTTCAAAGTAAAACTGTGCATAGGGAGACTTGAGTTAAACAAACAAAGTGCCCTCTAGTTTAACTTACAGACTATAAATTCCGGTGCGGGTATGTATTTGCTTTTCCAGTATATAGACAATTAGCTCAAATATATAGATATGAAATATATTACTATCATGGTGAAAGTCTAAGTGTATTATATAAATGGGTTTCCTTTACCATGTATGTATCATAAATGCTTACAAAAATTCATTTATTTTCACTGCTTGTATTTTAAAGCGATGTTATGTTACAATGGTTGTATCATTCATAATTTCAATGCTCATTTTACTTTTCAATGTTTGTAACATTAATGTATGAGCATATTATTATGAATGCTGGAAGGAATGAACGGTGGAAAGCAAAGAAGGATTCTTTCGCGCGCCCTCATGTGACCCTTGTTATTGTGTATGTACCTGTACTGGTCAGCTAATTCATTCACAGCAGCCAGGAATGTTTAAGAATGGACTGACTGGTGCGGGTAAATTTTAAGAATGTTTATTCTTTCAGGAACCGTCCTCCCGACGTCCTGTGGTAAGAGTGCATTAGACTTCAGGCTTGACACTCCGTATTTCTGTGGCCTGCTGAGTACCCTCCAGGGTTCCCCTTGTATATCCCGTTTGAGGGATTATAGCATATGTATTTATGTTTGGCCAGTCACTCACAATCTCCCTGGCCCGCACCTCAGGTACTCATTAACAAGGCTCAACTTCTTGGCACGATTCACAAATATTTATTAGCACATTACTCCATTTGAGTATGATATGACATCGTAGCTTTTACTAACACATGTCTCTACTGTCCTTGATTATGATACTCTCCATTTTAATGGTACAGTCAACTTACGTGCCCAAGAATTCCATACACACTGCTAAGACTAATCTGACATTATACTATTAGATGAAAGCATAAGGCAGTGATGGTAATCGATCTTGCAGGTGAAATATAAATATGCCCAAAGGCAATTAACACATTTTAAAAGCAGGTCCTACTGGACACATTCCTTGCATACTGGTCAAACGACACAAGCAGACTGCCGGTTAGAGACGCTAGCTTGTCCCACATCGAAACTCACGTCTGCTGTCAATTCAAAGCAGGAGTCAAGACGTCACTTCCTGCAACCACGGGATACCGTGTGTAAACAATATATATCAGGAAGTGATCGAATACGATCGAATACGAAACATGATATGATATTTACTCATATCATTTACTCCCCCCTGGATTAAAATAATGAAAAGGAACTTTTCATTATTTTCATAATACAATCTTACAAGATCACTGGAGAAACCATATGACAATATCCAAATACTCAACTGTCATCGTTATGATAGCACCTAGAGGCGTGCTCCATAATCGACAATTTAACACACAAGGTGTGGTATTTAGTAATAACATAACTAAACCCATTATCGTTAGCAGACGCTCTTTTGACACAAATGTGAGGTAACTATATTAATTAGAAGGCAGTGAAGAAAAGTCAATATGTCAGTCATGGCACTCACACAGCATACCATGTCAACAAATCAAATGAAATGCGCCCAAAGATAAGTCGTGTCGGTATGTAAGTCTACCTATCTATCAAATGAAATGCATAATAAAGCAATCAAAGATAGAATAGAACAAATGAGGCAGACAAGTTAAAAACTATAAGTGGTGACTGTGACAATATGTCAAAATATATTATTAAAGGAAAAGACATTCATATATCGTATGTATGCAAAACAACAGAATGTCATTGTGGGGTGAAAAAAAGACAATGTTAATGAGATGTCATATGAAGATATATTACTTAATATCTATACATACGAACGATATCGGTTATCTAAGTGGAAGCACCACTGTAATTCACTTCATATAATAATACACTAATGAACCAATGTAACATTCTGAGTGTTATTAAAACTGGTCATGTTAGACCATACACAGTTCTTCCTGTAGAGGTATTTAAACGAATTAAAGTTTGAGTGAGTCAATAGTTCGCATAACATTGTTATTGATCCTTAGTTAAGTATATATGGCGGAAAGAAAATGTTCATTGAAGAAAATCCATTTTCCATCTATGTTGGTTGTCGATGTTTGTCTTCCGTGGAATAGCATGTACAGCACAGATACTATTGTTCATTCTGTACTTGAGAATTTCATACGTATATGATGAAATGTCATTTCTTGGTTATGTCCCTTTTTGAACTTTGTAGTCCGTAATTTTAGTTATTTCTCTTTTTACACAACGTTTGATACAGTTAATTAGTGCAAAAAGTTTTGGAAAATGTAGCAAAGTATCTGAATTGCACCGACTTGGATTGTTATACTGCCAAAAGTCATTGTACAACGTGTATGAAGTAACGAAGTATTGTTCTTGAGCAATTGCATTAGACATCATATGACGAACGCTTGAATATATATCTTGATTTTGGATGAACAGTAATTCATCATCATCATGTTGCTTGGCATAGTGTCTATAGTTTTTCAACCGGTTTAAGTGCATGACGAAGCAATGTGGTTGTAATATCTGAAGTACGCACTATATGAGTTAAAAGAAGGCATGTGCCTTAGTTCATGATGCTACATTTGCGAAATAATTTCTGACTTGTTCCAAAGGAAGTAGTGTTATCATTGAGCATCAAAGTTGGATTGAAGCAGCATTTGCGGAGACAACTAGCGATAGCGGATGCTTCATACATCTGGATAGCACATCGGCCATGACGTTCAACTTTCCTGCGATGGGTTTGATCTGGTAATTGTAGGGTTGAAGGGCCAGTGAGGCACGCGCTGCTTTAGCATTCTTGAATCTCGCTGTTTTCAGGTAAGATAGTGCCCTCTGGTCTGTCTCGAGTGTAAAACTTGCACCAAGCAGGTAACGTTGCAGTCTAGAGAAGCAGAACACAAGAGCCAGTAGCTCTCTCTCAATGACTGAGTAACGTTGCTCCGTCGGCGTTAGCTTCCTGCTAACATAAAGTGTGGGATGTAAACAGCCGTTCCATTCTTGCAAAAGCGAACCTCCAATGGACGTTTTGGAAGCGTCTACTGCAAGAGTAAAATGTTTAGAAGGATCAGGCAATCTCAATATAGGCAACTTGGAAAACAGACATTTTAATCTATTTAAAGTCACATGAACATCATGACTATAAATACACCTATTTGGTGACTCCTTCTTCACCAGTGATGACAACACAGACGTATACTCTGCAAAATTAGGGATAAACTTACGATAAAAGTTTAGGAGCCCTAGAATACTTCTAACTTGTTTTTTGGTCCTAGGCATATCAAGGTTTAGAATCCTAGAGATAGTAGTATCATCTGTTTTCAAAAAAACCTCTTCCTACTTTATAACCTAAAAATGAAATTTCCTGAAATCCAATCTTAGTCTTAGATGGACGTGCAGATAAATTATGACGACGTAGAGTGGTAAGTAAGGATTGAATACCCTTCAAATGTTCATCCCATGATTGATGAAACAGACAAATGTCGTCGATGTAAGTAATAAGGTCGTCTCTGTCAGAGAAGAGTCGTCTCATCATGCGAACGAAGGTCGCAGGTGCGTTAACTAAACCAAAAGACATATAGTTAAACTGAAAGAGTCCTAATGGGGTTGCGAACGCAGTATAAGGCTTGGATCGTTCCGTTAATGGTACTTGGAAATAGCCTTTAGATAGATCAAATTTAGAAAAAAATGTAGCTGTAGCTAGTCTATCTAATAAAGATTCCAACACGGGTAGTGGTTCCGCGTCGTGGATGGTGACCGAATTTAGACGTCTAAAATCTATGCATATACGTATAGATTTGTCTTTTTTCCTGATCAAAACCATCGGAAAACTATAAGGGGAATGAGATGGAGAAATGACATTTAATTTCACCATCTGTTTTAGTTCCTCTTTAACCTGACATTGTAAATGTATAGGAATAGGGTAAGGTTTCAACTTAATGGGTTGAAAGTCTGTCAGAATGATATCATGTTCGATGATATCAGTGTGTCCTGGGAAATCAGTAAGGACATCAGTAAAAGAACGTAAGATAGAAGTAACCTGTTCTTTCTGGGAAGAAGATAGAGTTGGTGATATGTCAACATCTTTCCAACTTTCAGTAGACAAGTAGTGAAGACTAGGTAATACCAATAATGAGTCATTACCATCAGTCAAATCCGAATTTTCTTCCTGTATGACAGCCAAAGAAGAATGACGACAGACAGATTGATCAAGAGCTTCAAAGACTGGTCTTAGATATGGTGGACGTGTATGAAACTGCTGTAACATATTGATATGAAAAGTTTTTTCTTTTCCCTCTACTGAGACAATATAATCAACATCAGACAGTTTCTCCACAATCCTGTAAGGTCCTCTCCATGAGACTAATAATTTGTTATCTTTCCTGGGTAATAATACGTAAGCTTCATCACCAGGCCAAAGTTGGCGTAATTTGCGGTTTTGGTTAATAAATAACCTCGCCCTAAGCTTTGCCTTTTCAGATGAACCTACTGCTATCTGGCATGCGTCTATTATTTTTTTTCTCAAATTGACTACATACTGATATGAGGTCTGAACCTCCTTGTTCATCTCAGCACCAATTAAAAGTTGTTTTAATATAGACATTGGGCCACGTGGTCGGGCACCAAAAACTAATTCAAATGGACTAAAGCCTGTATGTTCATTTTAATAAACAAGCTGGTACCATAATCTGTTTCTTTAAGGGATTAGCATCTTGATAGTTTCTTACTAATATCCCATTTTTGATAGTATACCAGTGTTTTGCACAGTCATCTATCATTACATCATTTAAATGAGTAATATGAAAAAAAAAATTTTTCTTAAAGAAATATCATCTCTCTGTCTCTGTCCATGAGTTCAATCTGAAATACAGAATCATCATTAGTAGTAACATCATCCATTACCTGTATATCAGCATTACTTTGCTGATGATGAAGATTTTCATTATCATCATTATTATCATTTTCTTTTTCCTCTGATGTCATTTCATCAGTTATATCCTCTGGTAATACATCAACAATTGGTATGTGTTGATCCTTCTCCATGCGAGACTGAGCTTTAGTAGTCACAGAATTTGAACGTAGTAAATGTTATATCTCCCATTTTCCAATATCTCATTTTATACATTCATGCAGGTAGGTACGTTTCCCAAAATAGTCCCAGCAATTGGATTCTCCAAAAGATCTACAAATGTCATTTTCGTAAAGTATGGTGTATCTAAAAACCCCTCAGCTGTGGGTAATAGTCATAGTTCCTACAAACGTGATGCACAATAACTCTAAAATCTGTTAGATGATGCATGATGCATCAACTGTAACCCAAGACAATGGTCTTGAAAATAGGCACCGTTATCACAATTGACGACTCTGCGTGCATCACCCTGTGAATAAAAATAAACAATAGCCTCCCTAACATTATAACTGTTAATAGGTAAAAGCCTTACATATTTCACATTTGCAGTGAATTGAAAAAATTCACCTAGTGCCTGCCAAGTGGCATTTGGTGGCAAATTTTGCACTAGAACGGTGCATAGATATGCACCTTTATTCACCTGATAATTGAAGATATTCTTCCTTTTTCTTGATGTAATAAACTCATTGTAGGATACATCACGCTGATTGAACTTAGCATGTGACCTATTCCTATTCATGCCAGTAGGTTTATATTCTGTCTGGCAAGACAGCTTCCTTGGCATTTCGAAAAAATTTTCCACAGATGCATTGGTACTAGTTGGCATAGGACCTCCCTTTTCATACTCTACACTGTTAGAGGGAAGTGTCACCTTATGACTTTCATTAGTAACCTTAGTGTCCTTTTTTACGACATTATCACTACTCTTAAGAGTAAGTACACTGTTACCATGCAGTTGACAAAACTTTTTATAGTGGTCCATATCAAAGTAGATGGAACCAATCTGAACATCATCAGTCACGTTAGTTACTTCCTGGATAGACTGGTCTGTCCTTTTATGACCTAGGTTCCGATCCTGTGAAACCTTCTTAGCACTGTTGCTAGGCTTGTCAGGCCCAAATGCAACCTCATTATGTTGATCAAGGAATACTGTTTTACCTGTGGACAAAGGACGAACAGATAAATTATTTGTCATAGTATTTATAGCACTGTTGGCATGTCGCCACGAGTCACTCTCAGAAGAGGCAGTATTATTGTGAGTAAATTCGCTATTATGATAGTAATGTCGAGGGAAGTTGTACTTGCCTCGCCAAGATCCATTCACTCTTTTATGATGTGATGATTTGATCTTATCACATTTTGTGTTTTTAACACTAGCATTCCCAGAGCTAGCATTAGACAGGAAATTGCTGTTTAGTACAACATCGAGTAAACCATGTATTCTCCTTCTAGATTGAGCCAATTGTAAATC
The DNA here is from genome assembly GCA_024509875.1 of Oreohelix idahoensis. Lineage (NCBI taxonomy): Eukaryota > Metazoa > Mollusca > Gastropoda > Stylommatophora > Oreohelicidae > Oreohelix > Oreohelix idahoensis. Next base: position 1,004,281 of record JAMPIV010001654.1, on the reverse strand, counting down.
TTTCAGTGCAATATCATCATTCTGGCTCTTAATAGTCTTCTCAAAAATCAAAACATTAATCTTATTATCAATGAGCAATACTTTAGAGGTAGTCACCTCATCCTGAGTCAAACTTTGTTTTTGTTGACCTTGAAGACATTTTAATTTTTGAATTTCAGTATCACGTTCTGAAATTTTACTCTCAAACTCTGCCTCTAACATGACTCTTTTATTTGTTGCCAATGTCTTTAATCTCCTTATAGTTGCATTTTTCATATCTGGCTGAAGCATAGCAACTTGAATTCTTAGACCACGAATTTTAGCAGCCTGTGCTTGAATGTTCGCTTCCATGGCCTCTTTTGCTTTATAAAACTTATCTTTAACAGCAGTAAGTTTATCAGAATAATCATTACTTTGTTTATCAATTTTGCTCTGATAAGCTCCAATGTTGTCTTGCAGTGACAGAATCTCAGAGTTCAGAACTTTGTTCTCCCCAAAGGTAGTATCCAACGACTCCTTAGATTTTGAAAAATTAACTTGTAAAGACACAAGAACAGATTTTTCCACCTCCGCTTGAGATTTTAATAATCTTATCTCATCCAGTAAATCATCAATAAATCTCTCTCTAACATCAATGATACGCAAGAGTTCATTTTCTCTATCATACCAATCTTTTTCCATAGAGAATTCATCACCTCCTTCCATTTCCACATCTTCTAAATTTTCCATAATAAATTCTTGAAGAGCTGGTCCTTTTAATCCAGACTCTTTTCCTTGTCTTAAAAAATATTCCATGGTAGACATTTCCTCTTTGTGAAGTTCTTCTTGTCTGTTTACTTCTTTATCAATGTAAGCTTGCAAAGCTGGACCTTCCAAATTAAGTTCCTTCCCAATCTTCAATAAATCCTTTAATGAAGTCATGGTTGCTTATTCTTGTGTTTATGAATAATACACAATATTTTAACTTTTATGTATATGAATATGTCAGCTATATTCAATATTCACTCCACCAATCTCAGATCAATTTATAATTGCAATAGTAGATGTATTCAGCTATACAATATGGAGTAATGAAAAAAAATAGAACCACAACAAGTAAGAACAGCAAGACAGGGTTAGAGCAACTAAAGGAAATACAAATGGGAAAACAAAGGAATAACTATAAAATATACATGAATTAATTTAAACTAATGCTCTATTACAAATAGACAAGACGAGACGCATATCACAACAATTATGACATCTAAGAAATGAATGATAATGAGATGAGGCTAGACAATATTACAAACAATAAAGCAACGAACTAAATAAAATATAACAATGACAGTACTTATGAGAACAAACAATAGATAAACATGACTACACAGCTAACAAAAATGGATCTGTTAAATTCAATAGAGGCAAACTTTTATACAACCAACAGAGTATGCTGGGTCCTCTATCTGAATCACACAGATACTGCCCTATAGAACGCTTGATTTGCTCATTCGACTGTGATGGAGTTACTGTGATTTGGTCTTCAATAGGCCCCATTTCGTTTTCTCTTCGTAACTATTGAGTTTGCCATTTTTGTCTTCCCTCTATTAAAGATTGGGAAGTACTCTTTTTCTCTCTGAATAATAGGGGTGTTTAGATTTGTTCTGTAGGTAAAGTCATTGCGGGTTTTTTTCTATAGGGATTAACGTAAGTTAGTACTGAAATGGCACCAGTCGGCCTTTTTCTAATTATCGCGATCTTGAAAATTCCATTTTTTGCGTTGTTAAATTTATCGCGGTCATTTTTCGTGGGGAAGGGGAGATGACCCCTACCCAGGTAACGTCCAACTTTCTGCTCACGCTAGCGGACGACGTTAGGTAACGTTACGTAGCCGGAAATACGCGCGCATTTAAAGTAAGCACGAATACACTGGTTCTAAATTTAGAGATGAGCGCATGGAAAATTTTAGAGAATCTTTAATTCTATTGGTTGTAGGGAGACGCCTTGCCTCAAGTAGGTCGGGGGTCAGAGCAGGAAAATCTAAGATAAAGTAGCGCTTTTCGATTTAGCGGTCTCTTCCTGCAGAAATCCTGGGCCGTGTATCCAAGCATATTGTCGGCTTCTAACACTGAACGCAATATTTGGTATGTCAGTAATTTAAAGTAGCGTGGTAATTAAATCTAGTTCTCTAATAGAGCCTTAGTCCGTTCTAATTTAATTTATTTTTTAACTTTATAACTTGTAACGCCATCATTTATTTCTACAGTGTCTATGAGTGATAAAGAGATATTACGTAGGTGTGCTCCGTAGATTTAATAGAAAGTCTGTAGACATACACACCTCCTAGATTTATATTAATTTACAGAATATTCTGAAGCACGTGTATTTTATTTCATTGAGAGATTAAGTCTGATAAGTCTCCTAATAAAATACGGGAACGGATTTTTTCGGGAAAATTTAATCACGTGGTTTATCGGGATTTATTCGAGTAGGAATTCTGGATGGATAGAGTAGATAATTAACTATTTTTCTATCGGGGGAGTTAAAATATAATTGCAGGGAAACCACGTGGGGTAGAGGTGAAAGGAAAATTATGGTGCCTTAAGTGGTTGTGTAATTAAATATTATGCAGAGTAGTATTTGATTTGTGTGTTATGGAATTTAATGAGTTCTAGGAAATATAGTCTATAGAGATAGATATATTTCTGTGTATAGAGATGTAATATAAATGTAATGGTGAATTTTAATCATTGATGTGCAGTTAATTGTTGTGCATTCATTTTTATCATAAGGGGGAAACGATGATAAGGTCCTGAGACCGCTTACAGAGTTAAAGTAGGCCTAAGTACGGGAGGTTCCCCTACCTGTTTTTAATGTTTTAAGGCCTGAGGCAAGCTGTGTATAATTAGTATTGATCAGTGAGTCTGGGGTTTACTAGACAGGCAGGGAGTTGATGGGAATAGCTGACCCAGGGTCAGGAAATATTTATGTATTGTCGTGCACAAGATGAAAGGGGAAATGGTGAAGCAGTCTGCGTTTTGGGTGTTTACATGTTGTGCTAAGATATGAGCGTGACTGAAGCATCCACTGTTTACGTTTTATATGCAAGTTTATTATATGGAAGTATTTTGGTATTGTAGTACAGAGTGGCATGTCTTTTGTGTCCACAGCAGTGGTCACGGCCCGAAGAGCGGGGGTTGCCAATAAATCTTGTTCCTGACAGCTGGCAAAGGTAGCCAGTCTTCTCAAGAGAGAAAAAGTCGAGAAGCGCCAGAGGCGTAAGAGCTTGTACCGCGGTGGGTATCAGCTCGGAGTATTGTGGGCCCCAGAGAGAGGGAGCGAGGAAGAGCAGGTCGAGACAGCGACGCAGTCTTCAGTGAAAAGGGTTTTCTTAAGACCCGGAGCTCTAAGCTCATACACACCCATCGAACCCAAGCAAGCGGGTTGGTGTGTCTTATTTTTCGGCCGCCGCCACAACCATACAGAAGTGCCTAAACCCAAATGAGGGGGAACATAGCAAGGGAAATCAGCTTTCTTTTCGCCAAATAGAGAAGCCTCTACAGTCTACGGCAAGTGCCTAGTCATCAGAAGTACGAGTCAGAACCAGGAAGAAAGGGATATCATTTCCCGGTTGCTGAAATGAAACGAGAGCAGCAAGGCAGGAGAAGTGGAGAGAGATGGTGAAAAATAGATCAGGGACCTGCAGAGTCTCATATTAATTCTTAGAGGATAGCCTCTGAGCCTTAGAGTTAGAAAAAGTCTATTACATAGCAGTGCAGAGTGTGACTTAGTGGCGTATATCGCTGACAGAGTTAGCTACTGTGCAGATAGTCTTCGGCAGTACCAGCAGAACCTTGACATTAGAAATAGTAAATTATAGAGCGTGGCTTTAGTTGACGCCCCACCAAATTAGACTGTAGTTAAGATCACTTATCATTTTTTTAAATTTTGTCCCCAGCAGGGTGTAGGAAGGAGTGAAAGTGGTTGGAGTTTTTTTTAATTTGGTGTGCTTATAATCAAATTGATTTTCTTTGTTTTCCAGGTCGGTGCAACCTGGCACGATATATGCTTTTCTTTGTTTGTTACTATGTTATAAAAATTATGTTGATTTGTATAATAAACTTATTTAATGTTCACTGGATCAGCTTCGTCACTGTATAGTCCTTAACTGTTCTCTGTACAGTGGTGTCTGTAGTGTTAGTTTAACCTTATCTCCTTTAGTCTGTTAAAGGTAGCCAGAGGTGGTGAGTTTATAGCATTTATTGACGTCACGATTTGGCGAGGAAGATTTAATTTCGGTTATCCTCCTCGGGCCAATAGACTCACCTTACTACATTCACTGTCATTTCTCAAAATAAATCTATTATCTCAGTCTTTTCTCACACTAGGGTTTTGTCCTACACTTGGGCATAACTCTAACTTAAATCCAACTCGTGACAAAGTGGGTGGCGATCGTCCTTGGGATCAGCTTTGTAGGATCATTCTGGTATCTTATCTAGATTGACAGATTGTTTTCTATAGGAAAGTCTGAGAATAGATTCTTTCAATATCCCCTAGACAGAGCTATTAGAACTGATCCAGTTATAAGTTTTTCCACAGAAAGTTTTTCCACAGGTTGCAGGCAGGTGGATTGTAGGTATAGGTTAGTTTATAGAACTTAGAAGTAATTGATGGCTAACAGATTTTTTTCTTAACAGGAAGGTAGAATTTTTAGTAGCTGCATAACAATATTTTTTCAGGTAGTTATTAGTCAGACTGGTGCTAGTCTGAGTTCGGGTTTTGGGACAGCGGTTATAGAGAGATTAATTCCTAGTAGGTAACGGGAAGTTATGGGGCCTTCACGTCTCTATATTTGTGAGCTTACGGCAGAATTTGCAGGTAACATGGCTGATCTCGATAAAGTACATAAGATTGCACTTGAGGTAGCTAAGTTCATGGAGTACGGTGATAGCGAAATTCCACCCCTTCTGGAATATGCAGAAAGCCTGCAGAGGCAATATGAAGTAGACAACTTATTTGGCAATCGTCTAGCCTTGGCATGGACCTGTGCAAAAGCTGGGGACAGCGAAGCATTCATCCGAGAGTTGGTAGACGAAGCGATGGAACAGGACCTGGAATCGGAAAGAAGACGACAACAGAGGGAAAAGGAGCTACTAGAAAAGGACAACCCCTCTGAAAAACTTGCGCCATTAAATGATAACTTGTCGGCTCAAACTGCGCCCCAACTCCAGGAAAAGGACTTTCCGTTGGAAATGGACCCGAAGCCCAAACAAGGGAGGGGGTTAAGTAAGGAAAGCAGCCCTTACAACGCTGGGAAGATTACGAAGCGATCCCAGGCGTGGAAACTGCATAACAGGGGGAATAACGCGAGCAAGCATAAATCGGATGGCTACCGATTCTCCCATGCTCGTGAGACAGCACAACATACTCGACACGGAAAGTCGAGGGCAGGGTTCGAATCCCTAATAAGGCATGTTTCGCCAGCTCCCCAGCGGGACAGCGAAAAACAACAGGCAGAGGCGCATTCGCCTGACATCCCTGTGCAGCCTAATGGCAAAACAGTGGTGATTGTGGAAGTACATTCTTTGTCGTCGGGAATGAGGCCCCCGATGGTATTAGCTCCTTCAGGAGAGGGACATACTGACAAGAACTGTATTTCAAGGAACAGTAGAACAAGTCACTGAGAGCTTTATCTCAGATTCTCCGCGATCAAACGGGATCTTAAACCGTCAAGTGTCACTGCAGGACACACAACTGACGCCAGTAACTCTCACAGGGGAGGGCAAGGTTGAAGGTAGAACCAGGGTGTTAGACGGAGAGCTCCCGTGGTCTACAGGTTCATCTCACCAACTTTTCAGGCCAGAAAAGAGTGAGGAAAGCGGCCTTACGAATTTGCAAGGAGCTATGTTAGCGAGCTCTGTCCCTCTTCATGTTGGTAGGGGAAGAGCGATCACAGAACCACTGCCAGGGGCAGATATTACCTACCTTTCTTCAGAGGTAGAAGCTATTGAGATCGATCAGGATTCAATAGAAACCCAGCAAGCAATCGGAGGCTCGACACCAGAGGAACCCGAGATGGGGCATCTTTTTTGCACTATACCAGCGGTCACAAACCCGCTGATGCGCAGCACTGTAGTCGCCGTCGCCAGGCCTCTACAGAGCCAGCCGGTCAGTTCAGCTGACCAAGTCAGTCTTTTGCCGGACAAGGCAAGGGAAGTTCCAGACCCACCATTGGAGGGCACAGGTCTGAAGAGAGGTCAACTCTCCCACCGGAGCATGGGAGTAGTTAAGGAGAGGAAAAAGAAGAAACAGATGCGCGTTTCTTTGGCCAACAAACTTTTCCAATTTCGGAACAGTGATTCTCGCTCGTGGGACATTACAGTCAGCCGCAGGTACCTCAGATCAGCTAGGTACAGGCCATATAAACGTAAACACCCAGCGGATAGTCTTTGTCGGACAGCACGTAACCCGCTAATTACCTGTTCAGTGGTCAGGGAGTTGTGCGGTAGCTGTACTCCACCAAGGCCAAGGACACTTATCAGGAAGAAACCCTGGAGGAGAAAATTAAGTAAACAAGGCCAGGTGCACACGGGAAGGAGGTATGGTTTGGGTGATTGGCCCAGCCGCCTGCCAGTTGCAGAGCGACTCAAAGACAGCTCGGGAGACATAGATAGGGACCAATCTGAACACCAAGACCACAGTAAATTAGATCGGCAGGCTCCGACCTCGAAGGGTGGGGTAATGTGACGGAGTTACTGTGATTTAGTCTTCAATAGGCCCCATTTCGTTTTCTCTTCGTAACTATTGAGTTTGCCATTTTTGTCTTCCCTCTATTAAAGATTGGGAAGTATTCTTTTTCTCTCTGAATAATAGGGGTGTTTAGATTTTTTCTGTAGGTAAAGTAATTGCGGGTTTTTTTCTATAGGGATTAATGTAGGTTAGTACTGAAATGGCACCAGTCGGCCTTTTTCTAATTATCGCGATCTTGAAAATTCCATTTTTTGCGTTGTTAAATTTATCGCGGTCATTTTTCGTGGGGAAGGGGAGATGACCCCTACCCAGGTAACGTCCAACTTTCTGCTCACGCTAGCGGACGACGTTAGGTAACGTTACGTAGCCGGAAATACGCGCGCATTTAAAGTAAGCACGAATACACTGGTTCTAAATTTAGAGATGAGCGCATGGAAAATTTTAGAGTATCTTTAATTCTATTGGTTGTAGGGAGACGCCTTGCCTCAAGTAGGTCGGGGGTCAGAGCAGGAAAATCTAAGATAAAGTAGCGCTTTTCGATTTAGCGGTCTCTTCCTGCAGAAATCCTGGGCCGTGTATCCAAGCATATTGTCGGCTTCTAACACTGAACGCAATATTTGGTATGTCAGTAATTTAAAGTAGCGTGGTAATTAAATCTAGTTCTCTAATAGAGCCTTAGTCCGTTCTAATTTAATTTATTTTTGAACTTTATAACTTGTAACGCCATCATTTATTTCTACAGTGTCTATGAGTGATAAAGAGATATTACGTAGGTGTGCTCCGTAGATTTAATAGAAAGTCTGTAGACATACACACATCCTAGATTTATATTAATTTACAGAATATTCTGAAGCACGTGTATTTTATTTCATTGAGAGATTAATTCTGATAAGTCTCCTAATAAAATACGGGAACGGATTTTTTCGGGAAAATTTAATCACGTGGTTTATCGGGATAGAGTAGATAATTAAGTATTTTTCTATCGGGGGAGTTAAAATATAATTGCAGGGAAACCACGTGGGGTAGAGGTGAAAGGAAAATTATGGTGCCTTAAGTGGTTGTGTAATTAAATATTATGCAGAGTAGTATTTGATTTGTGTGTTATGGAATTTAATGAGTTCTAGGAAATATAGTCTATAGAGATAGATATATTTCTGTGTATAGAGATGTAATATAAATGTAATGGTGAATTTTAATCATTGATGTGCAGTTAATTGTTGTGCATTTTTATCATAAGGGGGAAACGATGATAAGGTCCTGAGACCGCTTACAGAGTTAAAGTAGGCCTAAGTACGGGAGGTTCCCCTACCTGTTTTTAATGTTTTAAGGCCTGAGGCAAGCTGTGTATAATTAGTATTGATCAGTGAGTCTGGGGTTTACTAGACAGGCAGGGAGTTGATGGGAATAGCTGACCCAGGGTCAGGAAATATTTATGTATTGTCGTGCACAAGATGAAAGGGGAAATGGTGAAGCAGTCTGCGTTTTGGGTGTTTACATGTTGTGCTAAGATATGAGCGTGACTGAAGCATCCACTGTTTACGTTTTATATGTAAGTTTATTATATGGAAGTATTTTGGTATTGTAGTACAGAGTGGCATGTCTTTTGTGTCCACAGCAGTGGTCACGGCCCGAAGAGCGGGAGTTGCCAATAAATCTTGTTCCTGACAGCTGGCAAAGGTAGCCAGTCTTCTCAAGAGAGAAAAAGTCGAGGAAGCGCCAGAGGCGTAAGAGCTTGTACCGCGGTGGGTATCGGCTCTGAGTATTGTGGCCCCAGAGAGAGGGAGCGAGGAAGAGCAGGTCGAGACAGCGACGCAGTCTTCAGTGAGAAGGGTTTTCTTAAGACCCGGAGCTCTAAGCTCATACACACCCATCGAACCCAAGCAAGCGGGTTGGTGTGTCTTTTTTTTTTTTTGGCCACGGTCACAATCATACCGAAGTGCCTAAACCCAAATGAGGGGTAACATAGCAAGGGAAAATCAGCTTTCTTTTCGCCAAATAGAGAAGCCTCTACAGTCTACGGCAAGTGCCTAGTCGTCAGAACCAGGAAGAAAGGGATATCATTTCCCGGTTGCTGAAATGAAACGAGAGCAGCAAGGCAGAAGTGGAGAGAGATGGTGAAAAATAGATCAGGGACCTGCAGAGTCTCATAATATTCTTAGAGGATAGCCTCTGAGCCTTAGAGTTAGAAAAAGTCTATTACATAGCAGTGCAGAGTGTGACTTAGTGGCGGATATCGCTGACAGAGTTAGCTACTGTGCAGATAGTCTTCGGCAGTACCAGCAGAACCTTGACATTAGAAATAGTAAATTATAGAGCGTGGCTACAGTTGACGCCCCACCAAATTAGACTGTTGTTAAGATCACTTATCATTTTTTTTAAATTTTGTCCCCAGCAGGGTGTATGAAGGAGTGAAAGTGGTTGGAGTTTTAAATTTGGTGTGCTTATAAATCAAATTTGAGTTTTTTTTGTTTTCCAGGTCGGTGCAACCTTGCACGATGTATGCTTTTCTTTATTTGTTACTATGTTATGAAAATTCTGTTGATTTGTATAATAAACTTATTTAATGTTCACTGGATCAGCTTCGTCACTGTATAGTCCTTAACTGTTGTCTGTACAGTGGTGTCTGTAGTGTTAGTTTAACCTTATCTTCTTTAGTCTGTTAAAGGTAGCCAGAGGTGGTGAGTTTATAGCATTTCTTTAGTCACGATTTGGCGAGGAAGATTTAATTTCGGTTATCCTCCTCGGGCCAATAGACTCACCTTACTACATTCACTGTCATTTCTCATAATTAATCTATTATCTTAGTCTTTTCTCACACTAGGGTCTTGTCCTACACTTGGGCATAACTCTAACTTAAATCCAACTCGTGACATCGACCTAGCTTTCGCGGTATTGAATGATCACAAACCAAGTCCCTCCATCCAGCCCGCTAGTTACAAAACCAAAAACACGTAATGAAAACACATATATGGCGAAGTCAGATATCAGGCAAACAGATTATATTCACAGCCAAGCTGTATGTAACAATAAATAGACTTATCTGTTGCCAAGAAAACGATCCCTCTTGAGACTTCGACAAGGAAAGGATGTAGTGATGATGATAGCCTAGTATCTGGTTAGGCTTAGAATTGCTTCATGCTGACATCGAAGGACATCGCTATGGTCCATGATTTTTGATATAATACTTGCTTCTTGAATGAAGATAGTCAGTTCCTATGACTTCTGTGTAATAATAGGTCACTTTAATAACTTAGTGACAACTTGAGGCACATTCATGATGATGGAAATCCCTTCCATTCATAAAACAGTCTGGCAGACGATGCGTGCCGCCATTTTGAAAAAGTAGTCCTAGATTCGTTAGGCGCTCTTAGGCTTGTAAGGCATCCAATGGCTTTGGCCCCCAGAAACTGGTGCGGGTAAATTTTAAGAATGTTTATTCTTTCAGGAACCGTCCTCCCGACGTCCTGTGGTAAGAGTGCATTAGACTTCAGGCTTGACACTCCGTATTACTGTGGCCTGCTGAGTACCCTCCAGGGTTCCCCTTGTATATCCCGTTTGAGGGATTATAGCATATGTATTTATGTTTGGCCAGTCACTCACAATCTCCCTGGCCCGCACCTCAGGTACTCATTAACAAGGCTCAACTTCTTGGCACGATTCACAAATATTTATTAGCACATTACTCCATTTGAGTATGATATGACATCGTAGCTTTTACTAGCACATGTCTCTACTGTCCTTGATTATGATACTCTCCATTTTAATGGTACAGTCAACTTACGTGCCCAAGAATTCCATACACACTGCTAAGACTAATCTGACATTATACTATTAGATGAAAGCATAAGGCAGTGATGGTAATCGATCTTGCAGGTGAAATATAAATATGCCCAAAGGCAATTAACACATTTTAAAAGCATGTCCTACTGGACACATTCCTTGCATACTGGTCAAACGACACAAGCAGACTGCCGGTTAGAGACGCTAGCTTGTCCCACATCGAAACTCACGTCTGCTGTCAATTCAAAGCAGGAGTCAAGACGTCACTTCCTGCAACCACGGGATACCGTGTGTAAACAATATATATCAGGAAGTGATCGAATACGAAACATGATATGATATTTACTCATATCACTGACCTATTTTAGGAACGAGACGCATGCATGGATACCAACATGCCTACGCTGGACACTGCTTAAATTGTTTCGGTAGTAATCTGCGTGTTGCACATACTCATGTATTTTTGTTTTCTTTAACAGATTTATGCAGTGCAAGTCTTGTCTCTTATTGCTGAAAAAGGTTACCTTTGGCCAGTGGCCACATTCCTCGTCCACCAGTCACAATAATTCCCTTCAATTACTGCAATTATTGCAAAGATTCTCAATACCAGACATCACTCTTAACAACCATCACCCGTACCATACTCCACCATATAACCCTCCATCCCACCTTTGGAAGCAAACTCGTTATCTGTGGATATCTCATCAACTCTGGATACGTTACACCAATCTTGGATTTTGTAGTGAAAGGGTCTATTTGTAGTAAAGAATAAGGTTATCCTGGATAAAAAGATGTATCAGATGATACCAGGATAGAGCCAGGTAAGAGACTGGTCTTACAAGAAATACCCCTTTTTCTGAACAGAATAAGGGTGTATCGACATCAAAGGTTAGGATTAGCTGTATAAACCTCCAGGAGTGATGAGAGTGAATGTCCTGAAAGTCTATTTGCTCCCTTTCAAGATCCACCTATGATATTATGTATTATTATTTAATTATGTTGGCTAATTTTTCTAGGGGTATTAATTATTTTTTATCTCTATAACTATAATATGTATCCAACAAAACTTGTAACTCAATGTAAATAATTTCAGAAAGTCTGCTGGTACATATTTACAATTTATTAAACCTATACCGGTTCTCTTTTCGGTTAGGTAATTTAAAGAAATTAAAAGATATTTAGAGCATAAAATAAATAAACTTAGAAACTTTAATTATCAAACAGAATCTTGTCTTGAAAGTTCTATTTTTCTCTACACTGATTAATTATTTTAATACACTATATTGTCACTGAATTGAACTGTGAAGGTAGTAATGTATTCATTCTATTCACAAGGATTCATCATACACTGCACTTGTATCTTTTATTATTCTTATACTGGTGTTAGAATCTGAATAGGCTGACCAGTGGAATTTCTATTCCACTTATCTTGTTTGGGTGAGATGCATCCAACTCCAGCCAGGATCACTCAATGTCTGGATCTCCAGGCTGGGAAAACAGGGTAACCAGTTCTATGAACTTCAAGAACTATCGCACCACAGAAGTGGATGTCTCGTACAATCTTGGTAGTTGCAGGATAAAACCTGGAATACAAATAATCACAACCTCTGTATGGTCCAGCATTATTCTATCCTTACATACAATGGACGTAACAAACAGTGTCAGACATTGTGCTAACATATGAACAGGACAATTTACCTCATTACCCATCACAGCCAGTTCACTGTGACTACAATTTCCTGATAAATCGTAAGTTAGATCCAGTTGTCCATGATCTACTTCCATACAATGATTTGGCCTAGTAATAAAACTTCTAAGTAATATCTTGATCGATTCATTACAACAATTCCTGTCAATCCTTCCTTAGGTTCCTGATAAATGTCATTTCTGTAAGAAATCCTCATTCAAATACATTATTAAACTTACAGTCGTATTTGTGCCATCATTCTCAATTATTCTACACATTTTACAATGCTGGCTTTCGTCTCTAAAAGCCAACACATGCCTGCGTTTCAACCGGCAGCACACTCGTTCTGTAACACATGCCATGCACTTCCTAACACATCATTGGATTAAACACAGCAATATATATATATATATATATATATATATATATATATATATATATATATATATATATATATATATATATATATATATATATATATATATATATATATATATATATATATATATATATATATATATATATATATATATATATAACTATTTATCATTTATCCGAACCCCAATTATCCGAACACTTTTTCCAGAAAAAAAAAATCAATCGCCACCAGTCACGTTAGACTACATTTCTGAATCATTTCATGCGGCAAGCTTCAAATGTGTGCGAACAATTTGTAGAGGATGGGATGGGCTAATGGTCGGTCGCTTACGTACAGGAAGTCAGTTAGATCATAAAGTCAGTTAATATCTGGTTTACCAATCCAGTGTACGTGTGCGTTCTAGGCAGAACACTGGCTAAACAGACAGTTCAACTTAAAATAATTGTGTCTGCTACTACAGCAGAATAATTTTGGTGTACAAGTATTTCTCTGTGCGATATGGCATCTTCCAGTAGGCCTAAAGCATATAAAAGGAACCGCAATGTTTTGTCAATTGAAACGAAAACAGAAATTATCAAGAGACTAGGAAAAGGTGAAACTGTGTCTTCACTTGCGAGGATTTTCAATGTTGGGAAAGCTACCGTCTCTGACATCAAAAGTAAAAAGGATAAAATTATGAGTTTTGCATCGAAATTGGAGAGTGAAAATGGGTCGAAGAAACGTAAAACCATGAGAAATATTTGAAATTGGAAGAGGCTTTGTATATATGGTGTCTGCAAAGAAGAAGCAAATCGGAACCTATCTCTGGCTCTCTATTGTGTGAAAAGGCACTTCAGTTCAACAATCAACTTGACGGTCCTCCTGACTTTAAATCTCGTCATGGCATACGAGAACTGGAGATTCAAGGGGAATCTTTATCTAGCGATGCAACTGCTGCTGAAAATTTTAAAGAAACATTCTTGGCTTTTTTGGAAGAAGAAGGTTATTCACTCGATGATGTGTATAATGCCGATGAGACTGGCTTATACTGGAAATAATTGCCTCAAAAATCACTTGCATCTCAGCGCGAAGCAGCTGCCCCTGGGTTTAAAAAGTGCAAAGAGAGAGAGTAACAATTTTGGTAGCCGCGAATGCCAGTGGAAGTCATCGTTTACCGGTGCTAATGATCGGCAAAGCCAAAAAAAACCACGTTCTTTAAAGAATGTGACATGTCTCCCATTGTGCTACAAAGCACAAAAGAGTGCTTGGATGAATAGTGAAATATTTCTTGATTGGTATACAAATCAGTTCATCCCAAATGTAAAGAGGTTGAGAGAACAAGAAAAGAAAACTGGAAAAGTAATTCTTCTGCTGGACAATGCACCATCTCATCCAGAGACGGATACATTGAATGCAGTTGATGCAAATTTTAAAGTAATTTTTCTGCCTCCCAATGTAACAGCACTGATTCAACCAATGAATCAGGGTGTTATAGCAAAGCTTAAAAAGATGTACAAGAAGGAAGTCCTGCGTCGTTTATTGTTGGCTGAAGATGAAGAAAGTGTGGTGGCGTTTTCCAAAAAGCTTAATCTCAAAGACTGCTGCTATATGTTAGCTGATGCTGGGACCACCCTGTCACAAGATAATCTCAACAAGGCTTGGAATAGATTGCTTGGGAAAAAAGGAGGAAATGAAACTACTGCAGTGGACACAAATGATAATTGTATAAATGAAGTTGTGGAACTGTTTCAATGCCCGGATTTTCGGACTGGGACAAAGATGATGCCCACATGTGGCTAGAAGATGATAATGATTCTGGTTTTCAGTTTTTGAATGACGAAGAAATTTTTTCTTTTGTGCAAAAAGAAAACCAAATACATGTAGTGACCGATGACGAAGACTCCTCAGAAGTACATGATGTACTTGTAGATTATGAAGAAAACCCAAAACATCGACCAAGTCCTGAAGAGGCCTTTATAGCACTAGAATCAGCGATGGCTTGGTACGAGCAAGAAGATGACAGCTGTCCTACACAGCTTCTGCTGTTGAAGAGAATGCGGGACTTAGCAACCAAAAGGAGACTATCCAGTTTGGTGCAAAAGAGGATTCCTCATTATTTTAAGTAGTGGGCTACATCTGTGCAAGTACATGTATACGTAAGTTGCGCCTGGTTTTGAATCGTTTGTAATGTTATTTTGAAAACATTTCTCTTTCTTAAAAAAAAAATTAATACAAGTAGTACATGCACTGCAGTGTAATGACAGATTTTGGTGATACAGTAATCTAATACAGTGTGGGTATTATTATTACAGTACAAGTAAATATGTTTTATAGTGTATTTTCCTTGTGATGGTTAATTATTTTTAGAAATATGTGTACATGTACTCGATACATTATGTAATCCAATTATCCGAACATTTGATTATCCGAACGATGCTCGGTCCCATGGGGTTCGGATAAATGGAGTTCTACTGTATATATATACATATATATATATATATATATATATATATATATATATATATATATATATATATATATATATATATATATATATATATATATATTCTTTCTTACCCTCAGGCAATACACGCAAGCTGTAACAGGCTGTTAATGGGCATCTAGGTCTGCTTAGTCAGATGCAGCGGCAAAGTATAATGGCATTAACTTTTTACCGCTCTCCGTCTGTTCAGCTCGGTTTTGAAAAAGTTGTGGCCTCAATTCAGGTCTGCTGTAGTTCAACCTGAAAATTTGATAATTGCAGCGTCTTCACTGCAAGTCCTGGAGGTGACTGTCCTAAAAGGACCATTGCTGGCTGTCTTTTCTTTGTCCGTTTGTGGTGCCGCTCTCATGTGTTTTTTATGTCCTCAGCTCGGTTTTGAAAAAGTTGTGGCCTCAATTCAGCCAAGTTCAAGTACTTTTATAGTACCGCACCCTCCCCCTCGGATGGCATGGGGTAAAAACGGTGTTAGGAATCTAAAATTGAAGTGTATTTTTGCCTTCAGTTCAATTAGCAACATTTTAAAAATTCATTATCTTTTTTTAATTCTGGGCCTATTTTGATCATTTAAAGCTAGAATTATACTGTGAATTTATCTCTACCGTTCTATATAATAATTGCTTAGGTAGCAAAATGCATTTTAATCTATGCATGCTTTAACTAACTAAATTGGGGACTACACTGATGTATAGACGTCATTTTAAACGATTTCTCTTTCTAAAGGAACTACTAATTGAGGAAGTCTTTGCACCTACCTCTAAAGTAACATTACCGTTGTTGAAATATCTATACCTTTCCGTTTAAACATCTTTAGTCCTTAAGAAATTAAATAAATTCGTACTATCATTTACACAAAATGGGCCTCCATGTTAAGCCTAAAATATTCCAGTATACACACCATGAAAGGAGCGTTTTGATTGGCTATTGTATCGGACAGTTTCCCACAGTAAGGCTTTCGGTATGACGCGTTGTAAGACAGACCAAATCACGACAGATTTATAAAATCGTTTTCAGATTCTGTGCCCTTCGTGGATACCTTATTCGAACAGTGAAGTTAATTTTCAAGCATTGGATTACGTTATATTTTTCCAAGAGAACAGCAGGATATAAGTTGTTTCCAACATTCACACCAAAGGAACAAAGGAACAAACATTCATTTTCACACAAACAGTATTTCGCATATTTTCCAGCAAAAGCTTATCAGGCCTGCCGGGAACTTTACTAGCACAATTCATTCATAATCCCTTTTTCCACTATTTGTGTATAGTTTTTTTCTTCTTCTTTAAAATCATCAAATTGTTGTGAGTTTGTTTTCTCGTGATAATCTTTATTTTTATTTATTTATTTATTTATTTTTTTGCTGTAAAATCATTATTGATTTATTTACATTTCTATATTGAAATAAATTGAGTTAACCTCGATAGGACTGTTCGTTTAGTTCAGACTACCAAATCCTCAATCTAACTGTACTTTTTTACCCTACTGTTCGTGAGTGAAACAGTGGGTGCAAAAGAGTAATACTGTCGCCAGAGAAAACAAGAAGAGCTGTGTGTGTGTGGTTTTCTTAGTGAAGAACTCACTGACTCAGCCTGTGCCTTCTGCCTATCTCTCTTGCGCATCACTATCACACGTCCGTGTGGACTATTGTCCCTCGCGCCTATACAGCTGTCAAGCTTTACCTACTATTAATGATATTTTCATGCGACACATTGAATGAAAAAAAAAAAAAAAAAAAAAAATGAAGACGTAACAGAGGTGCTGGAAAGCCACGGAGAGCTTCTTTCAAGTGAGGACTTGCTAGAATTGGCTGCACAACTAAGCCAAAAAAAAAAGAGGAGGAAACAGAGGATGAAGAGCTTCCTACAAGAGAAATGAAGAAAGAAACTCATTGATGAGTTCTGCGAGACTGATCATGACTGAGAGCGGAGTGCTACAGCAAAGAGGAGCCTTATGGCATCCATGAGCCCTTGTTATTAAATTTTGAAGGAAGAGAAGAGGAATTTGTGCAGCCAACACTGCACGCTTCCTTTAAAAAAAAAAACCCCGCCGATCTTCAACCAAGAACAAAAGCTGCTGTCTTACGACATTTTTGGTTGTAATCGTACAACGTATTTTTACAAATTTCACACTTTATTTTTCCATTTACTTTTTAAAATTTATTTACTTTACTTAATTTCCCAGCTTTAAATACAATAGCATTATATTGCTCGTAGATTTTTTAGTGTGGAACGTAAGTCACTGACTTCCCTATGCCTTACATTATAAAATGATTTCAATTTACGCCAATTCCAATTGCGCCAGTTCGTTCAGTAAATCGAGGGCTACTTGTAAATTTTTTAAACAAAATTATGCTTTGTTTTCCTTTCTAACCCTATGATTATATGTAAAACCGGCCTTCGGAATGTTCCAATGTAGTGCGAGGTCTCATCTTGCACTGCACTCCTACGAGACTCGGTTTCATGCTATAGGGCTATGAACAAGAGGAAGTGAAGACTGAGAAGGAGTGATGAAATATTCATTAATTTCATCTCGACAATTGATCTGGAATAGGATCTTCTAATCCAACCGGATGGCACTCCTTAGGTTTTTCAAAACTGAAGGTGGCAACCAGGGCCGGCTCTACCGACGGCGCAACACGTGCATTTGCACGGGGCGGCAAGCATTGGGGGGGGGGGGGGGGCAAAAAAATCTTTTTACTTATTTTTACAATCCCGCCAAAATATTCCGCCTGGGAACATCGCTGGTGTAATGGTTACCACACTGCGCTAGCGATCAGGTGTTCAAGCCCGGGCGCAGGCATTTGTAAGAGTGTCATCACCCACAAAAGCCAGATCCAAACCTCAGAAATGAGGTATCTGAGGAAAGTGGTTGAAGTAACAAGAAGAGACATGGTCCGCAACCAGGCGATCCGTCAAGGCCTAAAATCCCATCCGCTGCAGACCCAAATAGAACAGTCCCAATTAAGATGGTTTGGCCATGTCTGCAGAATGGGAGAAGATCGGCTACCACGACAAGCATGGGAAACAAAGAGCCAGGGATCCAGACCTCCAGGACGACCCAGAGTCCACTGGGAGGACAACATTAGACAATCTTTGAAGGACCGAGGACTAGAATGGAACCAGGCCAGGAAGAAGACAGCTGATAGAATGGTCTGGCGCTCTCTCTTCCAAACCTCTACACCTCAAGGTAGAAGGGGAACGACTAAGTAAGTAAGTCATCGACCGGCATTTTGACTGAATAACCTGAACGGCCCGTGGAATAAACCCTCTGTGGATTGTGTCGCGGAGTGTTTGAAGGTTTCGTCTAGATTATTTTAAAATTCCTTACTTTTCTATTCCTTCACATTGTCTGTTTTCTCTGCGAAATATTTGCACCTGCGATCTGTTCTTTAGCTGTTTTTCAAGTCTTCACTAATAGTTCTGCCATACGATCCTAATGATAGCTTCTCCTCCTACAAAGGCAGTAAAAGGTATTTCTTTAGAGACGTCAGTACAATTTATTGGCTTGGTCGAAACCACAGTTGTTCCAAGAGGATTATATTTCCATGTTCAGTGGTCAACTGAAGACCGCCACGATAAATTTTCCGGCATGGCTGAACGGGAGACGGGAATTAATTAACATGGCGTGGGAATCAGGAGTTTATTTTTTTATCGACTGTTCTATGTTGGCGGTTCGAATGTTTCAGTTGTTTTGGAGTGTGCATTCAAGGAAGTTACAGTGATAAATAAGTTTTTTGAACGTTTTATGGAAATGAGTACAGTGCTTCAGCCTCCATTCATTACTAAATAATACATTTTACTGTAGGGTTTATTAAAACAGTTTTAATATTCAAATAGATATAATGTCCTATAAAAGAAAAAAACTATCAGAAATGAAAAAAAGCCACTTTGAGAATAATAGTTGAACAAAGTCTGGAATGGAAATCACTACCATATATTGGATTTGTGGATTACGAAAAGGCAATTTACAGTGTAGAAAGAGAATCACTTTGGAAATTAATGAGGCATTATGGAGTTCGTATGAAGATCATTAATTTAATAAAGAAAACATATGAAGACATGACTATAAGAGTTCTTCATGAAGGACAGCTTACAGAACCATTTGGGCTAAGAACAGGAGTGCGACAGAGATGCCTCTTGTCTCCATTTCTTTTCTTACTAGCAATAGACTGGGTTATGAGAACATCAACAACACACAACATAAATGGAATCCAGTGGACTATGACTAAGCAATTGGATGATCTGGATTTTGCTGATGACTTGGCTCATCTGTTCCATAACCGTAATCAGATGCAGGACAAATTAAAAACACTCGATAAGAGGTCACAGCAATTAGGTCTGAAAATACACAGGGAAAAGACAATGAGAATAAATGCAGGTGATGAATATAGAAAAAGGAAACTGGAAAAAGAACGCGATATTCAAAAACATAGCGGGGCTTTACATAAATATATAAAAACTGAAACAGCTGATGTAGGACAGAAGAAAATAAGCAAATGTACCGAAACAAATGATTCTGAGCTCATGGCAAGTCCTTCTAACTCGGACCCCAGTAACGTAGATATTACTAACAATGTCGAAAATGAGACTGATTTGACTGTTTCCAATTCCAGAGATTTAAGTGATGAACTTAAGAGGTATACTGATCCGGCAAGATGGAGTCTTTCGTTAAGCGATACCGAAAGACTGGAAATCGTAAAAAAGGCCCGCCAGAGGGATCAAAAAATGAGTTCGTTTTCCGCGCAGCTCTAATGGTCGGAAATTTTCACTAAATTTTTACACTAGGGAGCTAAGCAATGGAGAACATATTAATCGATCATGGTTAGTGTATTCAAAAGAAAAAGATTCTGTATATTGTTTCTGCTGTAAGTTGTTTTCCTGTAATAAAATGTCACTCACTACTGATGGTTACAATGATTGGGGTCATTTGTATGTGTATCTTAATGAACACGAAAAATCTAAAAACCACTTGGAGTCCCATACAAAGTGGATTGAATTATCGTCCAGGCTTAAATCAGTACAGACAATTGATTCAATGCAACAAAAGTTATTAAATTCAGAAGTTCGACACTGGAGGAGCATAATAGAACGCCTAATTGCTATTGTCCAGTTCTTGAGCCAACAATGCTTGCCATTTCGTGGAACATCTGATAAATTATATGACCCTAACAATGGAAATTTTTTAAAGCTTCTTGAACTGATTGCCAGATTTGATAGTGTTATGTGTGAACATTTAATGAGAGTAGCTCGTGGATTGACCCAACATTACCTTGGGAAAAACATTCAAAATGAATTAATTGCTCTTCTCTCTGGAACCATAAAAAAAGAAATAATTTCTATGGTGGAGAAAGCTAAATATTATAGCATAGTTGCAGACTGTACTCCCGATGTAAGTCACATTGAACAATTAACACTAATTGTAAGATTTGTTAATACGAATCCAGATGATATCAACATTCATGAGCATTTTCTTGGTTTCATTGCTGTAGAAGCCACTACAGGTTCAGCGTTAACCGAATGCATTCTAAGAAAATTGTCAGACATGGATATTGCAATCGCAAACATGCGTGGCCAGGGGTATGACAATGGATCAAATATGAAAGGAAAACATTCAGGAGTTCAACAACGTATTAGGGAGTTGAACCCGAGAGCTTTTTATATCCCTTGCTGTTCTCATTCTCTCAACTTGGTGGTCAATGATGCCGCGATGTCATCTAGAGAAGGGGTTTTATTTTTTGAAACGGTTCAGAAATTGTATGTGTTTTTCTCAGCGTCAACACTGCGTTGGGGAATCCTTAAGAAAAATATTACAACTCTAACGCCCAAGCCACTAAGTACAACTCGCTGGGAATCTAGAATCGAGGCCATTCGTCCTTTAAGATAGTATATTGAAGAATTTTATGATGCATTGATAGAAATTGCTGATGACGAGTCAGTAGACAAAATGGCGAGACATGAAGCTGAAACCCTTGCCCTAAAACTCAGAGATTTTAAATTGTTATGTTGTCTGGTTATATGGCACTATGTTTTAAATGAAATTAATGTTGCTAGTAAACTGTTGCAAAGCATAAAAATGGAATTGACTAGTGCCATAACAACTTTGAGAAATGTTCTCCGGAGCCTTAAGAATCTCAGAAATGATGAATCATTTCAAAATTTTCTTGTTGATGCTACAACATTAGCTGAGAAAGTTGAAGCTGATCCTGATTTGATACCAATGTTTGAATATACTAGAGTGCGTCGGCAGAAAAAGGAACACAACTATGAAGCAAGAGATGAACCTATTTTAGATCCCAAAACTAAATTCAAAATTGAATTTTTCTTTTTTTATTATTGATGTTGCAACTAATTCTATTGAAGAAAGGTTCGAGCAATTGGAACATCACAGTTCACATTTTTCCTTTTTATATACTTACTTACTTAGTCGGTCCTCCCAGCGGACTCTGGGTCGTCCTCGGGGTCTGGATCCTTGGCTCTTTGTTTCCCATGCTTGTCGTGGTAGCCGATCTTCTCCCATTCTGCAGACATGGCCAAACCATCTTAGTTGGGACTGTTCTACTTGGGTCTGTAGGGGGTGGCATTTTAGGCCTTGACGTATCGTCTGGTTGCGTACCATGTCTCTTCTTGTTACTTCAACCACCTTCCTCAGATACCTCATTTCTGAGGTTTGGATCTGGCTTTTATGGGTTGTAGTCATTGCCCATGACTCGCATCCATATGTCAAGACTGGGACATAGGTGGAGCGGTATACAGCCATCTTCGTTTTCTTACCAACCTCTCTCTTGCTGAGGAATCCTCGATTTATGGCCTGAAAAAGTCTCCCAGCTGCTGCTTTTCGAGTGGCCAACTCTTCTTTGATGCCTCCCTTTCGGTCTATAATAGCTCCGAGGTATTCAAAATTGAATTTTTCTTTTTTTATTATTGATGTTGCAACTAATTCTATTGAAGAAAGGTTCGAGCAATTGGAACATCACAGTTCACATTTTTCCTTTTTATATAACATCCCCAAATTGAAATCTGAGATGACAAATGGTCTCTTAAACAAATGTAGAAACCTAGAAAGCATTTTAACACATCAAGAAAATAGAGACATTGATGCCATTGAGCTATGTGATGAACTGAAAGTAGTATCCAAATTAGTACCAGAAAATACTCCACCAATTGAAGTTCTTCGTTACATTATTGAAAATAACATTGCTCCTAATGTCGCTATAGCCTTAAGAATATTACTAACTTTGCTGGTAACGGTAGCAAGTGGTGAGCGTAGTTTTTCAAAACTGAAGCTTATTAAAACTTATTTACGCTCAACAATGACCGAAACTAGATTAGAAGGACTTGCCATGATTTCAATTGAATATGAAATCGGTCAAAAATTAGACTACGCAGACCTTATTTCTGCTTTTGCAAATATGAAAGCAAGAAAAGTGTCTTTTTAAGCAGTATATACTTCAAACAATATAAATTCAAATAATGTGAAAATAGTGCTAAAAACAATAACATGTACATACTATAGTTAAGTGTTTGTGACTCAGCAGTTCATCGTTCCACATGAGAAGAGTGTGGTGAGTTGGGATTATATAAATATAGTTATAGGGGACTTAGTGTACTGAATGAGATCAGCTGTGAAGGTCTCTGTATCTAATAAGTTTGGTGTATTACAGAGAATCTTGCTTGCTACCACATTTCGACCTCAATCAGACTTATTTTTGAATTGTATGATGACTTCGTTTAATGTCTAGGGTATGATAGTGATGAAGTGTAAGTTCACAACAACCAACAGACTAGATAAACACCTAAGTTAAGATCCAACACAATTTACAACACTATGACAATCACAAACACATAACACTCTAAAGATTTATCTTAAGTAAGTCAAGTGTAACTTTTATACAATGTATTAGCTTTTTCAATATATAGATATCCTGATCCTACTACAATGTGAATCAGGAATCACAATCAACTGTAAGCACAATGTTTATGTACAAGAATTTATACAAAAGATCTTTGTCCAGACATATACTATTATTGTAATATGAGTGTAGTGTTGTGATGTATTATTATGAGGAAATACTGGCTTTTAGTGCTAGGTTGTTGTTTGTCATCACGATTTCATGTGTTTGTACTGGTGGAAATAATATTGAAGGATTCACAGATTCTGGGTTTTTTTTTTAAATTTCTGTCCCTTTTGTTTTTATAGTAAAGTTCAGTTCAGGGTTATTTTATTCAAGGTTGAGCTTTTTCGTGCTGACAAGCGCTTATCTCATAATGCAGCTGCAGGAAACCTGTATCCTCTGCTCACTTGCTTCTCAGTTTGATAGTATGATATACAATGGCCACATCACCCCTAGTGTGCCGACGGTCAAGATAATATGGGCCTAACACCATATTCCCAATATGCCTCAATGGGCGTGTAAAGGGTTCCTTTACCTTTTTTTTTTACTATCTTGTGCAAGGAGTCTGCTGCCAGCTTTCTGGATCACTCAGTTCTCAGACCGGACGATGCAATATCACCATCTATACCACGGCCCCTGTAATGAGAAGGTTGTGCCTCCTTCTTCATAACTAATATACAATATTATTCCACACTGAAGTACATGACAGTACAAACAAACATAAAGTTCAGCGCTTTTGGCCAACTGCTAGCTTTTCATGTGACAATATACACCAGTATTCCTCTCCCTAATGGTTACAACGCCTCTGCAATTCCAGCTGTAATCCCTTCCATACAATAGGATAGGTGTTATGTTACTATATGGCAATCCAATATATATATGCAGTTATACTCCTCTCTGACAATCTTTTACATGGTGGAGCAATATCTAGGCTTTGCCTCATGTTTGCTACTGAACCACACACATACAGACATAATTTATCATTTCACATTCAATCTTCATATAAAATACAGATTAAAAATGTCTAGCTTACCACAATTTGTAAGGAAATACACACTAAAGATGACTGGCACAGTTTGATCTGCGGTATGTCCAGGCTGTTATTATATATTTAATTTTGGATAACACTGCCTACTCTCATCTCTCACAATGTGTAACGATATGGCGTCCCCTCTAAGATTTCTTCTGCCAATATCCAGTGTATTGGCCAATCGTTTTGAATATATTCAAAAGAGTACACAGTCATTCAAATATTTTCATTCACTTTTACTCCGTTTCTAGGCATTTATTTGTTATTCATAGGTCACCCAATCAAATTTCTTTTAACTTCAAAATTCAGCCAATGGCCTCCCTCGTACTATCTTAGACTTTCTGTCACTACTAGGTTTCAACAAAATTCAGGGAATTCCATCCCAAGCAGATATGACCAACCTGACAGTATCTCTGTTCTCTATAGGTTTTATTACCAATATCTAATTATCTAATGGACTTTTTTAGATAATTTATTACATATTCCTAGTCCACTAGCCTTCCTGTACACGAATATATGATTTTCAAGGGGCTAAGTGGCGTAGTTAAGAATACGATCTTTTTTCGATGTTAAGTGTTTAATTTCAACTACCACCTGTTCAATTCTTTACGACTGTACTATCAGTATAAAGTCAGGAGCCCTACGTAAAATATCAGGTTTCCTAATAAGAATTAAACCTGTTTTCAAAACCTAACATCGTATCGTTAGTTTTTTTTCATCACTGTTTATTTGAAAAAATCAAGCCATGCACACTGCGAGTTGGTTTATTTTTAGACACACTGCGAGTGGCTTGCGTTACTGTGTTCCATGGTCCGTCTGTCTTTCCAAGGCTAACCTTGTGCGCGATTTTGCACTAATGTTAGTTTTTTAAAATCAAGGTCGTCTAGAAGATTTTACTACACATTCTATTTTTAGAACTACGGTTATCGCCGTATCGTTAAGCCTAAGCATTTTATTTAGGAACGAACGAATTAGGACAAGTAGAAATCTTGTGTTAGCCATTACGGCGTTATACAACGAAGGCGTTATCTATACTGGGAAAGCACTGGTCTTTCTCCATTCTTCTTCCTATCGTATTATTTCGTTCGGCTTTACATTTATGTGCTAATTTATATATGGGTATTAGAATGTATTACCACAATTCTCCCCACTTAAAACAGACATCATATGTCAGTTCCTATTTCTTAATACACATAGATAAATTTACTATCTATGCCTGGTGACTCCTCTGATTTTTCGTTAAATGTGTACTGATTTTCACCTGTGCAGCGGTCTCACAGGGGTGTAATGGATATTCAAATGATGAAAGTGGTTCTTTTTTCATCTCCTTTGCAATAGACAAGGTCAACAACTGTGTCTCTTCCTGATTTCCTCTTTCCAAATATTTCTTCAGGAGATTCACATGATAGATTTTTTCTTTCCCCTTCTTATCTATCTTATAATTTGTTCTAGACACCTTCTCTAGAACGGTATATGGACCTTGCCATCCAATTTGCAACTTATTCTGGCTACCGGGTAGAAGAAGCAGTACCTTCACTCCCACAGCCAAATCTCGGTCTTTTGCTTTCTTGTTATAATAGGCAGCATGCTTTTTCCTGGCTTGTCTCAAATTTTCATTGGCAAGTTTCCAGCCAGTTTTTAAACGAGTGGTCAGCTCATTCACATATTGGTATGATGATGTAATATTTTCCTCTGCCTTTTCATCAGTCCACGTTCTTAACAGGGCTTCTAGTGGACCTTTTATTGGCCTCCCAAATAATAATGTTGCCGGGACCATACCGGTTGAACTATGGGGTACCTCCCGATAAGCAAAGAGGGCGGCGTGAAGGTACTGGTCCCATGTATCTGGTTTTTCATGTGCCAACTTTCTCAGGATCGACATTAATGTCACGTTAAATCTTTCCACTTGGCCGTTTCCTTGGGGATGGTACGGGCTACAATGGAAGTGTTTGGCTTGAAAGATCCTGAAAACTTCTGTTAGTTTCCCCTTGAACTGAGAGCCATTATCAGTCAAGATTTGGTTGGGAAAACATAACCTTGTGAAAATTGTGAGTAATGCCTCTTCCACATGTTTAGAATCAATTGATGACAGGGCTACCGTCTCTCCCCACATAGAACAGGTGTCCACCAGAGTCAAAATGTAGCTGTTCCTCCTCTTGGTTTGAGTGAGAGGTCCCACAATGTCCACTGCAACTCTCTCAAAAGATGTTCCCACTATGGGCATTTCCCCTAAAGTTGCTGAAGCAGTCCAATGCTTTGGTGCTACTCGTTGGCACTCTGAACAGGATTTTACATATCTTTTT
This sequence comes from Oreohelix idahoensis, assembly GCA_024509875.1. Classification (NCBI taxonomy): domain Eukaryota; kingdom Metazoa; phylum Mollusca; class Gastropoda; order Stylommatophora; family Oreohelicidae; genus Oreohelix; species Oreohelix idahoensis. Next base: position 978,027 of record JAMPIV010001654.1, on the reverse strand, counting down.
ATATCTTCAGTTATCCCTGGCCAGAAATAATGACAAGCTATACGCTGTCCGGTTGCGCTGATCCCCATATGACCACTGAAGGGAATCGCATGCCCTAGTTCCAACACTTTAGTCCTATATGAAGTGGGAAGGACCAGCTGTCCGTGACCATTGGATTCAGATCCAGCCTTCCTATAAATCAATTTGTTCTTCATATAAAAATCTCCCTTGCCTGGAGGTGTATGACATTTGGGCAATTTCTTGAAACACGGCTTGAGTGTTTTGTCCTCCACCTGTGCCTTCCTCATCTCATCTGGATGAGTATTTATTGGATTATCCTCCTCCTTTTTAGACTGTGATCTGGTCTGCACTGTTGCCAATATCACAGGTCTCTTGGGATTCCCCAAGAAGACATATCTACACCCCAATATCAGAGGGTAGATTGGTTCATTTATCACTGCTGCTTTGATTACTCCCTCCATATATCGCGTTTTCACATTTATCTTAGCGATAGGGAGTGTCATGGTCGCTACTTCCTTGGTTGCAGTTTGAATCTCCACTGTTTCTGTGGTGTATTGATCTGCTTGCACCAGGTGAGAACTCACAACTGAATCATAATCTAGACCTGTATCATATAAGCACCTTATGGTGACTCCATTACAGATTACATCTTCACACACTGGGGGGTGGTACGGTTCCTGTAGTTCCGCAGGTTTGACCTTTGTTCCCTTCTTCCCAGATTTCATAGCAGCAAAATTAGGAGTTTTCCTTCTACAATTTTCGGTGGTATGATTGTTCATCCGACAAACTTTACACCACTTCTTTCCTTGGTTGAAAGATTTTCTTTCATCAAATTTCCTTTCATCGAATTGTGGGGTTTTATTTTTATTATCATACCGTGGCCTATCAAACTGGTGCTTACCTTTGTTCTGATCTCTATGATCAAACTTATTAAAGTTTTGTGGTGCCTTAAAATTGTCTACCTGTTTCTTTTTATTACCTGTTACCTCTGCTTGAGCTGCCTGATATCTTTCAGCGACATTTAGTAACTCACCCAGCCTCTCTGCACCTTGTTCCATGAGAAACTTTCTCAGGTCTGGAGCCATGGACTCTCTTAGCTGCTCTATAAGGATCATTTCCTTAAGATCTTGGGTTTTCCCCAGAGCAGTCCATTTCTCCAAGTATGTCTCTAACCGTGCAGAGAACTGGTGATATGTCTCACCTGACAGTAGTTTAGCATTCCTGAACTTTTTTCTATAAAATTCTCCATTCTTTTCATATCTTAACAAAAGAGCCTGCTTTAACATGTCATAATTGTCTTGGTCATCTCTGCTCATCTTGGCAAAAACTTAATAAGCTGTACCACGAAGCCCTTGTGATAACTTTAGGCTCCACCTTTCTCTCTCTAAACCATACGTGGTAGCCAAAAGTTCATATCTATTTAGGTAACTTTCTATGTCATCGTCTTTCTCAACAAAATGGTCTAAATGAAAACTCATAGCTGAGGTTGAGGCTCCCTGACTAACAGTGGCATCTGAGGTAAAGGGACTGGCACCATTTTCAGGAGCATGGCCTTGAAATTCAGACTCCCTTAGTCGTAACTCATGTTCCCTTTGTAATCTCTTCTCCTCCTTTTCTGCTTCCCTTTCTGCAGCATGTCTCTTTTCTTCTCTTTCTGCAGCTAATCTCTTTTCTTCTGCTTCTCTTTCTGCAGCTAGTCTCTTTTTTTCTCTTTCTGCAGCTAATCTCTTTTCTTCTGCTTCTCTTTCTGCAGCTAGTCTCTTTTCTTCTGCTTCCAACTGTAACTTCTTAGCCTCAGCCTCCATCTGTAACCTTTTAGCCTCAGCCTCCAATGCCCTAGCCTCTTTGTCAGCCTCAATCTGCAACCTCTTAATTTCCTTGTCAGCCTCTAACTTTCTTTCAGCTTCTTTCTCTAATCTTTTTTCTTCCCTGGCAATAAATTTATCACATTCTGAGGTCACATAGTCAATCAAGACTTGACCATCCATGTGCATTTCCCTGGCAGTCTGTACAGCCGCAGATCGAAACTTTGCCAGGTCAGCCATTTTATAACAGGCAAATTTATACAATGTCTAACTAAACAATTCTATCTATGACTAATTATACTAAGGACAACCACAAGCACTGAGAGCTCAACCCTATTTATTTTCCACCCAAGAATACCTTTTTAATTTTTATAATTCCCTGAAGTGAGCTACCCAATATAATTGGTGCTTTGAAAAATTCAAATCCCAGGAGCGAGACCCCCAATATATGTGGTGAGTTGGGATTATATAAATATAGTTATAGGGGACTTAGTGTACTGAATGAGATCAGCTGTAAAGGTCTCTGTATCTAATAAGTTTGGTGTATTACAGAGAATCTTGCTTGCTACCACATTTCGACCTCAATCAGACTTATTTTTGAATTGTATGATGACTTCGTTTAATGTCTAGGGTTATGATAGTGATGAAGTGTAAGTTCACAACAACCAACAGACAGATAAACACCTAAGTTAAGATCCACAACAATTTACAACATTATGACAATCACAAACACATAACACTCTAAAGATTTATCTTAAGTAAGTCAAGTGTAACTTTTATACAATGTATTAGCTTTTTCAATGTATAGATATCCTGATCCTACTACAATGTGAATCAGGAATCACAATCAACTGTAAGCACAATGTTTATGTACAAGAATTTATACGAAAGATCTTTGTCCAGACATATACTATTATTGTAATATGAGTGTAGTGTTGTGATGTATTATTATGAGGAAATACTGGCTTTTAGTGCTAGGTTGTTGTTTGTCATCACAATTTCATGTGTTTGTACTGGTGGAAATAATATTGAAGGATTCACAGATTCTGGTTTTTTTTTTTAAATTTCTGTCCCTTTTGTTTTTATAGTAAAGTTCAGTTCAGGGTTATTTTATTCAAGGTTGAGCTTTTTCGTGCTGACAAGCGCTTATCTCATAATGCAGCTGCAGGAAACCTGTATCCTCTGCTCGCTTGCTTCTCAGTTTGATAGTATGACATACAATGGCCGCTATCTTGTGCAAGGAGTCTGCTGCCAGCTTTCTGGATCACGCAGTCCTCAGACCGGACGATGCAATATCACCATCTATACCACGGCCCCTGAAATGAGAAGGTTGTGCCTCCTTCTTCATAACTAATATACAATATTATTCCACACTGAAGTACATGACAGTACAAACAAACATAAAGTTCAGCGCTTTTGGCCAACTGCTAGCTTTTCATGTGACAATATACACCAGTATTCCTCTCCCTAATGGTTACAACGCCTCTGCAATTCTAGCTGTAATCCCTTCCATACAATAGGATAGGTGTTATGTTACTATATGGCAATCCAATATATATATGCAGTTATACTCCTCTCTGACAATCTTTTACATGGTGGAGCAATATCTAGGCTTTGCCTCATGTTTGCTACTGAACCACACACATACAGACATAATTTATCATTTCACATTCAATCTTCTTATAAAATACAGATTTAAAATGTCTAGCTTACCACAATTCGTAAGGAAATACACACTAAAGATGACTGGCACATTTTGATCTGCGGTATGTCCAGGCTGTTATTATATATTTAATTTTGGATAACACAGCTTACTCTCATCTCTCACAATGTGTAACGATATGGCGTCCCCTCTAAGATTTCTTCTGCCAATATCCAGTGTATTGGCCAATCGTTTTGAATATATTCAAAAGAGTACACAGTCATTCAAATATTTTCATTCACTTTTACTCCGTTTCTAGGCATTTATTTGTTATTCATAGGTCACCCAATCAAATTTCTTTTAACTTCAAAGTTCCGCCAATGTCCTCCCTCGTACTATCTTAGACTTTCTGTCACTACTAGGTTTCAACAAAATTCAGGGAATTCCATCCCAAGCAGATATGACCAACCTGACAGTATCTCTGTTCTCTATAGGTTTTATTACCAATATCTAATTATCTAATGGACTTTTTTAGATAATTTATTACATATTCCTAGTCCACTAGCCTTCCTGTACACGAATATATGATTTTCAAGGGGCTAAGTGGCGTAGTTAAGAATACGATCTTTTTTCGATGTTAAGTGTTTAATTTCAACTACCCCCTGTTCAATTCTTTACGACTGTACTATCAAAATAATGTCAGGAGCCCTACGTAAAATATCAGGTTTCCTAATAAGAATTAAACCTGTTTTCAAAACCTAACATCGTATCGTTAGTTTTTTTTCATCACTGTTTATTTGAAAAAATCAGGCCATGCACACTGCGAGTTGGTTTATTTTTAGACACACTGCGAGTGGCTTGCGTTACTGTGTTCCATGGTCCGTCTGTCTTTCCAAGGCTAACCTTGTGCGCGATTTTGCACTAATGTTAGTTTTTAAAATCAAGGTCGTCTAGAAGATTTTACTACACATTCTATTTTTAGAACTACGGTTATCGCCGTATCGTTAAGCCTAAGCATTTTATTTAGGAACGAACGAATTAGGACAAGTAGAAATCTTGTGTTAGCCATTACGGCGTTATACAACGAAGGCGTTATCTATACTGGGAAAGCACTGGTCTTTCTCCATTCTTCTTCCTATCGTATTATTTCGTTCGGCTTTACATTTATGTGCTAATTTATATATGGGTATTAGAATGTTTTACCACAAAGAGCATGCCCTATATGTAAGTAATGTAACTACATTTATTTCATATAATTGTCTCTAATAAAGTCAATCTTTTATTTTATGACTATACAGTATTTTCATCAATTTATCAATACATTATTATTAATGGTACTATTTAAAATTAGGCTAATGGTCATGAAATTAATGTTGAAGCTTGTTTAATAACGTAATGGTTTCAAAAATTTCAAACGTTAATTTGAGGTTGGGCTGGGGCGGCAAGGTATGGTATTGCACGGGGCGGCAAAATTCTTAGGGTCGGCCCTGGTGGCAACCCGAGTACGTGGCCCTGTATGGGCGCGGGGTCCGATTGGATCAAACAGCGTAAATCAAAGGCCTATCCAGCTGGGAACGCGCTATTTTAGAATAAATGAACCTTATTGTGCAGAACGTCTACAAGACAATAATATAGTGTGTTTCCTACTAAAATGTAAGAAGTATGAACAATAGAGAATACCAGTATTAGATTATCTTCAGGCACAAAATTCACACATAACTGTTGAAGAGGTGTTAAGAATAGATAGACCTTGAGAATTACACACTATAGTAAAACAATAGTGTCTTTGATTCATCATCTCTGGGCGTTGGCTCTTGGTGATGTAAAACGGTATATAACAAGAACAACAAGGTAAAATATAGGGATTAGTGAGGGTATGTGGAAGTGAAGGGCTGGTGAGATTCTCGTAATACATACTGACAATGACAAATAAATAGTGAATTGGGTGTTATCCCAAACATTCCCGGCTTTCCCACCCATCTGTCCCCATTGACAGGTATGAGAGACTACCATTCTGAGACAACGGAAAAAACAAAACACGCGCACAACTACACAATTTTTTGACACGTTCAATTTACTCCCACTAATTTGCGAATTGATCAGGCATCGGCAGTCAAAATTATTATCTGTTATTATCGACACTATGTATCTTAATTAGAACCCATCAGAGGTTGAACGAGATATGTTTCTTAATAAATAACTTTAGGAATAAAAGAGTGATGACTTGCAGGGGATTCCATTATGCCTAATCTGCTTCCTAATTGATTTTCTGTCTAAACTGTCGAACGCCGTTTCATAGTCATGTGATCATAGATTGTATAGCGCAATGCACAACAGTAACGATAACTAAAATTAATATATAAGGACCAATGAGGTTTAAGGGGTTACTCTGTTGGGACTGTGCACGTGTGGTTAATGGATCATAATGGGGATTGGGAAGTCATCCCGGACACCCCAGGGCTTTTCTATATGTTTCAGACCTTGTACAAACAAGGCAGTTGTGAGAGACTAACCTTCTCTAAATTGTTGCTGTTTGTATTTGTTTATTTGATTTATTTGTTTGTTTGTTTGTTTCTTTTGGAAAGAGGAGGGCACACACACATAGGCCAACATTCACTCAATTTTACAATTTTGATGACAGTTACTCTGTTGGGACTGTGTGGAGGGGAGAGAAGATACTATATTTAGATACCGGAAATAAGATTTTAATATCTTGTATTTACTACACTATATATATCCTAATTATAACCCATCAAGGGTTGAACGGTACTCTGTCATAAAATAAAAATATATATTTTTTTTAATTTAACGATGAAAAATATCTCGTTCAACCTCTGATTGGTTATAATTAGGATATATATTACTTTCAGTTCCAAATTATATGAACAGCTACCGAAATGGCAAAATGGTATCACATCTGTCAAATCATTGTAAATAGGGCAAAACATATAAGGAGGGGAAACCTGAGGCCTGTAAACAGTAAATAAATAAACAAGTTTTGTAATGCTTAGCTGGCAGAGTGGAAAGTGGTGGTTCGCTCCCGTCGCTAGGCGGTGGGTGCCGTTCGGAAGGTCCTGGTTCGATTCCCGATAAGCCTATCACTTCTGTTATTTTTATGTTGTTTAGTCTTCTACTTCTTTATTTCTCATTGAGTGCCTGATAACATACCTTTGTGTGTTGTTTGTTTATTTAAATAGGGCAAATCATAATTACCAATTATGCTTGTATGTTTAAAAAAATCCCAAACAAACAAAAACAAGATAAAACCTAACAAAACCAAACACAAACATCAAACAAAAATAATATTAAGGGCGAGGGGTGTAAAGGCCTAGTGTTTCCAGTTATATAATTGACTTTAGTAGATATTTAATTGACTTTCACCTGTTAAAAGTCACATGTATTGTAAGAACAGCATCAGACCTTCACCTCCCCAATTACTAAATATTAACTTTTGTTCTTGTTAAATACTGTTTGACTATATTATGCAGTTCCCTAGGTCTGTCTATTCTCAACACCTCTTCTATGTTTGTAGGTAAATTTGATGCCCGCAAATAATCTAATATTGGGATTCTCATTTGTTCATACCTCTTACATTTTAACAAGAAATTTTCTATGTTATTGTCTTTTTTTTTTTTTTTCGTACGCCCGCTAATACTCGAGGCGAAATCTCAAGTTATTATTAATGTCTAACCTGACATTGATTTTTACGTGAGTATCCTATTTTCTTGTACAGAGACAAGTGTCCCTCGCCATTCAGGCAGATACTCGCCGTTTTCGGAGGTACCCATTAGAGCTGGGTCGGCTCAGGAGCCGCCAGTCCCTGGTCGACGACACTCCTTCAAATGTCTTCGCCAGGTCTCGAGTGAATCCAGTCCAAATCCCGGTCGACGAAAAATCCTCAAATGCCGTCGCCCGAGTTTGATCCTGAATCACCCGGTCGCCAGAGCGGTGTTGTAACCACTACGCTAGCGCGGCTCCTATATTATTGTCTACAGCAGTGTTTCTCAACCCTGATAGTAGCAACGCCCCCTTTTGACAACTAATATTTTAAAAAGCCCCCCACCCTTTTAACACCCCCTTGCTCTTTATCGTGTACACACACACACACACACACACACACACACACACACACATATATATATATACATATATTCCACGATACTTTTAAAAAAGCAATGCAGTTAATGAGTTATCTTTTCTTATAATATAAAGAAAAAGAGAAAGCACATTTATAAAAGGAAAGTTATATTAAATATGTGTTTAAGTACGGAATTATATACACCACAAGTTCATTATTCTTGAATTAAAAATTGGCGGAGCAAATGATATAAAATTAGTTCTTACAACTCTATAACTATCATAATCATATCATTTTAATAGCGCCTAAATGACTGCATATATATCTTCAAATCTGAATATTTAAGCCTCTCCTTATGTAACTACTTTAAACATAAAAAAATTGGAAAAATGATAATAATGATATAATTATATAAAAATTCACTTACTAATGAAGTTTAATGAGATCCTTGCGCTTGGTGTGACTCAGCCAGCTTTGTAATATTTGATTCTAAGTTTGTTAAAAGAAGTCTCAAATCTCCTCTGTTACAAATCTGCAGTAGGTTTTTGTAGTAGCAACACTACTGCACTGAACCCCTTCTCCACCAAATATGACGTTGTGAATGCTGTAATTTGCAATTTAGTTTCACGCCAAAGAACAGGATACGCAAGCCTCTGCTGGATCCAAAAATAATGGTAATGTGTGTGACTGAATCGTGCTTTTGCCTCGAAGTCATTTTGTAGCTCAATTAATTCTTCTTGTAAATGTTGACTAACTTGTTCCACGTCTGATTCAAACGGATAATTAATCCGGTATTATTAGTTCTTGCAAGTCTTTAAATCTTATGCTCATATCATTTTTAATAGCGTCCAAATGACTGCAATAAACCTCTAAATTTGAATCTTTAAGCATGTCACCACCTAACTGCAGTAAACATGAAAAATGAGAAAGTTCTCGGCGACTAAGATTATTTTTATATATGTCAATTTGTTGATGAACCCCATGATAATTCCTTTCACTTTAATCAGACTGATCTTATTTCCTTGTAGCTTAAGAAAAACCTCATTTAACTTTTCAATTATATCTGAAAGATAGGGCACATCGTTTCGCAATACTTTTCTTTTGATGCTAAATTCTTCTTTGATTGAATCCAAAAACTCTATAACAGTATCAAATAATGCCCATGATCTTTTTAAACAGTTTCCTTAGGACAGCCATCGTACTTCCGTGTGTAGGAGAAGACGTTCAAACTCATCACCCGTATCACAACAAAGTTTACGAAATAATCTATCGTTCAACGAATGCGCCTTAATTTTGTTAATAACACTGATAACACAGTTCAATTATTTGTAGAGTCTGTCATTAAGATGCTTGGCGACTAAATGTTATCGATGAATAACACAATGAATTGTTAAAATACCTAGTCCCACATTTTTTAAGTAGGCCAGAAACCCACGATGACGACCAACCATAGCTGGTGCTCCGTCTGTCGCACATGCGATGACATTGGAAAAAGGAATTTTTTTTTTTTCAACAAAAATGTTTCAAGGGTTTCAAAGATTGATAACCCCTTTGTATCTGCTGTCAGAAGTTTTGCAAATAACGTATCCTCTTTGATATTTTCATTCTTTATGTATCTCACATATGCGAGCAGCAAAGCTTCGTTATCACGCACGACGCTTTCATCCAACTGTAGTGAAAATTCAGTAGTCTGCAAATCAGTACATAGCTGATTTTAAACATCGCTTGCCATCTCATCTATTCTTCTTCAAACAGTATCATTGCTCAATGGAATCGAAGAAATGGTGTCACTTGGATTTCTTTCCATCATTGTGCTAATTACCTTCCGTACAACTGGTAAAATTAAGTTTTCTCCAATGTTGTTAGGTTTACCACATTTCGCAATCATGTGTGCAATTTTGTAAGATACAATGAGACCTTTATCATTGTGATTATACATTTTCTTAAACATACTAGTGACAGTGTTGAGGCTTTCAAACTTTTGTTTTAAATCCTGGAAGTAAGAAATATCTTTGCCAACTCTGAGTGTTTCTTGGTAAAATGCTCGTTAAGCCGTGACGGTTTCATTGCTTCGTTAGAAAACACTTGCTGGCACAGCAAACACATTGGTAATTGTTCATTTACGGCCGAAGGTACAATACCGAATTTCAAATATTCAACTGAATATTGTCGACACTTTCTCTTTACTGCTGACATATTGAAAATTTTAGTATAATATCACTGCACATACATCTACACCTCGCCAAGCCTCAAAACTGACTGAGTTTAATTATCTACACTCGAAACATCCAAAGGTGCATTAAAACTAAGCCACAACTGCTCACAGCGTCCCTGTTGTGAGAAGGTATTTACGGTGCACTCGCATCAAAGAGAGTTGAACACAAGATATGCGAAGGGGAATATCTTTTTGTAATTGTTTCATATTGATTCTTGTAAAAAGGTACACAACGCCCCCCTGAATTGAAGTAGCGACCCCCAATCGGTGCGACCCATCAGAACGCCCCCAGATATCTTGAAAACGCCCCAAAGGGGGCGGTATCGCCCCCGTTGAGAAACACTGGTCTACAGCAACATTACAATAAAACCACAAACTTTCGGACATTTTCGTTTGTTTGCAAAGTATTCCAAATTGCCGCTGGTTGTCACGTGATTTATTTTTGTAGCAGCAATGACTGGGACAGAGTAGGTCTGATAAGAGAATTCCCCGACGGACCACTTGCAGTCACAACATTTAAGTTCTGGGGCAAGTAACCAAGTCAAAGGTAGGTTTTGTGTGTTTAGACTTAAAATTTAAGAGAGGATAATGCATTCGTTAATCAGTACGAAAATGTGGAGATCCTTTTGTCGTTGTTTACAAGGATCGATCATAATAGCAGACTACGCCCCCACTTAATTTACTTCATGAATTAGACATTAGGGGCCTATAAGTTAGTAATACTGGAATATAATTAATTGTGTAAAGTTGTCCCTGAAAACTGTGTAGAATTTACACGAGCCGAAGAAGAAGCAAGAGTAGAAAATAGATTGATCCTCAAATGTAACTATGCCACGGTAAGCGTTGAATTGTCTTATTTGACATTGTCGCGAAGTCTGCTGGACGATGGACCGATTTTTTCGTATTGTTTGAGGTTATGCCAAATCAGGTAAAGAGTAGTGTGTTTTTTACATGAACTTTTGACGTGTTTTCCAGTGTTGTTAGCCAACTCTGTGAATTATCCAAGCTAGAGCCAAAGAAAAAAATATTTAAGATTTTATTAATCAGATACTTTACCACGATAACCATGTTGTTTTTGGTTAGCCTACCAGTGCCCAGACCATGTATAATTTAGAAACTGCAGGAAAACAACAAGACACACTTTACGAGACATTAACACATCATTTTTCTTAGCGATTATATCAGATAGTCACGTTCATATCATGCATCACTAGGTATAGAGTGGATAGGTTTTGAAAATTACTGTGAGGGGAAATGTTTCAAAATAAGGGGCTGAAACACTTGATCGACGGGGGGACTACTTCTGATGATCAAATTGCCTCCTGTTGTATCGCTCTGTATAGAGTTTCCTATCAGAGTGGATAGGTGTTGAAAATTACTGTGATGGGAAATGTTTCAAAATATTTATTAACTATAAAAATAATATTTAAAACTGATAAACCAGTACAGTGAAACTAAGACATCCAGTTTGTTCAGTACTGTACAGGCTGTCATTAATGATAATGTCTCTCCACACTTTCTGGTCCTGAGAGCTGCTTATGATTTCTGTATTTGCTTATCTATCATCATCGTCATTACCATTCAGCTCCTCAATGAGCATAGTTCTTCCTCCTGTCCTGTGCCATCTGCTCAAGGTCTTTTCATGTATTCTTTGTCAGTTTTGTTTCTGCTCCAAGTTTTCTTCTGCATGTAATTTTTTTAAGTCTCCCTCTACATCTCTTACCCTGGGATTGCAGAATAGGGACTGCCTTGTCTCTGGTTAATCAAAGAAAGAATAGAACTTCTATTGCCTCAGGCAGATGCGACTAAGATAAGTTTCTGCCTGGAGCTGGTAACTTTGTCACATAAAAGAAACTGCTACAGAAACATCACCACAAGAGTACACAAATGCTTTGATGCAGTCTTCCTGCAAGGGGACCAGCTGCTTTGGTGGCTCCATGCTTCATAAGGAGTGGAAAGGGAAATGATGATATGTCCACACCAACATTCTTTGTTTCTTTTTATATTGCTTCATAGCTACTGTTCTAATGATGGTGTCGGGAGCCGCGCTGGTGTAATGGCTACGACGTTGTACTGGCGACCAGATGTTCATGGTTCAAACGCGGCCGTCGGCATTTGAAGAAATGTTTACGACCGGAAATTTGACTGAATAACCTGAACGGCTCCTGCACATAAATCCCGTGTGGATGGGAAGGAGCGAAGCTCCTGACCGGGTTGGAAGGAAAGTCCACTGACCCCCCAGCCTCGCAATGACATGTCATTGGGCCGAAAGAGCCGGAAAGCTCGAGTGCCGCTGGTTATAAAAAAAAAATAAAAAAATGATGGTTTCACTCTCTTCATTTCTCAGTAGGTCTTTTCATGTTTTATTAGCTACTATTCAGGCAGTGACAATTATATTTACTTTATGTCACTGTTAAGAGCTAAGGTTAAAGTGCTTCGAATTTCCATAAAAATTGAACTTATTTGGAATAAATTGGAGAGTATAAATCTCATTTCATATTAGTTGGGACAGTGTGATGTAACAGTTAAAAAAGAAAAGGGGTCCTATTATAAACAGGACAATTGGTCACCCTATCCTTGTTTGATTTGATGTTTATTGAGAAGAGAAAAATGTCTCATGTCCGAGAATGTATTCTATCACCTTACCCTTATATCGCGTGATGATCACAAATAAGATGAAATTCCTTTTTTTTTTTGGCATTACCCTGATCGGCTACCACTTCTTCAAACATACTATTTTTAAAGGTCAAGTGACTTATGGCTTACCCTGTATATTACTGAAGGGTCCTAAATATGCAATAAATTTCAATGTTGGTTAATTATTCTGATCATACTCCCCACCCCTTCCTTGATTTGGCATGTTTACAGTTTTTAATGTATTTCTTTGATTCATTTTCCTTCTTCTTTGATCCTTAGCTGCTGACCATCAAAGCAGTCAGTGGCCATCACGCCTTGTGGCGTCTTGTAGGGCAGCAACAAATTGATTCCACTTTGCTTGGTCGGTGGCCATCCTTCGTACAGTGCCCCAACTCTGGTTCATTCTTTGCAACTCAGACTCCACAGTCCTCCGCCAAGTTGTTTTTGGTTGGCCTCTCTTTTGTTTTCCTTCAGGGGTCCATAGCATAGCTGTTCTTGCGATGGCATCGGGGTCTCTTCTGATCATTTTCCTTAATTTGTTTTATTAACCTAAACCAGTATAAATCATGAAAAAAATAGTTCTTGGCATCTAAATATGACAGACAGTTCAGTTAAAAATATTTTAGTGTATAACAATCTACGGTAGCACCTGTGTGTTATGGAAATCTGAAAAGGGATCAAAGAATAGTAACACTGTATCCTACCAGACGACTAAGGAGGTTTGGGAATGGGGCTGGTTACCCCATCCCGTAAAAAACTTTTTAACCACAAAAACTTCAACAAACTATGGATAAGTCAAACACAGAATATAAATCAACTCAGCCGTCCAAGACAGAAGAAGGTCCTCTAGAAAGGAGGCGCATGAAGCAACTCAGAGAAAGCTGAAAGGAGTCTAGGTTGCCAACTAACCTTTTTTCATCTAGGAAAATCTGCATCAGAAAGAGGAATTACAGGATTGATATCCTGAGTCTCTGTGAGACAAGGTGGAAGGGCTTAGAAAGGAAGAAACTGATCGGAGGAGAAATGGGGTTGTCCTCAGGACACGAGGAAGAAAGTGCTGACCACATTGAAGGGGTGGCTCTAATGCTGTCTAAGGAAGCACAGAAAGCACTTATAGAATGGGAAACAATGGGACCCCGAATTTTAACAGCAATGTTCAAAACAGCCAAAAAGAAAGTAAATATAAACATCATTCAGTGTTTTCACCAACCAATGATAAAGAAGAATCTGTGAAAGTATTTTTACACCAGACTACAAAATGTATTGGATGAAAAGAGAAGAAAGGACATTACAATTTTGATGGGGGACCTAAATATAAAAATAAGAACAGACAGCACCAACTTTGAATAAATCATGGGAAAACATGGATTAGGTATGATGAATGAAAATGGGGAACTATTCACAAACCTGTGCTTCAAATCAACTGGCTTTAGAAGGAAGGGTATTTCCACATAAAAGAATACATAAAACAACATGGATATCACCAGACCACAGAGCAGAGAATCAGATCACATATGCATAAATAAGAAGTTTAGGTCATCATTACATGACATTAAGGTATATAGAGGAGCAGATGTGATATCAGGTCACCATCTTGTGTTAGCCAAAACAAAATTAAAACTCAAGAAATTTACAACAGCACATAGCTATAAATAATATCATAATGTGGGATATCTAAGAAACCAGGAAATAAGAGAAAATTTTTCAATTGTAGTATCCAACACATACCAAGTGCTCCAACAGCTGGATGATGTAGCAGATACGGAAGACCACTGGCAACAAATAAAAAAATTTCTGGAGTGAGATATATGGACAGGTACTGTGAAAAAGAGAACATCAGCTCAAAGCATAGATAACAGCAGAAACTATAAACAAGATAGATGACAGGAAAAACAAGAATGCAGATTTAAACCAGAAGCTCCACAGCCAAGGCTCATGAAGTGTACATAGAAGCAAAAAATAAAAAAAAAATAAGAAGAAACATCAAAGGAGACAAGAGGAAAGATATTGAAGAGTTGACAAGGGAAGCAGAGGAAGTATGTTGTGAACTCTGTGAAAATTCTCTGGTGGTTGTTTTCACTATATCAGGGAATCCCTTGTATTTTATTTCACTAGAGCAATCAGATTATTTTGCCGGCAAGTTGAGTCTATATAGAGGTGAGATTTCAAATCCAGCGCATAACGCATTTGTCAAAAACCAACCAAGTATATGTGATGTCTCCTTGAAAAAAGAAAGATATCCAACAGGGTGGAGAACTATAGATCTAATACATTTAAAAGAACTATCAAACACAATCAAGAATAGTAATAAATATAGAAGCACAATACCACCCTGGGAACTAAAACCACCAATCATAGACTACACACTTACTGAAAAGATTAAACAGAACATAGAAGAGAGGGAAGCCAGAATGATAAGTAGACAGTTCATAAATGAACTAACAAAACAAAGTCTAGCTGTTTACACTGATGGATCCAAGGGCGATAGTGGACAACTAGGTGCAGGAGTAGTGATACCACAGTGGGGAATTGAGAAGAGTTACAGTGTAACTGGAGAGGCTTCGATTTTTACCGCGGAGATGGTAGCAATTCTAAAAAGTTTAGAAATAATCGAAGAAGCAGTAACGATTTTTACAGACTCGCTGTCATCACTACAAGCAATAGAACACCCAGGTAAGTGCAGCTGGCCAGACGTAAAGGAAGAAATTCTTGCAATTAATACATCACTAGGAAACAGAGGATGCAGGGTGAGGCTAGTGTGGGTTCCAGCACACATAGGTATAGCTGGTAACGAGATGGCAGACCAGTCTGCCAAATATGGAAGAATAAGTAAAAACAATATAAGTGCAGGACTTGGAATATCGGAGATTAAGAGCCAAGTGAAGCTAACCATTAACGAGGAATGGAAAACAACAAGGAAGGACAGTAGTAAAGGCAGACACGCATTCAAACTTCTAAAAGAACCAACAAGGATGTGTTAGGTCAGAGAAGAATGAAAGGTACCATCGAACAAAAAGCTGTGGCGTCTCCGTCTCGGTGCAACGTACTTTATGATAGAGGAACCACACTGCCAAGAATGTCAGGAAGAAAATGACATAGACCACTACCTGATCCACTGTAAAAAGTACAAACAACAAAGGCTTAAATTAAAAACTTACTATAGAAATGACAATATAGACATGACAGAGGATAAGGTTTTAAGTATAGATGCCCCAGGGGAAGCCCAATCAATACTCGTACATAAAAGAAAGGAAAACATATAAGGTTAGTAACAATGACGATATTAACAATAATAACAAAAATAATACTTCAGAAAAGACGTTCAACCAAATAGAAATTAAGCAACAAAAACTAACAAAGCATTAAAAAAAATCAACAAAAAAATTAGCAAACTTACTAACTACTCATAGGACAAGGAAAGAGAATGAGGTTCAAAAAAAAAAAACCATCTCAAAAAGAACAAACACTAATACAAATTAAAACCAAGTGCAAAGGACAATAGTTATCTATAAACAATACAAATCTGAAAATAAAATGACAAATACTAATATAAATTAAAACCAGCAACTGCAAAAGAGAATAGTTATTTAAATTTAATACAAAATTAGTAAATAAAATGACACTAAATACCCCATTTATAACCAATTTTCAGGTTGAACAGGGTAGACCAAGATGGAACGAGAAGAAGCAATAACGGGCAGCTGTTAAGTGCCCGCTCTCCACCCATCACCTTTTTAAAACAACAACAACATCAGGACACTCAACTATATAGTGACACAGACTAGCTCAGGCGTTGGCGCAGCTGGCAAGTCCTTTTTAGGATGTTATGCTAGCAGATAGATAATGTTGGTCCTTATAGATAATGTTGGTCCTTTTCAGGCCTTGATATTTATCAACACTGATCGGGTTAGCAGTCAACAGAGTTGACTTTTTTTTTGGATGGCAAATGCGCTCTGATATAACCAAATAGGTTGAAAGAAACGCGCCTTGCCAGAAGAAGGCAAAAACCGAACCCCCCCCCCCAAAAAAAAATCAGAACACACACAACGAATCCAGCAGTTTGCAAGAGTGGACCAGATGTATGAGAGCTGATGCTGCAAAATTCATCTTGACCTAGAAAAATTAGAGCCATGGTAGTGCAGTGGTTAGTGCGCTGTCTTCCTAGCTCGGTAGTCCATGGTTCAGTCCCCAGTTGAGGTGGGATTTTTTAGATACCAAACGGCTCTGGGGTCGACCCAGCCTGATGAATTGGGTACCAGAGCAACTCTGGGAAGGTTAAGGCGGCCGGCATGATGCTGACCACGTCACCCGTAGTGTGCTGATTGTCAAGAAAATATGGGCCTAACACCATATTCCCAATATTCCACAATGGGCGTGTAACGGGATCCTTTATTTTTACCCTTTACCTTCTAGAGAAATTGCATTAGAACCAGCCTTACTGGGCTCCTGCATATTGTATTCTGAAAGCCTGAGGGTTTGATGTTCAGTCTGGGGGTGGATCCAACAGTGCATTCTGAAGTATTGTGACAACGGAACACGAAAGTGATTGGACCACTCCTGAATATCTGGTCTCCACATAGTGATGGTAGTCCAGCATATTGACTGAACTGTGTTTCAATACCTGCTATAAAACAACAGGGTGTAGCATTGCATTTCCACATATCAGAAATTTCTTGAAGATAAGTGCATAAAATAAACATTACCACAAATGATATACCAGAAACTGGTGCTAGTCAGATGATGAAAAAGACTAGAAGTGTTTTTAGATTGTGTAAGCAGTGAATATTTATTGTGTCACTTATTTTGATTAATGTAAATTTATAAATACATATCCTTGTTTTCATTCCAAATACAAAGAAAAAAAAAAGATTAAGCAATAAAGTAAATTGATTGATTTTGTTAACTTCTGAAGTTGTTAAATCATATCCATGTTCTGTATTTTGTGAATTAATTAACTGGGAATAATTTATAAAAGCATAAGTTTAGTTGTAGTGGGAAGGCAAGGTAGGCTCTTGATCTATATCACTTTACCATCTGGACAAGAGTACTTAACAGTCTGACTATATCCTGTGTCATCCATACACCAGTGCTCATTTCTGAGACTGGGGTATTTCAATAGGTCAAGAATACCTTGACTTCATCTATTGTTCATCTCTAATTATCCATCTTGCCACAAAGTACAGCCAGAGGAAATATGAGGGACCTGTACAACAACACAAAGAAGCTAATAGGGAAATAAAAGAAAGCAAATGGTCTCGTCAAAGATAAAAATCGAAAATTGCTTAGAAATATACCAGAACAAATGACGAGATGGACAGAACATTTTTAGGAACTTCTCAGTAGACTATCTCCAACAAATCACCCCGACATCCAGCCAGGAGAAGAGGAGCTACAAGTCAACTGTGAATGACCAAGTAGAGAAGTAATAAAGAAGTACATCATACAATCAATAAAATACATCAGTAGACTATATACATCATTTACAATTTTTTTTTCTGAATTCTGTTTTGATTACTTCCCCTTGGTCCTAAGTTAGGTCAAAAGTGAATTCCTTTTAACGATACTACATCAACGAAATATTAAATTGAACAAAGAAATTGATGAAGGGAAGAAACAGTACAAGAAGAGGAAGAAGACAAACTCTTTGGCGTCTAGCATTTAAAACCCATGCCCTGAAAAGGACTGTATGCTTTTATAGGTTGTATTGCGCAGTCCCAAAAAGGACTTCTAGTTGCGTCATGCTGTTTAGGATTGTGCAGGTTATATTTACTTGGAACCAATTTCAATATCAGCACAGGGTTTAGAGTACCAAGATTAAGATATCAGCAGGTAACTCAAAGCCAACTGCTAACATTAATATTACATATTACAGCAGTTTACTTAACACCAAAATACTTGTAATTCAATGATTAATATAAGTTTAACATACCCTTCAGAAAACAATGTTACGGATCAGAGCTTATCACTAAATCAAATCTGCTCAAAACCGGGTCCGCTTTGCTTTTCTCAGCTTTGGCTATGTGGCTTCGACGAGCGTGTGGCAATTCCAGAGTGTCTTACCCGTGTCGCTACATCTGCTTAATGGTCATTTTGACTATAACATGATTAGATGGAGATCTTAAAATGGAGATTTTTTTATCTGCCGTATGCTAATCTTGACCTTGGCGTGATTAGATGGAGGTTTTATATTTGTCTTATCCTTGTCTGGGAGCAATAAGTAGGCACTACCGATAGTGATGATGAATCTGTTACGGTACATAGTATTAAGATTCATTATGGACGTGGAAGCGAGTTCTTGTGACAAGCAATAGTTGAGAGAGAGAGGATAGGTAAAGGCCGGAGAGGCGGAGATTCAGACGTGGACACAAGATTCATGAAAAATCTAGAAGAAATGTGGTGTGACCCTGGCATTAGTAACACACTTCGCACAAGAACGAGAAAGAAAACGGCTTCTTCCCATGCAAGAGAATGGTACAAGTAAAAAAACAGAGAAAGAAGTAAAAGTAAGTAGGCCTACCCAATTTGTAGACATTAAAAAACAAAATTTAAAAAAAAAAAACCGAACTAAATTAGAATATAGAATTTAAATGATTGGCACTGTTCTGGCGATTTATTTTATGTTAGTCCTAAATGCAAATGCAAGTTTAACCTGCACAAGAGACCTTTGTATATTTAGCTGAAATCTGAGAGAATACGTTAGCTGTTTTGCGCCGAGAATTGTAGTACCGTACCGGTACTCACAACTAGGTTGAGCTCATCCCCAGTGCTTGTCAGCCACTCACGATGCAGACTTCTGACCTTTTGGCGACAGTTAACCCTTGTAACGAAGAAAATTGAGTAATATTCGCACAGGCCACAACAGATTGAAATGCCATCTATTCAGTAAGCTAGGGATAGGAACTACTGTTGAGTGTAACTGTGGCACGATAAAATTACTGCTGAACGTCTGCTGCAAAGGTGCCCAACATATGAGGAGCAGAGAAAGCACATGTGACATATGGCCGTCTACAGTACAATTCCTGGACATACCCCATGGCAGCGGTAGGCAACCCAGGAGTTGTGGGGAACTGCTTCAGAAACAATGAGCGCTCTATAGTTCTACCTTTAAAATTACGCCAGTGTTTAGGTTTCAGAGTATTTGGAATTCGGAATTCTTCTTCGTACACTCTCATACGTCCACTTGAATGTTCTCAAAGAAAGCAGTAGTCAGTTTGAGGGTATTTGAACCCCCGTTAAGCTTTTCCACGAAAGGAACTGGCGACGGCCATATGCACTTTCTCTGTACCGCATATAAGGGGCAACTTTGAAGCCTATATGTAAGTTCTATCTCTGCTAGAATATATGTATCCAGTGAATTAATCGACAGACCGGTGACAAAATTCAAACTGATATTTTAACAGTTTTTAACTTCACTATGAGGAAAAGATCGCATTCTTATCTGATGCAGTTCAGAAACAAAGGGAATTTTAATATGCTAGCTTGTGGGTTTTCATTGGAAAGGCGGAAAAAGTACATTTGGTCCTGTGAATACCGACCTTTTACATGCCGGTAGCACAGGGCTAGGATAACATGTCCTTGCGTACAAATGAAAAGAAAATCCCCCGCCCCCTTTTACATCGCCTAGAGATTTATCAAATCATTTACTATCATTACCAGTAGAACGCGATCGACCGGTTACCGACCCCTGCTGTAAAAAAAAAAAAAAAAAAAAGGAATGGTAGATACCAACATCATCGCGCTGACCACTGCTGTCTTTTAAACATATTCAAGTTGACGCCTGAAGTGTACGAAGAAGACGTAAATAAGACTGAAAGAATACGTTTAATTTAAATAGAAATTATATATTCGGTTTCTGCCGCTCACTTCCTTAGCAGCCCATTGCAACATACCAGGAAATGAGGAGGCAGATAGACTTGCTAAGGAAGGAGGTGCCTTACAACAAAATGATATAGAGACAACTTACGCAACGGCAAAGACTACTATAAAGGCTACATTCAAGTCCAAATGGGAAAGAGAGCACCCGGGACATTTGAAAAATGATGCATATCATCAACTATCCAGAAAAGAACAGGTCATCATTTTTCGGCTACGCACTGGTCATAACAGATTGAGATACCATCTGTACCACAAATACAAAATTGGTGCAACAGATCTCTGCACCCCAGAGCAATGCCAGTGGGAGTTTTACTCCTGGTAGGTTCAACCATGCTGGACTGGTCTGCGTGGGTAGGGGTCAGACAAAAGCTGGTACCCTGGTCCTCCAGGTTGGGGGTTTTAGCACAGGGCCGACACCCCTGTCTGTGTAAAAAATCGCACACGTTACGGAAACAGCAATAAATGAAAATACTTTGATGCGGGACGGACATCCGGAGTCTCAGGCTCGTATGACTTACAACTTGGCGGAGAACTGTGGAAGCTGAGATGCAAAGAATGAACCACAGTTGGGGCACTGTACGAAGGATGGCCGCCGACCGAGCAAAGTGGAATCATTTTGTTGCTGCCCTACAAGACGCCACCAGGCGTGATGGCCGCTGACTGCTTTGACGGTTGGCGGTTATGGATCAAAGAAGAAGAAGAAGAAGATCTCTGCACCTGCGGTACCAGCCCAATGACAGTCGAACACCTGCTGCAATACTGCCCAACCTACAGTAATGAACGGAGTAGCATATGGCAACAACCCACTTCTGTCAACGAAAAACTGTTTGGAGATGTTGGGAGTCTTGGGTTGACTACTGCCTTTATTAGAGTCATAAATGTGGAAGTCTGAAGGCGAACGAGGAAGAAGGAAGAAGAAGAACTTCCTTAGCCTGCGTTAATGAACTTAGAAAGAGAGATTGATTATACGTAGCTTGAAAGCTGTAGCTAGTTATATTTGCTGCGGTCGTGTGTTAACGTTTATCCGGACATTATCAGATAAAACAAAAAGCGAATGCCTGTGACACGTAAGTACGCTCACGGCTTAACTGCCATCCTCTGTTATCACTGGAGAACCTGATACTGATATTGTTCCATCAGAAAGTCTCAGAACGCAAGAAAAGTTAATGAACCGCCAATGATGTAGGTCTCAGTTCACGGGTCAAGTGTCAAAGTGTAAGTGTCAGAGGATGATCTGGGGTATTGTAAATGTTAGACGTGGCAGAACGTTTTTTGTACTTTTGTGTGTGGTCATCCCAGTCGCGTGAGTATCGTATAATAATATATTATGATTTAACGTTTAAGTTATTTTCATCATCATCATCATCATATTCGTTGTCAGTTTCCATAATGCTGATAAAGTTGTTACTGATTTAAATTTGCACAAATACATACAAATTCTCAATTTCTTATTTCCATCATTGCAACCCATTTTTGTGTTAATTCATATTCTACACGGATTCCTAAATGTGGAAATATTTGTTGATAAAACACAGTTGCGGTTAGAACCTTTGCCCGCCTTGCAGAAGACCGAGGTTCCGTTTTCCGACATTCGAAGGGCGGTATGCAACAGACTTTACCAATCTGCATTGTGTAATTATATTGCTAATTAAGATGGAAGATCGCTGAATTTACTCTAGTTTTTGTTTAACCACTTCTATTGAAGAGGAGTCGCGTTAGCATAGTGGTTAGTGCACTGGCTTCCTTGCTCAGTGGTCTATGGTTCGATCCCCAGATGAGGTGGGATTTTTTTAGGCCACAAACGGCTCCTGGGTCGACCCAGCCCCAGTTGGGTACCAGAGCAACTTCTGGGAAGGTTAAGGTGGCCGGCGTGATGCTGACCACATCACCCCTAGTGTGCCGATGGTCAAGAAAATATGGGCCTAACTCCATATTCCCAATATGCCTCAGTGGGCGTGTAACGGGATCCTTTTTACTTCTATTGAAGATCAAATCTGTGCATTGTATTTTTGTTCCGTTTCAGATCTTTGACGATAAAAATCTATACATTCTTCTCATCGCGCGCCCTGTCTTAATATTTTGTTTAATCATACACGCTTTTTTAAAATCCGCATTGGCCAAACTGATGAAATATAATACATAAAAACAATGTAAAATAACTCCATTAACGTAAGGGGTTTTAAAACAAAGGAAATAATGAACTTCGAATATAGAGTGTGTTCCTTATTTGAAGGGTGGGCTTCGAATGGTGAGTAGGGATGTGCCGGTTAAATCAATGTTTTTCTTCAGACAACTAGGTCAGAGAGACTTTCCTTTTAAACACAGCTCCAGTAATGACTGACTTTCATGTGGGCTTTACAGTAAGGATTTTAACTTACCAAAGTATTTTTTTTTTCAAAGATGGGTTTCACTGAGCATATATGACAACCTTTCTGAACAACTAATACAGTATAGCGTCGATTATCCGAACTGGGACCAAGGTTGGTTCGGTTAATCAAATAATTCGGATTATCAGACATACATGAGCATACCCAGTTTATCCGAAATAAAGTGTAATTGGGTCTACAATTAAGGTCATGGGAGACATTGTACGGTTTACCATGCGTATTCGCATAAAAACGCAAATAAATCGATTAATTTTTCTTAAAGGAATCTTTATTCGGCGCATACAATTTTTAGTATCACGAAGTTGGTAAATGTTTATCGTGACACAGTCAAATAAGTTAGGGAGACCCTTGCTTCCATATTTATAAAGGACGATAAAGTTATTTATCTATATTTATGAAGGATGATATAGTTATTTACCTAGTAGTTCCCGTAACCCCTTGAGAAGCTTCTCGTACCCCCTCCCCTGGGATACTTTTATCACATTTTTGGGATCACTTTTATTTTTATTTTGAAGTGAACAAAATGATTTTTGAGCGTTAAATATTTAAATTGCCACAAATGTACACAAACGCTCAGGTGACCTTAAACACGTGACTTAAAACAAGAGAAAGATTTCTATGCAACGTCACATTCCCGCTTCATAAATTCAGATTATATAAATTAATGGGTCCTAGGGTGTCCGTATACATAACCTACAAATTTGAATTTTATTTTCACCAAAATATTTTACGCTTCTGTCCCAAAACCGTGATCAGATGCTAGACAATATAAAAATACTCGATGAGAGGTCACAGCAAGTGCGTCTGAAAATACACGGGGAAAATACAAAGATAATGAGAAGAAATGCAAGAAGTGAAAACAAGGACGTGGAAAGAACTTGAGCTGATGGCACGTGACATGAGGAATTGGCATGTGTTTGTTGAAGGCCTATGCTCCTCGGGGAGCTAAAGGGGATTGATTGATTGACATTTTCTTTACTAGGAAAGTTATCGTAGATTTCTGCATTGAAATCAATGTATTATTTTTACAGATTGTGTTTTTTTATTATTTCAGTAATAAAATGTACTATTTGTATGCAACAATTTTAATTATATGGCTACGTATATATATATATATATATATATATATATATATATATAAATATATATATAATATATAAGAAGGGGTATTATATATCAAACTGGTCCGTATATCAAACTGGTCACCGTAGACTTCACCGGATAAAACGGATATATATAATCAAACGGACCCAGTATATACAAGAAAGGTTTATATATTATATTCATCTTATTTATTTAATTTCTCACAGTATATATAATACTATAGACACATAATTATATCAGAGGCGTGCCTTATTTTTTTCCGTGGCGGATAACCTATGAAGGGGTAACATTTTTTAACAGTAAGTACTAATATTAATAGTGTCCGAATGGCGTGGTCCTCACCCCCCCCCATCCCTATAGTACGCAATCATCAAACTGGTCCGTAGCCCCTAACCTTCCCTAAACGGAGCAATCAAACTGGTCCGTAGACTTCACCGGACAATCAAACGGATCCGTAGCCTTCACCGAACAATCAAACGGACCCGTAGCCTTCTAAATACCATATGTTATTGTCTACCAGACAATCCTATCAGGTCCAAAACGGAATTGGCACAAGAAAACAAGGCATAACAGTTTATGAATTGTAACTTCTAATTCTTTGAGGCCCATGTGGTGGTACATCGCGTTTTTATTTATTCCACTCTTAACTTTATTTAAGGCGATTTTGATGGAATTGTTTTCACAGTCGCCATTTGTCTCTGCGACAGATAGACGCTGATTTCAATGGCCCCCAGAAAGTTATCGACGATTGATACTCCCATACGGGCGAAGTTCACACCATAATTGTTTTCTGCATAACTGCTTAGTATCAGAGGCGTAACTTGCGGAAAACTTTTCTCGAAGATAATGAAAGCTTTGCCTTATGTTTTTAACTTTCTTCACCCGTGGCGGAAAATGATGCCGTCCGCTTTGTTAACTAATGACATTTTTATGCCCGAGACTGCATACGATGATAGGCCCACCCCCATAATGTTCCCCTACCCATAGGAAGCAACAAAAAAAAAATTTAGTATACCCAGTCCCTGCATGCCCGTGAGAATAAAACCTTTAAAACAAATCACACTATTATTGCAAAAGTATACCCATATTTGTTAATTTTCTTTCACAGTAGGTGACTGGAATTTGATGAAAATAAATTTCCGTTATATTAATAGACTAGTCCCCCCGATTGGCAGAGTCCCCGACGCCATTCGTTAACTATGTGCTCATGACCGAGGTGCACCATTAGACCCGTTTTACAATCTTTGCAATAGCAAAATGCCATCAATCCCCATCTCAAAGTAAGTATTGAACAAGTTTCTCTGTGTCCCGGGTATTGGGCGCTACAAAAAGATTCCATTTTCTTTGAGTCCGAACCGAGTAATTCGCGTGTCCTTTGGTAAGAGCGAAGATCACGCTAGAGTTCAATGGATCTGAAAGTTCTGAATGGTTAATTAAAGTGAACAACCATCATTCACCGGTATATAATCCGAGTCAGAAATTAGTTTTTCTAAAGCAGGATAAACTATCACTTTCTGATGGTATTTCACAGTCCAACGGATTTTTTTATGGTGGAACTGGGGATCGTGACACTGTGGTTGGATCATGAGGAACTGGTTTTCGTTTTCGATTACCGATTCAATATTTGGATAAACAGACCTAGCCTAGTTTTTTAAAAGTGAAAACCATTGATATTTGGGCAGAAGTAACAATCAGTAGCGTGATTTGTCGGTTTATTTGCCATACCTGGCACTACCCAAAAAGGCATCGACTTATGCTTTCGGCATTTTCGTAACCAACCTGCCAATGTATTTGCACAGGTTAAAAAACTGCATTTGGCTTCCAAGATTTATTTGCATCATCAACTTTCGAAATCCAAAATAACGTTCATATGATGCCCCCCCCCTCCTTCTTTAGTAATGGTTAAAAGTGTTTTTTCTGGTGAACACGATCGGTAAAATATCCGCATACGTAAAAACAGAACAAATCAGCCGAAACTTGTCACAACTTCCCCATATTTGGCTCAGAATTATTGCAAAATACAGTAACTATTTTGAAAAAATAGCGTAACATAATGTCATGCTCTTTAGCAGTATAAAAAGTAGAATTATTTTGCATTTTATTAATTTTTAATAAGGTTAATATAGTAAAGAATGAAAACGGAGCAAATAAACGCCCCAAAAATATATTTATTCACAAATATCTTAAGAACCTGACGTGATAGAGATAAACGGATTTCAGATTTGAAATCAGCGCAAGAAACTGACCTAAGAACACTTATTCTTATATAAGAAAGAAAAATGTTGTTTGTCAGTGTAATCAAGGATTTAGAGACATTAAAAAAAAAAATATGTTTAAAAATGAGTAATGAATTGTACGGCCTCATAGAATAACATCTTGCAACACTGGTAGAAACGATCAGTACTTCCCATCGTTGTCAACAGAAAAATTCGACTGGGCTAGAGATCCCTTTGCAAATTCCAACTGTTCAGATCTGACATTAGATGAGGCGGAGGAAATGGCCTGCATTTCAGGTGATCACGCCTTGAAATTGAAACACAGTAGAATGCCACTGGACTTTTTTTTGGATAAACAACCAGAAACAGTATCCACGCAACCCTTCAAGAGCATTATCCATTCTTATACAGTTCTCCGCGACATATTGTTGTAAACAGGGATCTTCAGCTCTGACAAATTTCAGACTACAAAAGAGAAATGCTTCTTGGTGGTGATGAGGATTTTTGTGTGTGTGTGTGTGCTCAAATAAGACCTAATATAAATGAGATTACCCTACAAAAACAAGCTCGTATATTCTGTGAATGAATCATGTTTTTATGTAGCTGTATTGTTTTATACATTCTGAACGTCTCATGGTCATATTATATAAAGTATATGCGTTCTGTGTTATGAGTAAAGCACTGCTAGGAGTAGATTTTTTGGGGTTTATGAAGGTATTTCTTATCCAAACAAATTCAGTGTGGCGCGAGCAAATTTGCATTCCGAAAGTGCGGCCCAGAGAAAAAAGTTTGAGAACCACTGCTCGAAAACATAGCTCCCTACGACAATATCTGCTATGTGACAGTATTTAATTGTGACAATATTTTTTACCTTTCATACATTAATTGTTATTACTGTTTTCCCCGTTTATCTCGTCTTGTAACTAATATTTTATTCAGCAGGTGTTCAGTTTATATTCGTGTAGATTTTGCTAGGAGCCTTTCTAACCTAGGTGGCCAATATTCCGATCTTATTATGCAATAATATTTTGCGATATTGGGGACGATTGCGAAACATAGACTAAATGTATGATGAGGACGACAGACAGAAGAGCGGGGGAGGAGAGTAGGAAAAAGGCAAGTATACGTCGTCAGTATAAACCTGTTACCCTCATGTAGTTCCCTGGGGTCTCTGGGGACTACGGCTCCCTCAGGCATGTAATCATCATCATTCCTTTTTGTTCCCTGTGGAACATAGGGCAGAAACAGTTGCTCTCCATCGATTTATATTCTGGGCTGTCTTTTTCGTCTGTGCCCAAGTCATTCCAATTTCCCTAGCCTCCTCTTCAACAGTTCTTCTCCAAGTTCTCTTTGGCCTCCCCACTCTTCTTTTCCCTTGTGGGTTCCAGTCAAGGGCAACTCTGGACATGCTTGATTTTTCTCTTCTGAGTAAGTCCTATCCATCCCCACTTTCTTACCTTAATTTCTATTCGTATTGGCTGTTGTCCGCATCTTTTCCGTAGCTCTATATTTGTTATTACAACTGGCCATCTTATACGGAGGATCCGTCAGAGACATATATTTACAAATGTCTGTAGCTTGGAGGTGATACTCTTTGAGACATGCCATATCTCTGAGCCATACAGCAAGACTGACTTCACATTTGAGTTAAAGATTCTAATTTTGTTCTCTCTGGATATAGCTGAGGAGTTCCATACTGGTCGAAGGGCATTAAAAGCGCATCTGTCTTTATTTATTTTTGAGCAGACGTCACAAGCTGTTCCCCCTCCCTTGTCAATGTTACTCCCTAGATATGTAAAGCTTTCTACTTCTTTAAGGACTTGATCATTGATCTTCATCGAGTCTGTCTACCTATTATTTATTCTATTCATTTATTTATAGATTTTGCTAGGAGCCTTTCTAACCTGGGTGGCCGATATTCCGATCTTATTATGCAATAATTAGTTTGCGATATTGGGGACGATTGCGAAACATAGACTAAATGTATAACGAGAACGATAGACAGAAGAGCGGGGGAGGAGGTTAGGAAAAAGGCAAGTATACGTCATCAGTATAAACCTGTTACCCTCATGTAGTTCCCGGGGGTCTCTGAGGACTACTGCTCCCGCAAGCATGTCATACGTGGCGACTTTTATGAGGTTGTGCAACCTCATCATGTAAAACATATTGCTACAGAAAACCACTGCTGCAAGCGCATGTGAGTGATTGGTGCGGGCTGCCTTTAAGGGGATCAGCTGCAGTGGCGGCTCCATGTTCGATAAGGAGCGAACATGAAAATGATGATGATGAGGAATGATAAACCTGTTATGAGGGCAAGTTGAACTCCAATGTTCAGACATCGCGAAACTGAAATGACTTTGTCATGACGGAAGGATTGGAGAACAGTCGAACAAGGACAATAGAAGTGCCCCAAGAAGGACGTTACCAGACTAAGGGAGCGACCACACAATTGGCAGACGACTTGATCACTCACTCACTGTCACTCACTCACAATCTCATTCACTCACACTCACTCACAATCTCATTCACTCACAACCTCATTCATTCACAATCTCACTCGCTCACAATCTCACTTACTCACAATCTCACTCACTCACTAACTCACTCACTCACTCACTCACTCACTCACTCACTCACTCACTCACTCACTCACTCACTCACTCACTCACTCACTCACTCACTCACTCACTCACTCACTCACTCACTCACTCACTCACTCTCACTCACTCACAATCTCATTCACTCACACTCACTCACAATCTCATTCACTCACAACCTCATTCATTCACAATCTCACTCGCTCACAATCTCACTTACTCACAATCTCACTCACTCACAATCGTATTCACTCACAATCTCACTTACTTACAATCTCACTCACTCACAATCTTATTCACTTACAATCTTATTCACTCACAATCTCACTTACTCACAATCTCACTCACTCACAATCTTATTCACTTACAATCTTATTCACTCACAATCTCACTCACTCACAATCTCATTCGCTGACAATCTCATTCACTCACAGTCTCACTCACTCACTGACTCACACTCGCAATCAATATAAATCTCACTCGCTCACAATCACACTCACTCACATTGCTCACTCACTTACTCACAATTTCACTCACTCACATTTCTCACTCACTCACATTTCTCACTCACTAACTCACAATCTTGCTCTCTCACTCACTCACTCACTCACTCACTCACTCACTCACTCACTCACTCACTCACTCACGCACTCACTCACTCACTCATTCACTCACTCACTCACTCACTCACTCACTCACTCACATTAGACACTCACTATCTCACTCTCTCTAAATCTCACCCACTCTCAATCTCAATCACTCACTCACATCATTCAATCACTCACTTCAACTGTTCAACTGCTGCCTCTTAGTGAAACCAAAACAAGAAGTCGCACCTTTATTTTAACGGATATACCTTGGTATTGCAAACGGTTTCCATAGTTACCAGTACTTAAAACATTCATCACCCTCAGCTCGCCAAGGAGTATAGACCTTCACAAAATGTATGGCAAGTCTTTTTGTCCTGTGCCGTCCGCTCGAGATCTTCCGTATCCGTTTATCTATCCTCTTCATTTCTGTCACCTGTTCTCTTCCCCAGGTGTCTTTACATCCCTTTACCTCGTTTACCCCGGGCATTCAAAAACAAGGACTGCCTTATAATGCTATTAACGAGTTTCCGTAGTGTGTGTCCTTTCCACTACGAGCGTCTTCTTCTCATGGGTCGTAAAACAGCGCATACTTTGCTATCGTAAACAAGACGTCCAGAATAATTAAAAACAAAAGACCAGACATATACATACTGTCACGGATTGCCTCCCCTGCTTTGCAGTAGTGGTCAAACAGTGGCCAAAACTCAAGAGTACCTAATATGGGCCTTCAAAGGTGTCTACCTTCGCACAAGATTACTCTTGGCAGAATTGTAGATAGAAGGATAATGACGCTTCTATCCCAAGGGAGTTTTATAAGATATTTCCGAAGTCAAGAACAATGCTGCATTGGCAGGGCAATTGTTAACTTTCTATCGGTCCGCCGCCTTTTATGAAGAATTAAGCAATTATTAATTTCAGCTCGTCAAGCTCCCACCCTGATTTACTTAGTGGAATTCTTATTATTAAAGTATACCTCTGTTTAGAGTGTATTTAGTTAATTGACTGAGACAAACATGCAGTACATTTAAAATGATTAAATCGAAGTTAAATTTGTATAATTACAAATAACAAATTTAATAATCATTTAGGTTTAACAAGGTTTTAGAAAATTTGAATAATGATTTAACAGAAAGTGGTCATCGCTGTTGTGATGGGATAAAAGTTTATAAAGGAGTTCACGTGGAAGCTTATAGGTTTCACGTATCTGCCACTGGTAGGTTCTGCTCCCGCTGATGGTTTGGTTCTGTGCAGATAGGTCACTGATAACACTCATCGCTGGTCAAGGATGTAGGACGTAGCACGTTCCCCGAAGTGTCAGGAAGTGTCCACAAATTTGGTCCCTCGTCTTAAAGCTCAGGCCACTGTTTCCTTCTTGTTCCAGAGATAGTACCCTCTGCTGGTACCACCAACAACTGTGGTAAAAGAATAGAAATGAAACGCCTTAAATGACTTGGACATCCACTAGCAATTTTCACATATTAATATTCACATGGCAGTGTATGCATATTAGTTCACATGTTAGTAATGTAAAATGCACTCGCCAATCCTGGCTCACAGACTTTTTGCTCAGATGAATAAAGGCACTGGTAGATGCCTCTTACGCGTGTACTTGGGGGTCGTTATTTTAAAAATAGATTTCCTCTATGACTCCGTGTTCAGTTTCCTCAGATATCGGTTCCTTAATAAATGGTTTTCCTGGGCTCTGTCCGTCAAGATTTTCCACAAAATCCGGCCTGATAAATGAAATTCTGAATTTTAACTTCTGGCAAGGTCTGGTTGTGTCGTCTTGGCAAGCGATTTCTCACAGTGAACTAGACTTGCAAAAATTGTCAGATTATATTGCAAGTCTGCCCCCGCATTTATTTGTTACGAGGCTAATCAGAACGCCCATCGTTTTCAAACGTGTGTCGTGCGTGGAAATTCAAATATTCCGACATGGAATAATTTCTGTGTATAATACAGAGGTCACCTCTCCCATATATGGTAATAAAATATCCGATTGCCTGGCAGGCAAACTCACCAACACATTTGTAAACTCATACGGCAATGTGTGTCAGATGTAACAACTTATTACTTTCGTATAAAGTAATGTCTTCGTGATAGTCGGACAGGAAACGATTATGTCATTTATGTTTGTTAAAAATGTGTCTCACAGACGAGTAATCTTGTTATCTCTCGCTTGAGCACACAAAACCCGTCTCTTTACCACCTTGGCAACAGCAGCACCCTTGCCTTATCGGCGATTAAACAAATACGACAGGCGATTTTAGTGTGAATCTGTCGTGGCCAAGGTTTGGTACACGAGAATTTACCAACCTGACTGCCGTTTCAATATTGCATCACCTGTCTACTATCTCAGCAGGGATGGGCAGGTAAACAGACAAGGCGAATTATTACTAAAAGGAGTTTAAGAATGAAAATACAAAATATCTGCTACATAGCAGAGAAAGAAAAAAGTGATGAAGATGGAAAAGCACGCAATTAGTCAGTACCACAGTTAAAATGAGTACTGCCGGAGTGAAAGAGAGATCGAGAAGGGGTCGCCCCAAATCCATCCTGTGACACATACATACATGCGTGCGCGTACACACACTCACGTTGCCTGTTTACCAGTACATGACCCTGCATGACTTGTAAAATAAACAGAACTAATCTTAATGAATTTTAGGTTGTGCTTTTTTGTTTGTTTTGGTGAGTGGGAATGTCCTGTTAGAGTGTCAGCGTGAAATGAAAACGGGTCTAAGTCCTATCTCAGGGTTGTTAACGAATAGTTGGAAAGTATTCTCACTGTTCTAGTCTTATCATATACATATGGCTACCACACTACGCTGGCGATCGGGTGATCTAGGTTCAAGCCAGGGCGAGGACATTTGAATTTGTGTCGTCGACCGGGAATTGGACTGAATTAATTCGAGCCCTGGCGAAGACATTTGAAAGAGTGTCGTCAACCAGGGACTGGCGGCTCCTGAGCCGACCCAGCTGTAATGGGTACCCTCCGAAGACGGCGAGTATCTGCCTGAATGGCGAGTGAACACCTGTCAGTGTACAGGAAAAAAGGGATACTCACGTAAAAATCAGTCTCAGGTTAAATATTCTAACTGAAGATTCTCGCCTCGAGTAATAGCGGGCGTACGTTAAAAAAAAATTATATATATATATATATATATATATATATACACACACACACATATGTCATTGAACTTAATAGTGAAACAGTTCATTAGCATGGTTTTGTCTGGAAGCTGATCATTTGGTCTTCTAGTGAAAACTAGATTTTGGCCGATGTAGGATTAGTTGCTGTATGGCAAGGGCCGGCAACCGGTCGATCTTGATCTAGCGATAGATACCAAAGCA
This sequence comes from Oreohelix idahoensis, assembly GCA_024509875.1. Lineage (NCBI taxonomy): Eukaryota > Metazoa > Mollusca > Gastropoda > Stylommatophora > Oreohelicidae > Oreohelix > Oreohelix idahoensis. Next base: position 945,527 of record JAMPIV010001654.1, on the reverse strand, counting down.
TAATTTGGTTGATCTCAAGGTGGGGGGGGGGGGGAGGGAGGGGGGGAGGGGGGGGGAAGGGTTAATGTTTACTATTTAAGTTTAGGACTAGCCCTCTCCCTCCAGCATTTAAAAGCACAGTGTCCTCCATGTTTACAGGTACTTTCACCGCAATCCCAGTGAAAACACTCAAGTTATCTTACTACTGTTCACTTTATTCGTAAACTGTAGAAGATACAAAGCTGTTTTATTTTCCACAGCTCTGCTGATGAGATTGCAGGAAGCAGATCCTGCGGCAGAGATAGAAGTTACATATAGGTTGGACATTTTATAAGTTCCAGATATTCTGAAAACAGACAATATTTTACCAAGGTAGATCTTTAGAGAGCTCAGAGTTCCTAAAGTAGTTCTCGACAGCTTCTTGGTTGACGACCTGGGCTGTATGTTGTAGAAACGTGGACAATGAACATGCAGTTAGAAAACAGAATTGAGATTCTTGAGATATGGATTGTCACGGGTTGCCTCCCCTTTGCTCTGCAGTAGTGGCCCAACAGTGGCCAAAACCTAGAGTATCTAATGTGGGTCTTAAAGGAGTCTACCTTCGCACAAGATTACTCTTGGCAGAGTTGTAGATAGAAGGATAATGATGCTTCTACCTTGAGGGGGTTTCACAAGATATTCAGAAAGCAAGAAAAATGCTGAATGAGTCCCAGCAATGTTAACTTTAGTATCTGCCGTCAACTTTTGTGAAGGGGTGTCTTATAATTAGCTCGTTCAAGCCCCCAGCTGATTTAATTCAGCGAAATCTTAATTATTATTGTATAGCTCTGTTAAGTGTATTTAAGAAATTAACTGAGACATACAGGTGCAGTACATTCAAAATGATTAAATCAACGTTAAATTTGTATATAAACAAATAACAAATTTAATAATCAGTTATGTTTAACAGTTTAAAAATGATTAATTTTTTTTAAAAGTACTCATCACAGCGTGATATTATGGTTCACTTGGCAGCTTTTAAGTTTTACTTAGCTGCCAATAGTTTGATGGTTTCTGCTACTGCTGATGTTTGGTTCTTTGCAGATAGATGACTGGTTCAATCGTCACTGGTCAAGTCTGAAAGTTGTGACAAGTTCCAAGAAGTATCAGGGATTAATTACAAAGCTGGTCCAGCGTCTCTAAGACCCGTCTGATGATGGTGTCTAGCGTCGACTTCAGGCCACTTATACCCTCACTAGTTCCAGAGATAGTACCCTCAATTGGTACCACCGACTAGTGTCACAAAAAGAAGAGAACAAATACTCTCTTGAGTTTTCTCGACACACACTCATGTCCCCCCCCCCCCTTTTTTTTTCATTCCACCATCACATCTACCTCAAAACTTTACCCTCTATGAGAATTAATCTTAATCCCAGTGAGCGGAAAAATTTTATTACATGTAGGTTGAATAGGTTTACATTTACCTCTGCATTGGTTGAAAAGGTTAACAATATAATAAGTATGTACGCCATTTCTCTCATCATTCACTCCCTGCTCCATATGGAACTTGGGACTAATTCTGCTTTTGGTTCTCTATAAGAAACTTGCTTAAAGCAGTCATCAGTCCTTGCAGTGGTGGTTCATGAAATCATCATTCTATGTATTGAGGTTGCCAGCCTCATATGACTTGAACATCCACTAGCAGTTGTCACATATTAATATTCACATGTCAATATATACATATTATTTTATGTGTTAATAATATAAAATATAGAATTATAAATGTACAACTCACCACCAAAATTGTCTTTGGGATCACAGACTCCTGGCTCAGATAAACACTTAAGGCAACTTGTTTAAGATGCCTCTTACATGCGGTCTGGGGTGTTACTTTTCAATAAATTCCCACTCTGACTTCGTGTTCAGATTCCTGGAATTCCGGTTTTCCATGTTAATATAGATAGATTTTTCCTGGTAAATAAGTCATCAAGAAGCTCAAACAAGGTCCGGTGCGATAAATGGAATTCTGATCTTATTCTTTACTCTAGTTGTCTAGCTGCTAATATATATATATATATATATATATATATATATATATATATATATATATATATATATAATAATAATAATAATAATGATAATAATAATAATAGCTCCTTCAGTCATAACTGACTATGGGAATGCGCCCTCAGCTGCTTATTTTCCTGGTGCTCCTTTCGACGTTTTCTCCTCACCTCTGCTTCTTGTGTGAGCCTCTCTTCGCCCAATCTGAGGTGGTGCCGTAAGTAGCATCGCCACTTAGTGCGATCGGCAGCTTCATCCTCCCATGTTGCTGGATCCATGTCCAGTGCCCTCATATCTCTCTTGCACACATCTTTGAACCTCAGCTGTGGTCGCCCAACTGTTCTCTTGCCATCTGCTAATTGTCCGTAGAAGATATCTTTTGGGGTGTGACCATCTTCCATGCGGCGAACATGGCCAAGCCAGCGAAGTCTGCGCTGTCTAAGCAGCGTATACATACTTTGAAGGCCAGCACGTGACAACACCTCGACATTTGTCACTTTATCTTTCCACGAGATGCCGAGGATGCGGCGTAGACACCGCAAATGGAAGGTATTGAGCCTTCTTTCTTGCTTAGCATAGGTCGTCCAGGTCTCGCTGCCATATAGGAGTGTGCTGGTGACGCAGGCATTATATACCGCAGCTTTGGTCTTCATTGTGAGTTTAGAGTTTCCCCAAACACGCGATGTGAGGCGGGCAAAGGTAGCTGCAGCTTTGCCAATGCGGCTGTCGATTTCTGTATCCAGTGAGAGTTTGTCATTGATGGTAGACCCTAGGTATGTGAAGTGGTGCACCACTGCCAATTCATAGTTATCGATAGTGATAACTGGTGCAGCACCCACATCCTGACTCAGCACATTCGTTTTCTTTAGACTTATTGTGAGGCCAAAGTCCTTGCATGCTTGAGTGAAGCGATTCATCAAGCTCTGAAGCTCCTGTTGGCTTTGAGTGACGACTGCAGCATCATCAGCGAACAACAAGTCTCTTACAGTGACCCTTCTGATTTTTGTTTTTGCCTTCAGCCTTGAAAGATTAAACAGACGGCCATCTGACCTAGTGTGAAGGCATATTCCTTCAGTTGCATCTCTGAATGCATGTTTCAAGAGTAAGGCAAAGAAGATTCCGAAGAGGGTCGGAGCCAGAACACAGCCTTGTTTAACGCCACTTCGTATATCAAAGGGCTGTGACGTGCTTCCAGCATATTGGACTGTTCCCTTCATGTCGTCATGGAATGACTTTATCATTTCCAGCATTTTAGAAGGGCAGCCTATTTTCAGGAAAATTTTAAAGAGTCCATCCCTACTAACCAGGTCGAATGCTTTTGTGAGGTCTATAAAGGCGATATATAATGGTCTTTTCTGCTCTCTTGATTTTTCCTGAAGCTGGCGGAGAGAGAAGATCATGTCTGTTGTTGATCTGCCAGCTCGGAATCCACACTGTGCCTCTGGATATATGCGCTCAGCTAACTTGTGTAGTCGCATTAAGATGACTTTGGCAAAAACCTTACCAACAATATTAAGAAGAGAGATGCCTCTGTAGTTATTGCAATCACTTCTGTCTCCTTTATTTTTATACAGTGTTACAATCTTGGCATCTCGCATGTCTTGAGGAATAGTTGTCTCTTCCCAGCACTGGCACAGCATCCTATGCAGGGGATGTAATAGCGTGCTCTTACAGCATTTGATTAAATCAGGAGGAATCCCATCACTGCCTGGTGCTTTGCCAGAGGCCAAGCTATCAATGGCCTTACTGAGTTCCTCTAATGTTGGTTCGGCATCCAGCTCCTCCATAGTTGGCAGACTATTGACAGCATCAAGGGCTGCAGGCGTAACGGTATTGTCTCTAGCGTAAAGCTCAGAGTAGTGCTCGACCCACCTCTCCATCTGCTTACCCTTATCGGTTAGCTTCTCTCCGCTGATGGTTTTTAGCGGTGCCGTCTTACTTTTATGGGGGCCAAGTGCTTTCTTTATACCGTCATACATTTGTCTAATGTTGCCTGTTTGCGCTGCGATCTGGATGCTCTCACTGAGCTGGAGCCAATAGTCATTTGCACAGCGTCGAGCAGTTTGTTGAACTTTGCTTATCGTAGCCCTCAGGATCTGTAGGGTTCTGGCACTCGGTGAACGTTTGTATTCATTCATAGCACTGCGCTTAGCTTCAATAACAGGTGCCATCACATCTGATGAAGCGTCAAACCAGTCATTTGACTTTGCTGTTTTCTTACCAAAGGTGGCAAGTGCAGTACTTTGAATGGTGTTCCGTAGATGCTCCCAGTTCTCTGTAATAGTATCACCATGCTGAGGGCTACTGAGCACTTTCTTGAAGGTCGCAGTGAATTGAGCGATCATGAAAGGGTCTGACATCTTGCTGGTATCAATGCGTGGTTTCCCTTCATGTCTGACACGATAGAGTTTTCTTGGTTGTGCTCTGATTTTGCAGCAAACCAAGGAGTGATCTGTGTCACAGTCTGCACTATGGTACGAGCGCGTGGAGAGCACAGACCTGAGGAGTGGCCTTCTGACGAGAATCAGGTCAAGTTGGTGCCAGTGCTTGGATCGTGGGTGTCTCCATGACACCTTATGCTGGGGTTTTGTCTGAAAGTAGGTGTTGGTCACGCAGAGGTCATGGTGGACGCACAACTCTAAGAGCCGTTGTCCATTTTCATTCATCTTGCCAATACCAAACCTGCCCAGACATGAAGGCCATGAAACATTATCGGCACCCACTCTAGCGTTAAAGTCACCAAGGAGAACAAGCTGTTCTTGCCTAGGTATGCTTTTGATTACTGCTGCTAGATTCTCGTAGAACTCATCTTTAGCTTCTGAGGCAGAGTACAGAGTAGGAGCATACACACTGACAAGGGTGATGGGACCTGTGCTAGTTTGCAGGCGGAGCGTTAACAGGCTTTCTGATCCATTCTCGCCTGGTTCAACCATGTTAGTTAGCGATTTTTTGACCGCAAAACCTACTCCGTGTTCTCTAGCTTTATTAAGATCTTTCCCTTGCTAATAAAATGTGTAGTCCATCTCGCTCACCGTTCCAGAGCCCGCCAGGCGCGTTTCCTGAAGTGCAGCTATATCCACCTGAAGTCGTTTAAGCTCATCATTAATTATGTCTGTCTTCCTTACATCGTTTACATCCTGTAGGTTTTCGGATAGTCCAGTCAACATAGTCCGGACGTTCCAGCATCCCAATCTGAGAGTTTGCTTATTTCTATTTTTTCGATAATTGCTTGGTGCAAAATTTTCTGTCCACAGTTCGGGTTTGACCCTAATCCCCATGCACCCAATGGGGAAAGCAGACAGTGGCGGGACAACACCTTATTGACTGGGGGCTGCCCAGCTTGAAGCGGGCGGTAGCTGTCCAGTGAGATCCTAGAACCTCTCCCACTGTCGGAAGTAGCCCCTGGCGCCATGCCCTACGCCAATTGGGCAAAATGCTTATAACCGGTAACTGCTACTTCCCGTGTTTTGCCGACACCTATAGGGTGAAGCTGGAGTGTCCTCTCCAGGGCGCGAGCTTGGGCACAGTTATATGGAGATCAAGCTGTTGCCCATGCAGCATGTTCCCCCTCTCCACACAGCCGGTAGATCCAAAGGAACGGCAGTAGCCGATACAGTTTGGTACCAGCCATGTCGCAGGAGTTGCCAGAATAATGTCGAATCGATATTAGACTGCCTTAGGGACTCCGACTCCGGATTTATCCTCAGGGTTTACTCCCGAAGCCAATTCCACAAATGGATATTCCCGCAAGGCAGCGGTGGTTTGAATTCAGAGTTCCTTCTCTTAGATAAGCTACCAACCAAGGATCACGAGCCCTATATGCCCGAAGCTGCTGATTTTAAGGCAATATATATATATATATATATATATATATATATATATATATATATATATATATATATATATATATATATATATATATATATATATATATATATATATATATGAGATTTTGACAGGTGGCTGTATGTTGTTCAGTGTCACCAAGTATGTATCCCTTGACTACTTCCCGTTCACAAGAAATAATCCAGCCTAATCGCGTCTGGTATAAGCCGGGCATAGAGACACATCCTTTCTGTGGCTAGGAGACCACCGTTACTCTGGAACAACAAGCGACAAATATTGCTAGCGCCCAGGTTAAATAGCCGGAGTCTCTCTTAGACTTGCCACATCTAGTTAAACACCTGGACAGAAAAGCGGTTTTAAGAACTGGTATCAAAGGCTTTGGGAAACGAGAGGATGTCTCGTGCCAGCGAAGATAACAGATTCATTTCTAGTATGACCGGGGAGGATGATAACCGTGGTCCCCGGTGTCCCGTGCTAAGACCAAAATAGATAAACTAAACAGGAGACAGGAAACGACGTTCGTAGACGCAGGTGGCTAGTTATGTAACTCTACACGAGCACCATTCTTGTCGCTCGAATTAAGTTACGTCTGGGGCCGAATCTGGGGAATGGTTAATGAGCTAAATGGTAAGACCTACAAAGCTAAACACCGAGAGAATGAAAGAACTACTGCCGCTGACGGGTAGTGAAATCGTAGAAGTAATCATAGACGAATAAAATGGAACAGAGGCGGTAACTAGCAAATGAGACACTCAGAAATCTGAGTATATACCGCAGAATGAAGCCGAAGAAAGAGGAGGGGAAGGAACTAAAATTAGAGGGGAAAGATGGCGTTTCTTTCCGGACGAAATGGACAGGATATCCAGTCATTCCATCGCAGCCTCTTTCAGGAGATCCTAATTACTCATTTTGGCTGTCCATAATATTTTTAACTTTCGTCTGTAACACCTCCATCTCTGTGGCCTCTAGGGCTTTCCTTACTTGTTTACTAATTGTCCATGACTAACTCCCTTATGTTAGGGTTGGTACTATATAACACCGAAGAACTCTCTGTCTTATTTACATTGGCAAAGAATTGTTGCATAAAATACTTTCTATTTTATAGAAGGCTGTTTTTGCCTGAGCTATTCTGCCCTTCGCATTTGAGATGCATCTTCCTTCCGATGTTATTAACGTCTTTCATGCCACAAAAAGAAAAAAATTGCCTATCACTAGCCTAGCAAGAAGAGAGCATGTAATAATACTCAGACTCCATACGGTCCACAACAGGCTGAGATACCATCTGTTCAGAACGTTGAAGATACTAATTACCGATGAACGACCTGTGGCACAGATAAAATGACTACTGCACATCTGCTGCAATTCTGACAAAAGCCAAGATCAACAGAGCTTACAATTTCAGTATATTGTGAAATGTGGAAACTTAAAATCAATACACAGAAAACTGTATACACCATTTTCTCCCGCAGCCACAAAATAGCTAAAAGACCCATTAACATCAAACTGAATGGGGAAACACTAACAAAAGAGGAGCCCCCAATCTATCTATGAGTAAAACTGGACAGACAATTGAGACTAGATGGACACATCTACAACCTCAGGGAAAAAGCATGTAAGCACCTGAACCTCATCAAACGATTAACTAGTACAAATTGGGGAGCGGATAAACAAACTCTTCGCCAATTATACCTCGGCTATGTGAGATCAGTGATACACTGTAACCTCCCACTGCAGACCATTTGTCGTGCTTAGATAGGTTTTAAAGTTATGTAAGGTCCCGCCTGAGTATAGGAGATGGTGATAATACGTGAGAAGTAAGGTGTAAGAAATAGATTTTCACGAGTGAATAGTTAAGGAGAAGTTCTATCTCTGGACTGAATAATTCCTCTAGTTCAGCCTATCTATACGACTGTATTTTAGTATAAGACAATCTTGCACCCCCTTATATTGAGAAATGTAAGTTTACTAAACACCTACACACACACAGCTATGTGACAACAAGACACACAAACGTGAACAAAACTATGGTTAAATGGGTATGGGTCTGACCAACACACACAAAGTTAGTTCTTTTGTTGTTTATTATCACTAACCTTTACAACATCAAATATCTAAAAGAGAAAGATCGGATACATCAGAATTACATGCATAGAAAAAAATAACACAATACCTATGCCCTCCCCTCGTTGACCAAGTTAATAACCCCAAAGGTCAAAAGGTTAGCAAAAGGTTACAGTTATAGACAGTAAAGAAACAAAATTCCTAAATACGTGCTACCCCGTAAAGTAAACAATTGTTAAAGCAAAATAACTAGTTTGGTACAAGCTACCTTAACAAGAAAATATTCAATCTCTCTCTCTCTCTCTCTCTCTCTCTCTCTCTCTCTCTCTCTCTCTCTCTCTAACATACGTGGCCACACTCTCTCTCTCCTTACCTAATCTTGGTGATATTTCCTGGAATGTACAGTTATCCTGAATGTATTTATCGATATTGATAATGTCAGTGTACAGTGCCAAATTTGGCCCCAGTCCAGCCTTGACAATAACTTTATAAGGTGGACGCCAAGTTTGATGAGGTAATCCTGGATCGATAGTGTCACCTCGAATAGTTAATGGTAGAAAAAAATCGAGACACATAAAAAGACCACTGGTCGCCGTTGATCAGGTTGCCTAAGGATATAGGAACATTATGAAAAATTACTGCTACTAATATCTGCACACACACACACACACACACACACACACACACACACACACACACACACACACACACACACACACACACACACACACACACACACACACACACACACACACACACACACACACACACACACACACACACACACACACACACACACACACACACACACACACACACACACACACACACACACACACACACACACACACACACACACACACACACACACACACACACACACACAAGGGGACGGGACAATCTTCCATTCTCTCCGTCAGTCCTGATTAAAGTTAAAAGGCGCACGTTATGTCTAGCCTATCCTATCGCGCGTCGCTTGGCGGGTGCAAGTTTGGTTGAGGCATGCAGCTTTTTTCCCCCTCCTGCTCCGGTCAACGATCAGCGCATAATGTCATTTATGATTAAATTATCCCTACGTGCACTCAACAAATATTGCCTGTCATTAATAACTATTAGCTTTTCGGCGTCTATTTGTTTAGTCGCATGAGAAAGTCAAACACAGTCACTTACTAAATTACACACAATGAAATAAAAGTGAATTGTATTCCGTCAGTTATCAGTCGCCTAGTGTATTTATTAGTCAACTAAAACCGTCTCTTTCTGTGTGATAGCGGGTGATTAAATTTACATTACAACTGAAACATCTGGAATAAAAATAGCTACGCGTTATTTAATTCGCTAGTCTTAACACCTAGAAAATCACAGTGAATTTAAGATGCTAAAACTTTTAACACTTTAATACGCTTAAGCACACATTTATATATTACCAGAAATCCAGAAAGAAACACCACGCCCTATTAACACATATATTCCCAATGGTTCTAGATAACGTGTTTAGACTCTCCGAAAAAATCCTGAGTGACTCTGATAATGATTTTAGAAAGACGCAGTTTATGTACGATCATGTTGTTATGATCTCTAGAAGATGTGAATTCTCACACTTTGCTTCCCAGCAGAGAAATCTAAAACTACGTTTCCCAGATCAAGGGTTTAACGGTCGCTTCTGCCGGCCGTTGCTAATCGACAACAAAAGCTTAACCCGTATAGCGGGCTCCCGTCTGAGATTTTCCCTGTTTCTCGAGATCAAAGGATTTGCTCCCATTATAGAGAATCTTCAAAGGCCGTTACCTTTCCACGTGTTTCCCACGTGCGATCTGCTCGTCATCGTAATATTGACAGATTCGCTCGCGTGAGAAACTTGCGTAAACGAACGTGGTTCGCCCCTTGCTATGAATGACAGGTTGCGAAAGTTGGTAAACCAGCTCGTTTGATATGGTCAAATAAAAATAGGCGTGGATTAAAAGGTGAGTCAGACAGGCAGAGAAATGCGTGACTTTGTTAGCGAATCTTAAAACTACGCTGAGGTCACGAAAGGCTGTCGAATACAGGAGGCTTCATTTCCATTATTCGTCACACCATTGTGAGTACTAACACCATCTCATCTCTGGACCATGTGCAGAACCAAGCTCTCAGGTTAATTTGTGGAGGGATGAGATCAACACCCACAGCCGTATGTGAGATAGAAGCCAATATAGAGCCGCTGGATATCAGGCGTAAAAGAGCGCTGACTGAAGCTGCAGAGAGATACAGGAGACAAGAGAAAGACCATCCAAACAAAGATCGACACTTGGAAACAAACACGAAGACTGAAACACTATCTCTCCTGGACATAGCCAAAGAGGAAAAAGATAAACATCATCTCCCACAAGAGAGAGAAATGGAAAACAAATACTTTGGACCACCCCCTTGGGAGAACTTCCATCAACCAACTGTCAAAACACAACTGATAGATGAAACGGCCAACAAGGACACACTACCCACAGTCTTGAAGACGTGTGCCTTGGATACCATAAACAGCTACTCATCATCAGCAATCCAGGCCTACACAGATGGTTCGGCTTTCAAAACCACCTCTTTTGCAGGAAATGGCGTGTGCATATGGTATCCGGGTGGATCCTCTTATGAGTTCTGTGACTCCTGTGGTGAAAATTGTTCAAATTATGAAGCGAAGGCTGAGGCCATCAAGACAGCCATTGAATTACTACACCAACAGTTTGTCCTTTAGGAACAAAAGCCTTCAGACATAGTGATTTTCAGTGACTACATGTCTGTTTTGGAGGCACTTAAACAGACTCCATATGAAAACAAAGACATCTTTCTTATAGGAAGAGTGATTCACAACTTGATCACAACCTACTCCATCAGTGTAACTCTACAATGGATCCCTGGACACAGTGATCTAACAGGAAATGAGACAGCTGATAGACTTGCTAAAACAGGAGCCTCTAAACAACAAAATGACAGACCCTGCAGTATGAGAACAGTCAAACAGATTCTCAGAAACAACACAAGGAAAATCTGGTTGAACAGATGGGCAAACGGGCCGACTGGCCAGAATGTCTTTAATGAAATGACCTGCCTAAAAGACAACGACAACATCAACAGACTCAACAGGAGACATCAAAGTCTTATCTTTCAGTTTCGGACAGGACATGCCATAGTCAATAGCCATCTAAACCGTATCAACCCTCAGCACCTACCCATGTGTAGACACTGCTCTCATCCCTATGAAACAACCAGACACCTCCTCATGGAGTGTCTATCACTCACAAATGCCAGGAAAAAACTATTACAGGCGCCTCTGACAATCACAAACTCACTATATGGAACCTTGAAACTTCTGCAGAAAACCTGCACTTTTCTAAGAATGGCATTGGGCTGCCATGAGTAGACATGCTCAGCAGCAATGAGATATCGACAGCAACAACATCTGCTGCAACTTGGCGGAGAGCTGTGGAAGCCGAGATGCAAAGAATGAAAAAGAGCTGGGACACTGCACGACGGATGGCCGCCGACCGAGCAAAGTGGAATCAGTTTGTTGCTGCGCTACAAGACGCCACCAGGCGTGATGGTCACTAACTGCTTTGACTGTCGGCGGCTAAGGATCAAAGAAGATGACAGGGCTACAAGAGGAGCAGAGAAAGCGGACATAGCCATCTGCAGTACCTGTCCCTGAAAAACTCTTAGGAGATATCGGCAACTTGAGACTCTGCCTACTGCTTCGTTCAAGCTTATTCAAATTGACGTCTGAAGGTATTCCAAGAAGGGGGGGGGGGGGGGGGAAGAAGTTTTCGAAGATGGGAGAAGACAAAAATGAGAAGAAATAAGGAGGAAGAGAAGAAGTAGAACGAGAATAAGGAGAAGTTGGTGAGACCAGGCTCAGTATTGGCTGGCTGGCGTTCTGAGTGACAACTGTGGGATACCTTCTGTTTTTTTTGGGTTTTTTTTTTTTCCATTCCCCGCTACTTATAGCCTGCTGGCGTAAATTACGTTTTTGTCATAAATTATTAGTGTAAAGATATACAGGCTTGCCAGGTCCTGGATTGGATGTACACTGCAGTTTTTAGTCTTTTACAAAATGCTTGATAGGCGACAAGGTCATTATGACCATATTTTGGAACACCAGGCACCATTTTTTTCTTTTAAACAGTCCGGTCTTGACCAGCTCTGGTTCGCTGGTCCTGACGCAGGCAGTCAAGCTATGAGTCGCTGACTGCGGTCTCTATTGCTGCGTCTTGAGGTCCCGGTACAGAGTCCAATTTTTAGGTCACAAGTGTCGGGACACCGGTAATCATACACGTAGACTACTGTTGAAGCTTCGGGTTTTTAAATTTTATTTAGTTTAATATACAGTATAGTATTCGACGTGAGGGACCCAAAGACGCAGCAATAGAGAACGCAGTCAGCGACTCATAACTTGACTGCCTGCGTCAGGACCAGCGAATCAGAGCTGGTCAAGACCGCACTCCACCTCCACGTGGTGGTCCTGGAAACAGTCTGCAGCAGTGCAGTCTGGCTGAGCGAGTGTGGATCGCAATGGGAAGGCAAACCCGGTCCTAAAAAATGCCGTGCAGAAGTCGGATGTGTCGACCGAAAGGTGCAGATATCACAGCTTAGGCGTAAACAGACACAACGCAACCATCGTCATTTTGTAACATCATGACGTTGCCAGCCCGATCACATAATACAAATTGCTGCAGAAACCAGACTACAAAAGCAAACGGAGCGCTTTGGCGTAGACTTTTTGCAAATGGATCGTCTGTAGTAGTGTATACATGCTTCTTACGTGGTAGAAAAAGGGAGAGTCAAAATTAATGGTCGCGTCTTCTGTTCGGGCAGTCCCTTGTCCTTTAACCGGATATGCTACAGTTTTAGGCTTATGACTGCCGATGACGCAGCTCATTGTTGCGAGGTGGCAGAAACCATCCTAGTTTGTCTATGTGCCGGATGTATTTAACTTGGTATTGCTCTGCATAAAAACATCACATTTTCCGACTAGGTTGAACGGGACGCGCCTCGCCAAAACGAGGCAAAACGTTATTTAAAAAAAAAAAAAAAATCACATTTTTTGTTGCAGTAAATTTGCTCGTAAACTGTCCCTGTTCTGTATTTGTTTTATTTCGCAGCTAATGACAGCGAATTCAGCAGACTGTCCAGTTTTATTATTGAATTTGAAATTTGTTTGTCGTTTGTCATTAGTCAGTTTTTGTTTTCCCCAAAAGTTTTGTTTTCTGCCTCCTCAGTCAGTTTTTGTTTTTCCCAAAAGATTTGTTTTCTGCCTCCTCAACTTTCTCATAATCACTAGTGTAGCCAACCAACTGGGTGCGGTTCTTTTTATGATCAATGTCCAACAAAGTATCAGGGTTAAAGTTAGTCCTGTAACAGATACGTCCCTAGGGCAGTGAAGTGTTAGAGACTTCACTATACCTTCTTCTTCTTCTTCTTGCGATCGCATCTTTGATGATTACACCGTCAGACGAGTTCTCATGATGAATTCGACTGTTGTTTGAAGTTCCTCTTTAACTCCATATAGCTTTGAGTTTAGTGTTGAGTCATTGGGCCAGTATATCTTTCTTAACTGGTCATACAGAGGACAGTCCTGTAGAACATGCTCAGCAGTTTGTTCGTTTAATCCACATGTGCACAGTGGTGAAGCAGACAGTCGTAGCTTGTGCATGTGTTTATTCAGTTTGTTATGCCCTGTCCTGAGTCGAAAAATAGTTATCTGTCCCTGCCGGTCGAGAGTGTGATAGTCGTCTTTGGGTTGGTTCTGTTCTCTTCTGATAGTCTGGATAGCTCTCTTTTTCTCAAAGTATGTGACTTCATTCTCTTCTTGTTCACATTCTCCTCCCTTTTTTGCAAGTTTATCTGCCTTTTCATTTCCGGGTACACCACAATGAGATGGTACCCACTGAAGTATGGTTCTCTTTTTGGCAGCTACCTTGTTTAGTTCATTTCTCAGATGCGGGAGTTTACCACCCTTGAGAGCTTGCAGGACAGACAGTGCATCTGTGAGGATGACTACCTGGTGGCAGTCAGAGTTGGTGTTATAAATCATATTTGCAGCTTGCTCTAGAGCTTGAACCTCAGCTGTATAGTTGGAACAGAATTTACCAGTGGGAATGTGCCTAGTCTCATAGTGGTTGTCAGGATATGAGATAAAGATACCGGCACCTCCATTCCTAACAGCATTAGTTGCTGATCCATCTGTATAGGCATGTATCCATGATTGATCGGGATAGCTTTCTTGGATCATACTCAATGTAGCAGTTCGTTTTTGCAGATCATTATACTCACATCCACTTGTGAGACCACTGACTGATGTATTAATTTGGAGGGTACTGCTGGCCTGCTCCCATGGTACAGGGTATAGGGTGGGCTTCAGTGGTGTTGTCTTCATGGATAGGTCTTCTTGATGCTGTCTTATAAGTCTTTTCCCCCGATGCACAAAGCTGCTACGCTTTAGACGTCCCAATGCCAGATCATCTAGTCTTGCCTTCATTGGGTGCATTGGCATACTGAGGTACTTTTCCATCTGGATCATGGTTTTTGTGTCTCTTCTATGGGACAGTGTCTGTAATCCAGCAACCTTCTGCATCTCTGTTATTGGTGTAGTTTTCATGGCTCCTGTAATGAGCCTGAGAGCTTGATTTTGCACCTTGTCCAAAGACTGCAGATGTGAGTTAGCAGCTGATGACCATGCTGCTGAGCTAAACTCTAAGTGTGGTCTTATTACTCCATTATAAATCTTCTTCAGATTTCGTTCATTTGCTCCCCAGTTGGTACCTGCTAATTTTCTGAGTATGCCTAGTCGTCTTCGGGCCTTTCCTTCTGCATTTTCAATATGCTTATTCCATGTAAGCCTTTGGTCAAATGTCACCCCAAGATAGATGGGGTAGCTTTCTTCCTTGATCACGGTTGTCCCTAGGTGTATGTTAGCTGATTTGTCCTTGGGGGCGAGGGAGAACAGTGTTGTGGAGGTTTTGTCTGTGTTTATTGTGATAAGCCATTTCTCTGCCCAAGACACTAGCATGTCTGCTGCCCGCTGCATTCTATAATTTGCTGTGGTGACATTTTCATCAGTGCACCAGAGTACTAGGTCATCTGCATATAAGGCAGCTTTCACTCCTGCAGGGAGATCTTTCACCAGGTCATTGATGTAAACAAGGAAGAGTGTTGGGGAAATTACTCCTCCTTGAGGTACCCCCTGATGGAGCAACACTTTTCTGCTCTGCAGACCGTCAAGAGTGACTCTAGTTCTCCTGTTATGCAAGTATGACTGGATCCATTTCATCATGTTGCCTTGGATTCCACTTCTCCTAAGTTTTGCAATGAGGCCATCTTTCCACACCTTGTCAAAGGCCTGCTTGAAGTCGACCCAGATCGTTAGGACCTTTTTCTTCTCCTGGAAGGCATCTTCTATTGCTTGAGACAAGTAAGTAACTTGGTCTTCTATACTGTAGCATTCTCTAAATCCAGCTTGTTCCGGCACCAGGATCTGCTCAGACTCTAAATACCATTTCAATCTGTGGTTGACTATTCGCTCCATAGTCTTCCCAACACAGCTTGTGAGACTGATTGGCCGGTAACTTGCAGCCTCGGTCTTACATTTCCCTTTCTTTAGTATGGGTATTGTGATGGCTTCTCTCCATACTTGGGGTACCGTTCCTTTCAACCAGCTGTGGTTGAATATCTCAAGCAGTTTTGTCTTTGCTGCTGAGCTCAGATTTACTAGCATTTCGTTGCTGATTTTGTCTGGGCCGGGTGACTTTTGAAACTTAAGCTTGGAAATAGCCTTCTGTAGTTCTCCTAGTGTGATGGGTTCCCTCATTGGGGCAGGAGTATCTGTCTGTCCCATGGTTGCCAGTATTTCTTTTCTTATCTCTCTCTGATGGTCTATGTTAATGGGTAAGTTGCTTTCTGAACTGTATCTTCTAGCAAACAAGTCTGCAGCTTGTTTTCCTCTGAAAAGTTTGCCACCTTCATCCAATGTGATAGTCTGCCTTGGTGAGGAACGCTCTTCATTTAGAGACTTGACTAATCTCCAAAGTTTCCTGCCGTCTTTCTCAAGGTTCAGCGATGCCGTTTTAGTTCTCCAGCTTTTCCGTTTTTCTTCTAGCTTTGTTCTCTGAAACTCTGCTACAGCCTTTTTCCATTTGTTGTGAGTTTCAAGTGAAGGCTGAGACTCTGCGTCCTTTCTAGCCCTGTCCATAGCTTCCTGACGTTCTTGGAGTGTGCTGGACCAGTATGGTATGTAGTTACGCCGGCATCCTTTGGTTGTAGTATGCATCTGTTGAAGTCTTTTACTACTTCATTAATGTCTCTGTTCTGTACCTTGAGGGTAGACAGCAGCGTGTTCACCTGATGCCTGAATAAACCCCAGTTGGCTTTTTTGTAGTTCCATCTTGTAATGGCTGGGCCTGTACTGAGAGTTGCACTCTGGACAGTAAGAAAGATTGGGCGATGGTCGCTTCCCCCTAGTTGGTCTCCTACTTCTCTACTAATAGATCCAGCTATATCTGGTGTGGAGAAGGCAAGATCTGGTGTTGAAGTTGTGTGCCATCCTCTGGAGTAGAAGGTAGGAGTATCTGTGGCATTATTGACTAGGATTAGGGAGTGATCATCTTGCCAAGTTTCAACCTCTTCACCTCTGTGATCCAGATGGTTATAGCCCCAGCTCTGGGAGTGGCTATTAAAGTCTCCAACTGCTATAAAGTTGGTGGCTGGTACCTGTATAGTGCTGAGACTCAGGGGTTTGTTGTTCGGACAGTAATAGTTCAGGAGTTCTATTTCCATCTTGTCTACCTTTAGCTGCAACAGCTGATATTCTGCACCATCCATGAAGGTTTTCCTTTCGTGTGCAGGAATGTTATTCCTTACAAGAGTAAGTACTCCTCCTTTTCGTCTATCTTGTCTGTCGGATCTGAAGCATTGATATCCCCTTATTTTAAGGTTTGATCTGCTTTCAAGTGAGTCTCTTGGATACAGCAAACACTGACTTGCTTCTCATACAAGATGTTTTCCAGCTCTGTCTTTTTGCTGTATCCAGCCTGCTTGCTGTTCACTCCCTCTGCATTCCAGTGCATCATGACAAGTGGCACTCTGGGTTTCTCTTTTTCTGTTTTGTTTTGGTCAGTAGTTCTCCTCCGCCGTCTGCTGACTCCACAAGACGGTCTAGAGGGTCCTCCAGTAGCTGAGGGTGGGCTCTGTCGAGGCTCAGAGCCCGGCACTGCACCTGCCTGGTGGAGCTCCACAGGGCGAGCACCAGTACGAGATTTATTTGACGGTGTACTCTCCATAGAAAAAAAAAGCGAGTTGCGTGATACTGTGGTTTCCGGTGCGCCTTCTGGCCCAGTATCTACGACTTTAGCACCTGTTCAATGGGAGAGTGGGCTCATCCCTAATCTGTTTAAGTTCCCAGTAGTAGACTATTCGCAAGCAGCCTGGGGGTGTCACTGCTCTGCGCGGACCTTGTTTACCGAGGCGGCGTCCGAGCTCGTATGGTAAAAATATGGTTGCGTTATCTTCAAAATAGCCCTGTCTTTCCCGTGGCTTTTCTGCCATCCTGCAACTTTGAGTTAGGGAGTTCTGAGCTCCAGTCTCTTTCCCAGGCATTTTATCCTGGCCTGGCACGCATACAGAGGACCCCACTTCTGGTTCTAAGTTAGCAGTTGGGGATAGGTGGGGTAGCACACTGTGCATTCCCCGTCATCCAGGGGGCTCTCCAACTATGCAGAGCTTGCACAATGCTGTGCTCTGGTTCTGGGCTCTCCCAAGGAATCCTCACGTCCTGCACAGAGCCACTTCCAGATACCCACCACCTGCCAACCCTCCATTGTAGAAATCTCCTGCATGCGGCCATCCAGTCAAGAGCCAGTATTAAGTCTGGTGCCCAAGTGATCCCCCAAGCTCAGTGTGCAATGCTTGGTTCTCATCATGCTGCAACACAGGGGGGATTGTGATGCTCAGCCATCTCTCTCAACTCTGCACCGATAAGTGACATCGGGGACTTAACTGTGCCTCAGTACTGGGAGGCCCCGTTTCCGGGTACACCACACACAGCCAATTGAGGCAACGGTCGCCGTGGGCGTGTCTTCAGTGGGGAAGTTGTGGAGTCTTCCTGTCCATGTTCTTGCACATCCTAACACTGCCCGCAAGACATCGGAGGTTTGGAAAGTGGCCTTCTCTGCTTTTGTGAGCCGGGGTGGGCTCCCCGGGCAAGTCTCGATGGGGATCGGGACGTGTCCACGCGCCAGTGGGCCCAGCATCGGCCGCATCTGATGGAGGACTTGCTCTGCCAGGTTTGAGTTAGTAAATTCCAACTTTGTCATCTTCATGGCATTGTGATGCTGGGGTGCCTGTGGATTTCCTACTGCCCCGGGTAGAAGCCAGAAGTGTACTGTGCCAGCTCTGGGGGAGATAAAGGGGGTGTTTCTGCATCTCCTTCTGATACGTAGCCAAGGTAGGGCTCACAGTGCTCATTCCCCGCCACCAGATTGCCTGCTGGTTACGCCGAGTTCTCTGAGGCTCTAGGCATGTGACCAAGAGTTGAAGGCAATAGGATCGTCACGTCCTGAGTCTCTGTGCCTGTACGATGGGTTCCGATCTTCAGGGAGAAGTCCACACTCGTTCCCACTCCTCAGACTTGTTCAGTATCCATCTGGCTCCTTCCCACCCACAGAGGGCGTATACGGTGTAGTGCACCGGTTTTATTATCGAGGTTTGCTCCTCTAGATCCGTTGTGTTTAGCCTGAGGATTCGCACCCTCAGTTACCAGGACTACCTCGAGGAGGGTGTGGCTCTTCACCACGCACAACGATCTTGGGGTATGAGAGGTTTTGCTAGGCCAAGAGACTAACACCGCAATGGTCGCTCCTTTCATGAACAAGAATTCACTAGGCCTAGGGTGAAGCAAGGGGGGAAACCCACTACCCACAACACCAGCACATCATACCCCCTGTCTGTAAAGACTTTGCCCCTTCACTATACCAAGTCTCAGCTTTATGAGGCGCGGTGACCATTTCCCTTCCTCACTGCTTTTGCCTTCTCTAACTCAAGAGCACAATGAGGTATCCATTTACAGCTGGGTAAACTGGAGCGTGACTATACCAGGTTTTGAATCTGGTAAATTTATAAGCAAGCGCTCTAACCACTGCCACACTACACTCTAACGTTAGTTTTCAAATAAACTCAAGAAGTCATCAACCTTTGGGGGGGGGGGGGGGGGGGGGGGGGTGACTTTCATTTGGAATGTCAACTTGTGTTTCGTATAGACCAAATTAACATTTCTTTCCAGGTAACGATTCGGTTCGTAGTCCTGTTTTAATAACACAGTCGTTGGTGTATGGACCTGAACAAGTTATTTTGTAGCAAGTCATTTCTATATTACTTCACGCACGCTTGATCACAAGATGTTTATTTTATGCGGCCTGAGTAGGCTAGATTTTATATATATATATGTTACAGCTTGCTTAATTATTTACTGCTACTTTATGGGGAAAAAGTATAGAGCATGGTGTATATACAGGGCGTTTCAAAATGATATAAACATACTTTACTTCGAATGCATGTTGTTGTTGATTTTAGGACATTGTACAAACCATTGACTTTTGTTTTGTGCATAGGATACCCGGTTCAACCCCATATAGGTTATAATTTGGGTATATAGTGTTCCTTTTTCCAATATAGTGCCTTATATTTGATGTTTTTCCAGCCTGTAAATTCTCAGGCGTTTGGTGTGGCGTTTGCTAAGATCTGTTGATCTCTTCCCTGTTTTTGAGTATATCTCCCTTCACCCTGTTGAGTTTTGGGATGTCTGTGCTCTGATTTGTTATATCTACCTTCTTATTTATTGCCCTTGATATTAACTCATGTATTTATATTGGGAATGCACTGCTTTGTAATGTTTTGAAATTTAACTTATTGTTGTACGGTAGTGAATATTTGTGGTGAATATTTTATTTATGTATTTTGTTTAACTCTAAGCTTTCTCCTTTGCTCTGGTATTATATACTACTGGACAAAAGTTAAGGGCCGCTATTCAGTTTAGACAAGGTTTATACATTCTTTGTGAGCAGGGTCGATTTTCCAAATTTCCGGTAGCTTGAAATCTCTCAAGAAGTCTCTGAATGGTAGAGTGGGACACTGCTAAACGTCTTGCAACATGACGAACAGATTGACTATCCTGAATCCATGCCATGGTTCGACCACGGTCTACAGTGCTGAGACTTCTCCTTGGTGGCATGGCTAATGCAGTGATCATTTCGACCACTTGTCATACTGATTTATTGCATACCAACGGTGAACACTCTTTACCGATGATCATTTTCCACATGCATTCAAATTCAACTCACTTTTTCACCTTTTGAACTAGTGGGGCGTGTTGCAAAAACCACGAGTTTTTGCAGCAACAATGGCAATTTTCACGTGCGGGTTAAAGTGACCCAGTTTTTGGACATTTAAAAAAAAATTAACCTAGTACACACAGAAATGTATACACATTTCTCTGAGCTCAGTTTTAATGACATTTTCACTTGTCTTTACAGTTTGCCAATCAATTATATAAACCTTGTCTAAACTGAATGGTGGCCCTTAACTTTTGTCCAGTAGTATATGTTAATTTTTGTTTTGGTGAAATAAAATTTTATTATGTTTTGTAGTTCCCAGGGGAGGTCAACTTTACTCACTTATAATTTGAGATAGAATTTTGCTATCTTGCACGAATAGAGCAGAATAATGCTAGATAACAAATGAGTATGTCTTTAGATTATCACTTGTGAAGTATCCTACTGAAGGTTGTCTTCATCTGAACACGTGCAGACTGAAAGACCTAAGGCATCACATTAAAACTGCATGTTTCACTATTCAGCTAGTAAGAATACTGAATGCCAGCCACTCGCTCATCCTGAGAAAAATGCATTGTTGCAGGTGGTAGACATTTTAAACATTTGTCACATTAAATGTGACATTAACGTAATTCTGTCTGAAATGATAATTGAGTAATCCGCATTCGAAGTGTGTATATGTTACACCCCAATAGTGAAATTGGTCATTTCATGAATTGGGCAAATGTTTGCCCATTCCATGAACTGGCTTCTGTACTAATTTAAAACTTGATATCCTGTGTTAATTTGTGAGTTGAAACTATAGGTAAGCCAGTTCACATCAACATATCTTACTCTTTCTGTTTCTCTTTGTCTCTCTCTCTCTGTCTCTCTCTCTCTGTCTCTCTCTCTGTCTCTCTCTCTCTCTCTCTCTCTCTCTCTCTCTCTCATATGTTGCAAATAAGATTCGGATAAACGAACTGAACTTCAAACTGAAACGCTCTCTCATGTTACAGATAACCTTAAAACAACCGATCTGAACTACCAACTGAATTTCTCCCCCATGCTACAGATATCCTCAGACCAACAACAAGAACTACAAACTCACGCCAATGTCCTTAGTTTTCCCACCCGCATCTGCCGTAAAGTATATTTATTTTGATGCAGGTATTGTAGTTGCGATGTAGTTAGTTTACACTCAATCGATTCTCAGTTTAGGCTGCATTTTTTTTAAAGCAGGTGTACAGGCCTTATAGTTGAAATTTAGTCGAATCCTGTTTGTTGAAATTGCGATAAACAAGTTTATTCAGTTTTTAGAGTTTTTTTTTTCTCTCCCAGTTTTATTATGCGCATTTTTTTTAAGACACTCGTGCACCACGTAACTCGTTAAACCGAGTGGATGATGCTCGATGGCATGCTGGCTGTTGTCAGCTTGGTCCCATGTTGGCTGTTGTCAGTTTTGTCCCATATTGGCTGTTTTCTATTTTGCGCCCCCCCCCCCATGTTGGCCATTGTATATTTGGTTTCTCCCTCTCTCCGCCCCTCTTCCCCCTCCCCTTGTCGGGCGTTGTATGTTGGCTATTGTCACTTTGGCCCATGTTGTACGGAACGAGTTGTACACGGATACATCATCGTCACGTGAACTTTTCAGGTGTCGTTGAAATGAAAAGAGGTCAAAGTGTCAGTGTGGTGGTCGGGACACTTTTTGTTTGTTGAGCCTTAACAAGTCTAGTGTTTCCTAACTTGGTTGTGAACATACTGTTGCAGACTTTCTTTTATGAGCTAATTTCGAATGATATAATGTTCTTCTTCTGTCTTTCACTGACTATTATATTCTGCTGCAACAGTGGGTTCATTTTGCCTTTCAGACATATTAGTGTGAACGTGTAGTCAATAAACTTCATTTCGTATTTGATATTTCGTTGTGTTCTATTATTACTTTGAATTCTCATTAGTATGGCAGAGTTTTACACATTGACCAGCACGTTAACGGTCAATTCAACACAACAGTCTGAACTGTAACTTTATAAACTTCTTCACAGGATAAGTCTTGTGTGAACGACTTCACATATATTTTAATAGCTCCAATATATACAGCATGAGTTACTCAATTAACGTATTTTCCACGTTGAAAGAAACTGGATATATCACAGTTCGTCCATTTTAACCGCATACAAATCAAGATAAAACAAAAATGCTCGTAAACCATGCAACAATCCTCAACATCTATCCCCCCTCGATCCCAAACGTGACACCTGTGGCGCGTGTGAGGTCGGTGGAGAAGACAGAGTATATAGAGACTTAATTTAGTACCTAGAGTAAAATCTGCAAGTATGGCAACATATCAATAAATTCGTTAACTAATGCACGAATAATTACAAATGTTACTCTTATAAAATGTTCATCGATCGTGCACAGTTTCGTGATAATAAATCCGCCAGGTGATTGTCAGTTCCAGAAATCGGCAGAATAGTGAAAGCAAACTCCTGTAACAGCAAGTACCATCTGTGGATTCGTGCATTTTGAAGTGTTCGAGACGTTATGTAAGTCAGCGGACTGTCGGGACGTAAAAGTGGATGCCCATGAGGAATCTGGAAAGTTTTTCGAGGCACCAGACCACAGCCAGAAGATCTCGTTCACCCGTCGCGTACTTCTGTTCTGCAGCTGACAATTTCCGGGAAACAAAATAACAGGGATGTGGCATACCCCTGTTCCACTGTAGCAAACAGCCACCTATGCCACACATGGAAGCATCTGTTTGAATAATGAATGGGAGCTATAAATGTGGTAACAATGAAATGGGTGGTTTTGAAAACAAGTCTTTTAATTTAATCAAAGCACTTTCACATTCCGGTGCTCATTTAATCACGTTGGGACTACCTTTGGCAATCAGGGTAGTCAAAGGAGCAGATGTTTGTGCAAAATTAGGAAGAAATTTATGATAACAATTGATTAAGCCCAAGAGGCTTCTGACTTGTTTTTGTGTGTGTGAGGAATAGCAATATCTAAAATACGTTTGACAGTCGTGTCATCAGAATATAAAGCATGATTACCTATACGGTGACCTAGAAATGAAATCTCATGACAACCAATTTGGACTTTGGAAGGGGAAACCATTCATATTGATGTAAGTCGCTGCCACAGTCCAGATCACCCACATCGTTTCCAGTACACCGTGTTGTGACCAGACGAAAGTTCACCCAGGCCTCGATGGTGAATAAAAATCTCGTTTCGTACGCCCAAGCTAATAAAAAGCACCGTTTACTATAGTGCTACGCTGCCCTGACTCCTGGATAGAATAAGAACTGTCCTCAGCACATGCGACGAAGACGTCTGCTTTACGAAAAGGTCCTGGGTCATCTGTCCGTTGACATCAGAAATGGCTAGGCTTCTTGTAGGAAGTCACAATCTTGACATGCGCATTTGATTTGCCAGTTTGTCTTCACGGAATTTCCCACGTCCGTCTTTCACCGTAGTCTCGACTGTTGGTAAGGACCCGTTTCATTCACGTCAGAACTTTGTCTGTATAATATTCTCAATTTGGCACCACTAGCCAGGCTACACTAGCCATATCGCTTTCATTGGCGTTATACATTAACTTCGCGTTCGTAATTCTCGAATATCTTACTTACTTGCTTAGTCATTCCCCTTCTACCGTGAGGTGTAGAGATTTGGAAGAGAGAGCGCCAGACTATCCTATCGGCTGTCTTCCTCCTGGCCTGGTTCCATTCAAGTCCTCGGTCCTTCAAAGATTGTCTTATGTTGTCCTCCCAGCGGACTCTGGGTCGTCCTGGGGGTCTGGATCCTTGGCTCTTTGTTTCCCATGCTTGTCGTGGTAGCCGATCTTCTCCCATTCTGCAGACATGGCCAAACCATCTTAGTTGGGACTGTTCTACTTGGGTCTGCAGGGGGTGGGATTTAAGGCCTTGACGTATCGTCTGGTTGCGTACCATGTCTCTTCTTGTTACTTCAACCACCTTCCTCAGATACCTCATTTCTGAGGTTTGGATCTGGCTTTTGTGGGTTGTAGTCATTGCCCATGACTCGCATCCATATGTCAAGACTGGGACATAGGTGGAGCGGTATACAGCCATCTTCGTTTTCTTACCAACCTCTCTCTTGCTGAGGAATCCTCGATTTATGGCCTGAAAAAGTCTCCCGGCTGCTGCTTTTCGAGTGGCCAACTCTTCTCTGATGCCTCCCTTTCGGTCAATAATAGCTCCGAGGTATTTAAAGTGGTCGACCTGCACCAGGACCTGTTCTCCCAGCTTAATCTGATGTCTTCTTTCTTCTCGTGATATCACCATGGATTTTGTTTTAGAGCTGCTTATGACCATCCCTCTCTTCTCCAGCTCTTCCTTCCAGACTTGCAGGTTGGATTGGAGATGTGCCTTTGATTTAGCAATCAGGGCAACATCATCAGCAAATGCCAGCTCCGAAATACAGACCTGTCTCATCTTCCAGTACCCCACTGAATACTTTCTTGTTCTCTTCTTACATGCCTTAATGACATCGTCCATATGGAGTATGAAAAGGTAAGGTGACAGGATATCACCTTGTCTTACACCAGTGTTGGTCCTGAACTCTTCTGACTTATGGTTTGCTGTCCTCACATAATTTCTGCAAGACTTGTAGAAGCTCTGTATAAACAATCCCAAAGTTTGCTCCAGGGGACCCTGTCAAACGCCTTTTCCAGATCTATGAAACAAAGATGGATCTCACTCTTATACTCAAGGGCCTTTTCACTCAGCTGTCTGAGTGTGAAGATTAGGTCTTAAGTACTTCGGTTCGCTCGGAATCCACACTGGACCTCATCCAGTTGTGGCTCAGCTAGGCGTCGGAGTCTCTGCTCTAGGATTCTAGAGTAGATTTTACCAGGGACACTGAGAAGGGATATGCCTCTATGGTTTCCACACTGTCGATTGTCACTCTTTTGGAAATTGGTGTTATGACTCTTCTTCTTCCCAACCCAAAGAATTCGAGTTTTGCCATCTTTTACCCTTGTGGCAAATGGGGATGAGGTTTTGGGCTTTCGAGCAACCCCAGAAGACTTTCCCTAACTCAGCGGGCTCCGCTGGTGGAGGTTACACCAGATCTACTAATTGGCGAGTGATTCAGTGCCACGAGATGGTTGGTCCACTACCCTGATAGGGGTTTGTTAATGGTTAGAGCGCTTGCTTGCTTGGAAAACCAGGTGGCGTAACGTTCCTGTCTACCCATTTGTTAAAAAGTGCATCTGACTCTGCTCTTAAGTTAGGAAATGCGCAGGCGGCGATGAAAATAACAGATTACCCCCACCTCATAAAGTGGAGACCTAGTATAGATGTCTTGTAGAAAAAAAATTAAATGCAAGAACTTAGAACTGCAAAATGTATTTTTCAATTGCAAGAATAAATAATATAACAATCTTTTATTGTCTTTCTCAAATACAAAAGAAAATGTTTTAACGCACACATCATTTGAATAATCTTGTTGAACTGTAATGTTATAATTTTAGTGTCTTAAAACTGATTCCGTACGTAAGATCTATTAAAAGACGCAATGGCCGACCGCTGTGGCCGCAAGATCCTTTAAAAGACGCTGATTTATTTCGTTGTTTCTTTCTATTCTGATATTTTATACTGCCCAGAATTTATCTCGAACGGAAGTAAACACAAAACTGGGCAAATTTCAACAAACTTCAATGTCTTTTATTTGCGTTTGAAGGGATTTTTTCACATTTATCTTCATCTTTAATCGTGTTTTGTCGTATCGCCATAATGGCCGAAAACACACAGGATATGTTACTAATATGTAAACAGTGAACAAGCTGTGTGATCAACCATAACTTTCTTACTTTTTCTGTGTTTCTAAATGGATTACCTGCACAAAGAGAGCAGTGAAACTGTATTGTGATAACAATTTATGTTACAAGCCTTACGTAAGTCGAACATTTTTGTTCAAAATTTCAAGTTATCTTTTTTCCGTGTACATATTATCTGTTATAACATAAACATAACATAAAATTAGCCAGAAAGGCATATGGATTTATATTGTTCATCCAATGTACTTTAATTTGATATATAATATGTTATACTTAACTCATGATTAGACACACATTGTCAGTAAACGTAAATTATGTATGTGTAAATTTTTGGGGCTTAAACATAATTCCGTCCAGAGCTGAAAATAATTACGTACGGAATCAGTTAAAAGGTTCAATTTCAGGCACATCAAAATCTCACTTTGCGTGACTTTTCGTCTACAAATTTTGTCATCAATTCCTTCAGATCAAGTGCTGATGCTTGGGCATGTTCAGTTCATATAATTGCAAAGCCAACTAGTCTCTTTAACAACATTATTGAGGGAGTAAATTTTTATAAGTTTTAGCTTTAAGAAATTGCGTTCACCACTTGCTACTGACACTGGTAGTGTGAGAAGGATCATTATGTCACAAATGACCGTGCTCTTCATTTTATCGTGTTCTACCTGTCTTTCTATATTGTGCCTTCCATTAATTTCTTCCTTCCTCGTATTTTCTCTCACTATTTTCATGTTGCTATTTTGCATGATCTACCATGGCTAGAGATAACATTAACAGCCCAACTGGGAGCCGCCAGATAAATCTGCCTTACCTATGTTTAAATAAACACTAGTGGGAGGTATATCTCGTTCATACCAAGCTGGGCGCCCAAACTTCTCGTATTGACAATAAGAAGATAAACATGAATTTGCCGGCAGGAACGTTACATATGTGGTGGATTTTGATGTTACACAAGATCAATATTATTTGTCTACAGCGTGAGGTCAGCTATGCATGTCCCTGAGTCTAATAGTTGACGAGGATGTCCTCAGGGTACCTGACTGCTACCACCCTACGACCTCAATCTGCGATATATTTTGAGTCTATTTTATATATTTCTGGTGTCTGTGTGTCAGTCTGGCTAGGTGTTTAGGGTAATGCAAATGTAATGGTGAGTGTATGACCACAAACACAATTTAACTCAATGAAAAGTAATTAAACAAGTCAGTGGTTAAAGTTAGAATAGTATTTTACAATTTTTAATTTCCTGTACCACAAATATTTTTGGGTACAGGAATGTTTAAACTCAAAAATGGAATGAAATATATTTACAGTAATTAATTAAGTCTATATGACAACTTGTCCTTAACTGTCAATATGTAAATGTTTTTAATATGGAAATCCCTGGTGAAGCTCTAGATTCTATGACTGGTCACGATTATGAGGGACGAATTGTCTCATCACTTTATAAACTGTTTTCTTGCAATAGTGGAGAGTTAATGTTAAATGAACACTCATTAAGCCCGTAGAAGGTTTGGCTTAACTGCATTTCCTTGAAAAATTTGATGACTTTCTCAACAACAGTACATTCGTCACGACAGTGAGATTTTGAGACTGCTTCAGCACACTTGCTTCAAGTTATAGGCAAATAAATACTGTTGCCCCAAACTCTGCAGCTCCAATAATACTTTGGGAACTCTCACTGGATACAGAAATCGACAGCCGCATTGGCAAAGCTGCAGCTACCTTTGCCCGCCTCACATCGCGTGTTTGGGGAAACTCAAAACTCACAATGAAGACCAAAGCTGCGGTATATAATGCCTGCGTCACCAGCACACTCCTATATGGCAGCGAGACCTGGACGACCTATGCTAAGCAAGAAAGAAGGCTCAATACCTTCCATTTGCGGTGTCTACGCCGCATCCTCGGCATCTCGTGGAAAGATAAAGTGACAAATGTCGAGGTGTTGTCACGTGCTGGCCTTCAAAGTATGTATACGCTTCTTAGACAGCGCAGACTTCGCTGGCTTGGCCATGTTCGCTGCATGGAAGATGGTCGCATCCCAAAAGATATCTTCTACGGACAATTAGCAGATGGCAAGAGAACAGTTGGGCGACCACAGCTGAGGTTCAAAGATGTGTGCAAGAGAGATATGAGGGCACTGGACATGGATCCAGCAACATGGGAGGATGAAGCTGCCGATCGCACTGAGTGGCGATGCTATTTACGGCGCCACCTCAGATTGGGCGAAGAGAGGCTCACACAAGAAGCAGAGGTGAGGAGAAAACGTCGAAAGGAGCACCAGGAAAATAAGCAGCTGAGGGCTGTCACCTCAGGGGCGCATTCCCATAGTCAGTTATGACTGAAGGGGCTATTATTATTATTATCATGTGGAACACTGGGACTTGCCGAAGACGGCCAGTGGTTTGCTGGTCTTACAGTCATAATAATAGATATATCAATTTTCAAACCATATGGACTTTCATTTGCTCCATAATTCTACTTAGGCATGCCTGGCTTTTCTAAGAAGTTTTAAGCTTCCACAATGGCAAATGTCGCACACCATAAATTTGTGGTTTGGCGCCTATCTATGTGAGCCTCTACACATCCATAATGCATATACATATTAATAATACATATACATATCAATAATAATGTTTATCTTACCGCAATCAATGAATTAATCACAAATAATAGGTTAACCGGCGATCAGTGGTTCAAGCTGAGATCGCCACCGGCCAGAACAGCAAAGGCAATGGTCATGAAAACCTTGTGTCTGATGATAACCTTATTTGAAAAGTTTTTTCTTCAAGTAGCAACTAAGCGTTAGCAAAACGTCGTTATATCCCCTCTTTAGTTATGCTCCTCTAAACCAATCAGATTAGGGTACGCTGACTTGACTCTCTTTTCAAAAATACACGTTCAAAAAAATGCAACGTTCCCAAGACGATCAAAGTTGTGTGGGGATATCAAGGTGTACGTCTTTCTGTCTTTCAGTTTTTATTTTCTACGTTATTTCTGTTAATATCTAAGCGATTTTAATGGGGAAAAGCAATTATTAACCAGACGACTGTCTGTCATCTAGCCCTTATGTTTTTATTTCTCTCTTTATCATATTTTTTCATCTTTGTGTATTTTTCCTCTTCAGTTATTCAAATAAGATACTTTTCCTCTACGGTAAGATAACATATCATAATGATTAATATGATGTTCCTAATAAACAAGTATTATCATTTTAGTCGTCAACTGTCCTTTCTTTCATTTATTATTCAATTAGAATACAATACGTCATTGTTGGTGTCGTTTTCATAGTGATGAATAGAAACGCGAATGGTTACAATGGAATAAATGTCAACAATGTCTTTCAAACGAAAAACCAACAATGTATCTTGAATTGTGTGAACTGGTCAAGTATTGGCATCACACGAGTCGTTGATAACTTTACATAGATTTTATTCACCAGGACACGAAGTGGACAAGACGGACATCGTCACAGGCGCAAAGATCACACGACAACATATTGATTTATTACTGCTAAAGTTCCTGAAGATTCTCTTCTAGTAAAGACCTCTGTCCATAGACTAAGGATTACAAAACTGTTACCGTATAATATCCTTCTCAGTCACGACCGTTGACCTTCTTTCAAGGACGTCTATCATGGTAACGTATACATACTCTGGGGTGGAATCTTCCATATTACATTTGTTAAAATTCCCAGACGTTCTTCATACATAGCGTTGTACATCATATAATTTTCACACAAAGTCATATACGATAATCCTAACAGTAAAGGCTTTCAGTTGGCTAACCTCTCTTTACATCCAAGCCACGACTTTGGCATTGAAGCATGTACGGCATATAAAACATGTGCGTAAGATAAACAATATAACTTCTTCTACTCGTAGGAATTCTCCGTCTACGATTCAAATCTTAAAGGCAAGCGACTCTGTAGATCCATTCTAGGAACATCTTAATTCCCGCTAGACTAGTATTAGAGCGGCCTTTTTCATACAGCATTAAAATAAGAAGTGGGACGATAACTCACGTGACATTCCTGATATTGGTTTCGACCTGAAGACCAATACAGATCACTAGAATAAATGGCTTCCTTAAAATGCCATTGAATACGAAATATAAAATTACTATCATGGACCCAAGACAGTTCCATGTTTCCACTTCAAAACATGACGTCACAAACTACTCAACTAGGTTACACGTGCGTCCAAAGCAACACTCACAGCTTTGTGCACGTCAGTGCGCGAACCAATCGAACGCACAAATAATATAACTACATAAAACTGGTGCGTACATTTGGCAGGACCGAAGACTACCCCCTTAGGTAATAAATGTACGTAACAGTCATCTATGTTTCTTTTGCCACAGTTTTCGCTACCCTTCCCAATTTGGTTACTTAGTTTCACTTTCACAATGCATACGCTAGCTTAGGTTTTTCTCCATGTTAATCTCCCCCCCCCTTCCCCCCCACCCTTATTTTTCTCTCTCTCGCTTGTTCTAAGAATTTTTTTTTTTTTTTCGTACGCCCGCTAATACTCGAGGCGAAATCTCAGGTTATTATTTATGTCTAACCTGACATTGATTTTACGTGAGTATCCCTTTATTTCTTGTACAGAGACAGGTGTCCCTCGCCATTCAGGCAAATACTCGCCGATTTCGGAGGTACCCATTGCAGCTGGGTCGGCTCAGGAGCCGCCAGTCCCTGGTCGACGACACTCCTTCAAATGTCTCGCCAGGTCTCGAGTTAATCCAGTCCAAATCCCGGTAGACAAAAAATCCTCAAATGCCGTCGCCCGGGTTTGATCCTGAATCACCCTGTCGCCAGAGCGGTGTTGTAACCACTACGCTAGCGCGGCTCCATTCTAAGAATTGAAACACGCGTTTGGCCGGTCGCCAATCGCGCTTATGTTAGATTTAATTTCCAAGACGGAGAGGGACCAAGGCGGTGGGTTTCATCGCATGCATTAGCAGATGTCCAAATACTTTATTCAAACCTTAACTGTAAGGGAAAAAAATATGTGTCCTAACAACGGTTACTAAGGCACTATTTGATTTTCAAAACGCCAGCCTCTCGTTTGCGTTTTGTGGTACCATATGCAAGACCGTAACGCTTTAGTCAAAGGTTTTATTCCTCCTCTCCTTTCACTCCTCCTTTTTTTCTATCACTCTTTTTGGGAATGCAACACGTGTTATGTTATTTTTAAATCTTTTGAAAGCGTACTGAAAAAGCTAGTGGTTTTGGTATCATTCACTTTGGCGTTAATGCTTTTTAAAATCCAGCGCGAATCGCAGGCGTGGGCGTTGACTATGGGCAAACAAACATGGTTGGTGTGGTAAATTTACCTAGCGTAAGGGTTACATATTACTGTATTTGGCGATTGTATCACTGATCTCGCTACAACATACCACTTCCATGGGAACACTCGTGTCTGTCAGTATTTATGATAACCATTTAAACAGATGATTCAAACAAACAACCAGTAGTGTTACTACCTTATAAGGGAGGAGTTTGAAATTGCCGGCTGTCACGCGAAATTTCATGAGACAAAAAGGGAAGGGGAAGATATATACCAAAGTCAAACATTTAAATATGCTTAGTCTAGATAAAATATATTAAACTAGACTACGTTTGATTGGCGACTTTCACCGCGTAGAAAACTGGGAGAGCGTGGGCAAAAAGTCCCTTATATTGTAGCACACATTTAGACTCCAGCACTGTGCTCCATTTGTTAAAGACGACACCTTCAGACAAGCCAGGGCCGAAGAAAAGTAGGATTTCAATAAAGAGGATTGGACCAAGTATTGAGGAACTTCTGAAATAAACCAGCAAGAAAACTCGACTATATAATACTGGAAACTACAAAGTCCTCGGAACCTATATACAGGATAATAGTGGGATTATAACCAAAGTGATAATCGACTAGCTGTAAGACGGCCTCAAAACATGTGGCCCGACATTATTCGGAAGTCTTTCTGTGCCAGACATCTGTAAATTATAACCTGATGCGGGGTTCAGTTGTAACATATACAATTTTATCATTTTTAATTGTATATTTGACATGTTTAACTCACTGATGGTTGTACAAGTTCATACGAGGCTAGCAACCTCAGCATATGAAAATGATAAGAGTCATGAACCACCACAGCAAGCGCCGGTGGCTGCTTCATGCCGGTTTTCTCACAGGGAACCAAACGCAGAGGTAGCCCCAGGCTCCAAGTGGAGCAGGGAGTGGATGATGATGACATCATGGTGTACATATCTATTATATTAACATTTTAATAAGTTCATATGTATGTTTATGCTTAAATCAGGCAAAAATCGTTTTCCGCTGTCCAGCCAATTTTTTTTTACTTTTTACATCATTTTACCTGAATTAACGATGATTTTTCATCCTACCCACTGGGTTTATCATTGATGCCCAGGGAGGGTAAAATTACTGAGAAAAAAGGGAAGGGTCGGTGGAACGGAAGGCGCCTGGCTAGTGTCAGGAAACCAATACTTAGCAGAAACATTTGTTTCAGCTAAAGTTTGTGGTACAAGTTGGAGATACCAGTTTGTCTGTGGATCAAGATCTTGTGGTCTACGTAGATTGCTGCCTTTCACGGGTTGTGAAGAACCTTGCCTTTGACGTTAGGAGCGGTTACCCCTGCAACAACGTCTGGGTTGTTCCTTCACCACAGAAGTCGCCAATTACGGAGCAGTCAGCAAACCATTTCAACGTCTGGCCAGTTAAATAATTTTAATCTGGTCATAGCAAAATAACTCACCACTCCTACAACCACCGCCTTAACCATTGTCAGTGAAGAAAAACTCAGTAGTTAAATTCACTATCATCACTTATTTATTTACTTATATTAAACAATAATTGGTTACTAAATTTGTTGTATGTATCTACAAATTCAAAGTTGGTTTAATTATTACAGAGATAAGTGCAGACGTATGAATCAGTTATCTTAAATATATATACAACAGAGCTACTTAAGTAATCTTTTACTGAATAATTCAGTAAGGGGCTCATAAATGAGCTAATATATCTGTTACTGTTGTCTGTTTTCTCTCTTAGATTCACTGGCCTGCTGACAATAATGTTGTCAGACCGGTCGGGCTTACTGTCAATGGCCGATGTATAGTTAGGTTACGCGAATGATATGTGGGCCATTATGTATTAGCGTATAACACTGCAATGGGTCAAAACTGTATGACCAATTTGAAGAGAAAACAATCATTGGACTTGTAGGGTTTTTTCGACGAGACATCATTTAATGAACATAGACGTCGATATTTTGACGAACTGGTACACTGATCATCACGTGTCATACCATTTCAGAGTTAAATTCAAATTCATGGCAGGCATATGTATGTTGACATAAATAATCAAGATTGAAGTTTACCGATCTCACTAACCGTCACCATCTCAAGGGCGGCGGAAGCTCTGCGGCAATATGTCTATATAATCTCAGTTTCCATTACAAAACTATTCAACGTGTATAATATATCGGAGGTCTTCCATAAAGATAATTCGTTACAGGATATAATTCCCTGCAGGAATTTGGGCGCACTAGCGACACGCCATAGCCAGACGTGTCGAAGCTCTGCCAAAGACTTTTGAAGGATAAATGAGTATCTACGACGGTACCTGAAAGAGCCGGTTCTGGCTAATATTCATACTCCACTTAGGGAGATACAGCAATATATTTAAGTGTGTCTTCCCACGACTTGGGACCAAGACACATAATATTCATCTAAGACGTCTGTCCATGATAAAGGACTTTCGGATCTGCCTCAAGCATCATAGCTGTATCGCAACAAATCACCGCGACAAATCGCGTCATAACGTTCAAACATCGTGCGCAGTGGCACGCAAATAATAATACATACAATGAACTGAGATGCACTCAAAAGTGCGTCCATACCAGACTCACGTGTGAGGATCTCCAACACTTAACCCCCACGCGAAAATAACTTAACAATATCGTTTTCTTCATAGAAGAGACAAGCAGATACAAAGTTCACGACTGCTTTGATAAATTCAGCATTGTGCTTGGTTTCTGAAATATCCTATGAAGACTCCCTAAAATAGAAGCACCATCCTTTTATTTACAACTCTGCCAAGAGTAATCGTGAGCGAACGTAGATACCTTTAAAGACCCTCGTTGTAAACTCTAATTTGTGGCCATTGTTGGACCACCACTGCAGAGCACGGGAGGCAATCCCGTGACACCTTAGAGCAACAGAAACATTAGGTACATTATCCAGAAGTTTTTATTGTAGTATGAAGAGAAATACTCTTTGTGGAGGCACAGACTTTGGAAGTCTTCGAGCTAATGCTATGAGTTCACAGTACAAATCATCAGCATCAGAGAGATATCATTATATATCATTTGAACCAAACTGAAGCAACTACTGTAGTTGCTTCCAGACATCACTTACAGGCATCATTGACTACCAAGTTTAAAGAGTGTGCATTGCAGGGCACAAAAAGGCACATGTGTTTATGTCCAGGACTCTCTTTTGTATGCCATTTTTGTTGTTGTTGCCTTTCATGTTACTCTCATTATCATAATCTTGACCATGCAGATTCTCAGTTGGTAATCCCATTTGCTCAAGCTGTCCAAGAAGAGTTTCTGTCATAAAGACACCTATTGTCTTCTTTAGTGGAACAAAGCCCAGGAAATGTTTACTTATGATAACATCAGGCTCAGACATCTCATTGTCTGATGGTTTGATTACATCAACAAAACGCACAGTCATTGTCATGTGTTCAATATGACTAACATCAGGCTCAGACATCTCATTGTCTGATGGTTTGTTTACATCAACAAAACGTACAGTCATTGTCATGTGTTCGATATGACTAACATCAGGCTCAGACATCTCATTGTCTGATGGTTTGATTACATCAACAAAACGCACAGCCATTGTCATGTGTTCAATATGACTAACATCAGGTGTGCAGTCCATTAAAATTGAGTAGTATTTGGCTGAGTTTGCATGTGCTAGAATTTTCTGCTTTATAGCACCTGCTAGAAGCTATGTACGCTCATTTTTTATATATTTTCCTAGGTAGTGAACCACTGTTTCTTGATCTTTAACTCTGCACAAATGTTTCATGATAGGATAACAAAGGGCTAGATAGTATACCAAAGTTTCAGCTCTCATCATTGAGTGGAGCAAAAACAATTTGAACGTCAACGATTTCAGACATGGCAAATATGCAAAGTTCAGGTGATCTTAAATAAAAGTACTTTCGGCGAATATCCAGATTTCATGTATATGTCCTAATCAGTAGATATTTAATATAAATTCCCTTGTCATTCAGCTCATTCTTTTAAATCAATATTTTTATTCTCCACAGTCTTTCATGTCTGATTTACTGTTCCTCGTTTTTGTCTTTTCTGAGGTCTTTAATTCCGACCAGTGTTTCTTTCATATCACCTTCTTTTGATCAGATTCTTTCAGTTACATCTTTCTACTTTCTTTCAAATCCTTCTGTGACGAGAGGTTTTTGGTTATATATGTGATAGTATAAGATATCCAGGTGTATCAGATGATACAAGAATAGAATGCCAGTCAAGAGTTTTGGTCTTATAAGCAATACCCCAGTCTTAGAAATAAGCACTGGTGTATAGATGTCAAAGGAATAATCAGACTGTGAAAATCACTGGCCCAGATCGTAAGAAGCAGTACCAGGATTTAAGGTGTCTCCTCCCCACAACTATCCTATGATAAATTAATGCTAGGGGATAAATTAAATGAATAAAAACTTTAAACACAATAGTAAAAAGTAAACAAGTCCTCGGGTACAATTAATGAATCCTTTAATATTTTTTATTGATTTTCTGTTTCTGCTGTTTGGAAAAGAGTAATAAAATATATTCACACATATTCACAAAATGTATGTTATTCCTTATCTAGAGTAATTGGAGGAATGGTCTTTCCTCTTTGGAGAACTAGTGTTACCAAAAAAAATTCACTTGGCACTTTAATCAGTAGTACTGTCCTTTTCAATTCAGGATCTGGATTACTATTCTCTTGGTTAGTAAAGTTAATGAACACTTGCTGTACTGTTCTAGGATTACTGTTCTTTAAGTCCTTTGACTTTTAACACAAGATTGTCATCATCTGACGTGATACTTGACTTTAACACAAGATTGTCATCATCTAACATGCTACTTGAAATACATATGAAAGCTGTTATAGCTGTTTTAACTGGTGTTTTATATAAGCTTCTGTCAGTTCCATTATATAACACTTATCTTAGTTCGTGGATACTGATGACAATGTACTGTCATGGAGTTTATCAGTCTTGGCAGACCCAACAGTAGGGGTACCAAGAACCAGCTGTAGATCACACGTTGGGTTCCTTCACTTATGTAGGATTGCCTCTGATGAACGTACACAGGCTTCTGATAGTTGACAGTATGATCGAATTGTCAAATGAACCTGAAACAACATATCGGTCTTGGCTAGTATCTGGCTAGATTTACAAGTGACTAGCACAGATGTCAGACCAGTCAGTCATCAGATGTCGAGGTTATAAAGTCATAGAAAGCAAGGACATCATTTCAGTAACGTAGTACTATCTTAAACATTTCTATTATTTTGTGAATGAACAATCATCTTGGTTTATCCACTCCTGTACATCCTTAAATATTTTACAGCTTGACCCTTCCGAATATTAATCACAGGCTTTATATTTTTCCTGAATGTGCTTGATCCTTCTCATCAGGTACAAATTTAAATAAACTGATGCAATTCCTAGCATCTACACACAAATAATATACATCACATAATAATCTGCAATAAATGAAATATATACATGATAGTTTTTATAATTCAGCTTACCCTCAAACTTAGACATCACACTGGACATTAATAGCTTGGCAGGCTGCACACATCTGCAGATGGCAAAGGCGTAGTGGCAACTCTGACCTGCGTCCAGTTTGTTTCAAAACTTATTTTCAGTGTCCTTTGTTCAAAGTGCGC
Source organism: Oreohelix idahoensis (assembly GCA_024509875.1). Taxonomy (NCBI): domain Eukaryota; kingdom Metazoa; phylum Mollusca; class Gastropoda; order Stylommatophora; family Oreohelicidae; genus Oreohelix; species Oreohelix idahoensis. The sequence goes on along the minus strand of JAMPIV010001654.1, from coordinate 908,491 downwards.
TCCCCCTTTTTATTGGCCAATGTATTCCGCCGAGAGAGCATGACATCACAGGCGCGTTAGGTCTGTTTAATTTTTTAGCAAGATGAATGAAATTTTGACTTCTGTACAAACTATTCCAACTCTTCCTTCGTCGTTCTAGTCTTTTGTCCAACCGATTCTGTCCATTCAGATCTCGTTAGAACCGGACAGTCCAGAGCTACTATTCCATCTAACGTTCTTATTTGTCCGACCATTTAACATTTTCTTACATCGCTCGAAAGTGTGTAGTGAGCCTATCAACTCGCAATTTTATTGATTCACTTTGCGATATCTACCGTTCCAAAACCATTCCAGCCATAATACACATTGTGAATATAGAGGCAAGCGTCCAAAATTGAAACAAATAAGTCTTACTGCTTTTCGTCCATCCTGGTCGATATACCACCATTCAGAAGTTGGAACTAAAACAAAGATCACTTTAACAACAAGGTGGCCATGTTGTATGCATTGTGACCCTCCCAGCTTGCCGTTTCGTGATAGCGTGCTATTTTTAGAGACACCGCACCATTGCAGTAATCGACTCTACAACCGTATTGGAGACAAATTTTGCCACACCTTCTATCGGTCCTCCACTTTTTATTTCAGTTCTGTATTTCCGAAAACTATTTCTTCCCTCTTCATCCTCCTAGCCTCCAGATTCTCCAGGTCTCCTTGGTCTTCACATACACTCGGATTCCTCTTTCTATTTTTCACATAATTTCAAATCTTTTTATCTGTCCTGCTGATTCTATTGAATCCTTTATGTCCTCTTTCAGATCCGATTTTTTTTTTCTTCAGAATTTTTAAGATCTGAGTTGTATTCTTCAGACTCTTTTTATCCATGATCCGCCCCTCAAGATTCTTTCACTTATCATCTTGCCAGATGTTTTATTTCTTTGATCTTTCCCTTCCCTTTAATAACATTGAAATTCAGTTACAATTGTAGCATCCATTTATATTTTATTTATAAATGCCATCTGTACAACAAATTGAAAATCTAACAGACAGATATAGGACAGACAAACAGTAGAACATGTGCTTCTTGACTGTCGGCTTCATGAGAGGAGCAGGGTGGCCAGCGTGGCCTTCTCCAACCCATTTCAGGGAGAAACTGTATGGTTTCTCTAGAGAAGCCTGAGACGGGCTACCAGCTTTATAAGAGAGATAGATGTGGTTATTTGAGAGTGAACGACGAAGAAGAAGACAGTTTTATTTATGTAGAAAAATGTAACCTGTTCAACCTGTGATGGGTTATAATTAGAATATGTTATCTCCAATTACAGATAATATTCTCACTAGTCGATACCGTATCTTGGTTTTATTTCGCCGTTCCATTTAGTGTTAAATCAAGTAAATTGAAAGTGTTATGTGGATATGTGTGTGTGTTTTCTTTTGTCATAAAATGGTAATCTCCTTATATGTGTGTGTGTTTTCTTTTGTCATAAAATGGTAATCTCCTTATATGTATGTGTGTTTTCTTTTGTCATAAAAATGGTAATCTCCTTATATATACGAGTATCGTAAGAGGGAGGAGAGCGGGAAAGGCTACGAGTGTTGGAGATTATACCTAAGTCACTGTTTATTTGTCATTATTAATATGTGTTACGAGAACTTCACTAGACCTTCTATGTCCGGCAATACCACCACTAACCATATATATTAATGTGTTCTTGTTATATGCTGTTTGAATATGGCATGGCAGCATGGACAAACTTCGATAAAATTAGCAGACTCCAAAATCAAGCAATGAGAATTATAACGGGAGGCATGAAGTCAACACCTATAAAAGAACTCAAAAAGATTACATGCCTCCAGCAAATGACAGATAGAAGAGACTGCAGGGCTCAGCAACAGGCCGAAAAATTCAAATGACTAACAGACCACCCAATGTGCCATAAAATAAATGCTCTTAGAAGGCAAAGACTCAAACGAACTAATTTTATAGAATCAACCAAACCACAAATGAGAGCAGTATCCATAGATGAAATATCCACTGTTAAACCCATCTACACTGCACACAAGCTTCCAGTTTGGAAACAAAATCGTTTCCCTAAAATGATAGAAAACATTCCTGGAATTGAAAGTAAAAAGAGCCAAACTGCAACAGATAGAAAATCCATAGCGACAAAATACATAGAGAAACATTATCCACGCAACACCTGGACCCATGCATACACAGATGGATCAGCAACAAATGCAACAGAAAATGGAGGTGGGGGTGTCTTTCTGACCTTAAGCACTGGTGCAGAAAAAAGGCTGTCAGTGGCGACAGGACGATTCTCCAGCAACTTCAGAGCAGAGGCAGAGGCCTTGAAAACTGCAGCAGAGGTTATATTGACAGAAGAAACGGCAGAGAGACAAGTTGCTTTCTTTACTGATGCACAGTCAGTAATTGCAACGTTGAAAAGCCAAAATAATACAGACCTGGATGATCTCGGAGTAGTGCTCCACAAACTTTGTCAACGATTCAAAAGTGTTGTGATCCAATGGATCCCATCTCATTGTAACATCGCCGGCAATGAAGAGGCTGACAGAATGGCAAAAGAAGGTTCACATCTACCTCAGCCTGATGCAAGCATAACTTTTGAGGAGGCAAAGAGTTTTATCAGAATCAGTTACAGAAACAAATGGAATGTAGAACATCCAGGGCACACACAGAATGATGCTTACTACCAGCTCCACAGAAGAGAACAAGTGGTAATCTTCAGACTCCGCACTGGCCACAACAGATTGAGATACCATCTATTCAACAAGCTAAAGATAGGAACTACCGATCAGTGTAACTGTGGCACTGATAAAATGACTGCTGAACATCTGCTTCAAAGTTGCCTCTTATATGTGGTACAGAGAAAGTGCATATGGCCGACGCCAGCTCCTTTCGTGGCAAAGCTTTACGGGGTTCAAATAGCCTCAAACTGACTACTGTTTTCTTTGAGAACATTCAAGTGGACGTCTGAGAGTGTACGAAGAAGAAGAAGAAGATATGCTGTTTTACTATATTGTGTAGTTATCTATGCCTGTCTATTCTGAACACCTGTGCTACAGTCATAGGTGAACTGCGTGCCTTTAAATAATCGAATAACGTTATTCTCTGTTGTTCATACTTCTTACATTTTAACAGGAAATGTTCTTTACTATCAGGGACCTACTTAAAGTATATGGCACCTGGGTCGGGTCTCACCTTTGGCACTCCCACCCGCATAAAGAAACACTTGCAAGTATATTTTTACAATGAATACAATCATAATTGGTGCCGCGGTAGCATAGTGGTTAGTGCATTGGCTTCCTAGCTCATGTGGGATTTTTTTTTAGGCCGCAAACGGCTCCTGGGTCGACCCAGCCCAAATTGGGTACCAGAGCAACTTTTGTGAAGGTTAAGGCTTCTAAATTGCCCATTCCCAGTTGTAGCCTAAGTAGGCTTGTATTTTTATTGCTGAAAAGTTTCTATTTCCCTAGATTTGACACGTTCTTGTTGGAGCCTTGAACAACTAAAATGCGTGTCAGCTTTTCAGACCAGTCTTTTAAAAAGTCTAAAATTTATTAAGGAAATAAATGGCCTACTTAGAACATTTTTATAATCCTCGAAACCGCTGACACTGGTAATGTTGTTACCGATCAGTTTACTCCCTGAAATGAGGCTACGCCACCTCTAAAAACCTATAGGGAGGTAAGTTAAGAAAAATGTTCCATTTACACTGAAAGTGCAATGAAGGAACACGAGGGGGGGGGGGGGGGGGGGGGGGGGGGGGGGGGGGGGGGGGGGGGGGGGGGGGGGGGGGGGGGGGGGGGGGGGGGGGGTGGGGGGGGGTGGAGGATGAATGGAACGATTTGCTTCAAAGGCAGATTTATTCATTGTGATCTGAAAGGAAAAATATCGATAGCATACTAAATAAATACATTGTTAACTTATTGCTTATTCAGCTGTACAACAAATGGGCTTCAAATTGGGGTATACATTCTCAATTCTTCGTCAACTTGACCTTCAATGCAGGTCTTGTAAGGACGTCCTAATTTCAGCTATCTAAATGACTGCCTGCTTGCGTGACCTCCCCACGACCCCAAATTCACTGTTATTTTTGTCAGGTTAAAAGTGAACAGCTGTAACAATAATAATAGTAGGCAGTTTGGTTAAAAAAAGGTTATAGCCCCGTATCAGATACTGCCGTATGGGGAGGGAACTGTTAGAGACTTCACTGCACTAGGTCCGGCATCGAGAGGTGGGATACAAGAGCATAAGTAATGTGCGCCTTCATATGTCAAAAGACAGAAAATTTGGCTACATTTTGACTACATTATCTTGATCATATAATAATGTTATGTGGATATGGTATTATTAATGAAAATTCATCATCATCAGCTGCCATCGCCACACTGAAGATCGGCTATAATGGTTCTCCATCGTCATCTGTCTCTGGTCTTGATGGTACGCTCTGATAGACTCTTTCATGTCCATCTGTTGATGCTATAGCACTGTTTTTGCTCTTACTTGCGATGTAATGTACTAGATTCTTCTTTCTCTTCCTCTTTGGTCCTTGGCTGCTGACTGGAAAAACAATCAGTGACTATCTTGTAGGGCAGCAGCAAACTGTCTCCACTGTAATCACTCGGTAGCCATTCTTCGTGCGGTGACCCAGTTCTGGTTTATGCTTTGCTTCTCTGCTTCTACAGTTCTCCGACAGGTTGCTTTTGCCCGGTCTCTCTTTTGCTTTCTTTCTGGAGTCCATAGAATGGCAGTTCTGGAGATGGTGTCACTCTTCTGTTGATGTGGCCAATCCAAATCCAGCGTCTACCTGCTATGACAGTGCACATATCGAATGTTCTAAACTGTTGTTGTGATATATCTTTTTATTCTAGTGATCCCTGATAGTGACATTTGAGTTCTACGCGCTTCTCTGCACTGACTTGATTGTTTACAGTGTATTTCACCTTTTTAATTAGCATACTTCTAGATGCTAAAATGACACTGTGAATCTCTTCCCCTTTCCCCACATATCTTAGAACCCATTCTTAGTTCATTGAGCTCTCAGATGCATAGTCCAGGGTTTCTTAACAGGTGAAGTATGTGTACCCCATGGATCTCATGAGCTGCACCGTTGGCGTCAGAGAAGTCTCATTTTTAGTTTTTTTGACACCGTAAATAATATGTGATAATTTATTGCATGTTTCCTTATCTTTATGTTAGTTACTGGTTATATATTCTGTTTCTGCTGCATGGCAGTATATATGGTAGTATAACGGTAAGCTCTTCATTACGCAGAAAACTTGATTGCATTCCCTGTGCAGGTCCAACTGCAGCAGAAATTGCACTCTGCAGTGTATAATTAATATTATTAAATACAACTGAATATACTTCTGCACTACGCTTAACACCATAGTGGGGAAGATATTTTAAAAAATGTTTCTTTTAAACATTCTGTTTGATGACACTATCGAGGACTGCTGCATGGTTTTGCCAGCATTTTAGCTTAGTTTGATTGAGATGGTCGCACCATGCAGCACTACCTCTAGTTAAACTTGGAAAGTTATGCGTGAGTTGCTTGCTGACGTGTTTAGCATAGCTACGACAGTCTTGGTATAGCCTTCGGGCCTATCGCAGTGTATATATTATATGTGACAGAGTCCACTAGTCGATATGTAGAGTTTTAAAACTCAAGAAAGTTTAACTGTTAGTGTTCATGCTTTTTAAAGCTGATAGTATAATTAATACATAAGGACTTTTGAGTCCAAAGATATATGTGTTAGTGCTTATCGTTAAAGCGCAGAGATTTTAAATACAGGGTGGTCATAAAGTCTTTCCCTGATTTCAAATTATTTTTGCAAAAAAAGTATAATGCGCAGAAACATTGGGTTTTTTGGAAATTGCAACAAAGAGCATTAATTTTTTTTTCCTACCTTTGTATTTTTGCGCACAACTCATCTTTTTCAACATGGCGTCAATGAAGGAGAAAGCGCAGTGTTTTTTATGGTATCACGAAAGTAAATCGCCGTTGACAATGCAAAGAAAGTTTAGAAGGGACAATGGACGAGATCCTCCAGATGTTAAAAGCATCAAAGCTTGGTATATAAAGTTTACGGACACTGGCAGCGTCGGTGACATGCCCAGAGCAGGTAGGCCTCGTGTGAGTGAAGAAACTGTGGACGCAGTGCGCACGGCGTTTCAACGCAGTCCTCAGAAATCAACCTATCGTGCCTCAAGAGAACTTGCAATCCCATGGCCTCCACGTTCGCCGGATATTACACCTCTAGACTTTTTTCTGTGGGGTTACACCAAGGACAAAGTGTACAGTTCACCAATTTCAGATATTGACACTTTGAAGGCAAGGATAACACAAGTGCTTGAGACGGTGACTGAGGAGATGTTATCAAACACATGGCGAGAAATTGAAAAACGTTTAGACATTATCCGTGCAACAAACGGCGCAAATGTTGAAATCTACAAATAGCATTTAAAAAACTGTTTTAGTTCTGGAATAATTTCCAAAAAACCAAGTGTCTCTGCACAGAATACTTTTTTTTTTTAATTTTTGAAATCAGGGAAAGACTTTATGACCTGTATAATACAACGCGGTGTGTATATTAAAGTTAATGAAAACAGTTGTTTTCTACCTCACCGTAGAAGAGGAAGGAATAAGTAAGTAAGAGTTGTGGCATATGATGGCATATGTAGCCAAATTAATAAATGATACTCAGCCAGAGATTTGAAAAAGGAATAATGTATGACTAAAAGAGAAGCTAAAGATATTTTAGCATAATTGCGTTTGTTCGCTGCATAATATTTGGAGAAGATAATATTTGTGTGCTGCTATAACTCAGAAGAGTTAGAGTGATTAAATGACGGTTAAAATGACCGAGCTAAGGTCAAATAGATAAGGCTGATAGACACTGTGATATGTATCGAATACGTGAAATGAGAATCACATTTTATTGTCTACATTCCATGATGTGAAGATGTGTTCGTGAATGTATTAAAGGATTCAGTCGTCGATCAGGTATTCTGTTGAGTAACTATTCGTTATGAAAGTTTATGCCACACCGTTGTGCAGTTCTGTTCTACAGTCAAGTATTATTGTTCAACCTTATTGGGTTTGAATTCAACATACACACCAGACATGTATATTAAGATGAACTCAGACGACAGAATGATGGAATATGAAATGAAATAATATTTAACGCTCGAACATCCATAATCAAAGAACAATAACGACAAACCCACGGTTACGGCAAAAAAATAATAACTTTAATACAGTTCAATAGACATATTTTTTGTTTGTTTTAAATTTAATGAAGAAAAATATCCCGTTCAACCTCTGATGTGTTATAAATAGGATATATAGTGTTTTCAATTCCAAATAATATGAACAACTGCCGATATGAGAAAGTGGCATCACATTTGTCAAATCATTGTAAATAGGGACAATCACAATTGTGCTTATACGTTAAATAAATAAACAAAATAAATAAACCAAAAAAAAACAAACAAAATCAAGAAGAAACTCTGAACAAGAATAATATTAAAGTGGAGGGGTGTAAAGGCCTAGTGGTTCCAGTTATATAACTGACTTTAACAGATATTTAATTGACTTTCATCTGTTAAAAGTCATATGCATTGTAAGAACAGCATCAGACCTTCACATTCCCAGCCACTATATATTAACATTTGTACGTGCTAAATATTGTTTGACTATATTATGCAGTTCCCTAGGTCTGTCTATACTTAAAACCTCTTCTATATTTATAGGTAAGTTGGATGCTTGCAAATAATCTAATATTGGTATTCTCATTTGTTCATACCTCTTACATTTTAACAAGAAATGTTCTATATTATTGTCTTGAAGACATCCTGCACAGTAAGGTTCTTCTATTCTGAAATAGCCTTTTCCCAGCTGTAGTCTGAAGTTTCTTATTACTGGGAATTTTCAATTCCCTAGATATCTGACATTTTCTTGTTGGAGCCTTGAACATCTTATATGCATGTCTTCCTTTCAGATTTTTATCCCACTCTGCTTTCCATTCATCTGTTATTAAATCTTTAATTAAGCTCTTAATCTCTGATTTACTCATCCCTACATTTATTAGATTTTTATCAGATCTACCTTTCTTGGCTTCTTTATCTGCCTTTTCATTTCCTTCTATGCCAACATGTGAAGGTATCCAAGCAATTAAGACTGAACATCCTCTGGAATATAAGTATGTAGTAGCCAGAAATATCTCCTCTGCTATATCAGGTCTACTACATTCTCGTAAGTTTCTAAGTGCTTTAATTGTTGAAAGAGAGTCAGTTAAAACTTAATTTTTGGGAGGGTTATTAGAGAATATTTCTAGTGCTTTTAGTATTGCCACCATCTCTGCAGTGAAAATGGATGTACGATTTTCCGTGATGCTATATTCTTTTGCCATTTTCCATATTGGAATATATATTCCTATCCCCAATTTGCCATCCTCTCCCTTGGATCCATCTGTGTACACAGTAATGCTGTCTTTTGATATTTGTTGTATATATTTATTGACTGTTTTTAATATTTTCTATATTATTTGTTTTCTTAAGTATTTCTGCTAGGTGGTAGTCCGTGTCTGGTTTCTTGATCTCCCAGGGCGGAATCACTGGCTTGTATTCACAACTGTTATTAATTGATGTAATTAATGTACCCAGATGGACAATTTCCTCCATACACTTCCATCCTGTAGGGTATCTAGTGGTATTCATTGGATTGGCCTGAGTTGTTAGTTGGTATCTGGTAAAAGCTGTATGTGCTGGGTGAGACTTATCTAACATAACTCCATTCATGTAATTTAGTGTTAACTCCTTTCTCCATAATTCTAAGGGTAGAATTCCTAAAGCCACCTCTATAGCTCCCATTGATGTTGATCTGATTGCACCTGCTCCTGCTATTGTACATAAAGCCTGATGCTGAATTCTGTCTAATTTAATCTTGTTACTATGTGCAGCAGAATCATATATTATACTTCCATAATCTATTTTTCCTCTAATAAAAGATTTATAAAAAGTGAGCATTGTCTTAGTGCTTGCACCCCATCCATTACCTTTCAAATATCTTAATAAGTTAGTCAATCCTCTGCAAGACTCCACTAGTTTATCTATGTGTTTATTCCAGTTCAGCTGTTGGTTCAATATCATTCCTAGATATCGAGTGGTTTGCACTGTATTAATGTTTTGCCCTTGGATATTTATGTCTAAAATTTTATTTTTTACAACCCTACCTTTACTGAAGATCATTCCCAATGTTTTATTTGTATTCAGCTGAAAACCCCATTTTGTCATCCATTTACATACTTTATTTATTTGCTTCTGTAGATCCTTATATAATTTTGGCAGATGTCTCCCAGTCCTCCATACAGCAACATCATCTGCAAACTGTGACAATTTATTTGTTATATCATTAAATTCCTCACCTAAATCATTTACCATTATTGTAAAAATTGAAGGAGACATTACTGATCCTTGGGGTATTCCATTTTGTTGTTCATACAGTTCTGATCTATCATTGTTTACCTGAACAGAGAAATATCTATCTTGCAGGAAATTCTCTAAATAATTATATATTTTACCGGTTACTCCTATCTTCTTCATTTTAAAGAGTGCACCCTCTCTCCAGCATTCATCATAAGCCTTAGCTATATCTAAAAATACTACCATAGTTTTTTCTTTCTTTTGAAATCCTGATTTTACTTCATGTTCCAATTTAATGATCTGATCCATAGTGCATCTGTTCTTCCTAAATCCTGACTGAGTTTGATTATATAAATTATTCTTTTCCAAATAAAACTTTAATCTTTTATTTACTATGGTTTCTAATATTTTACTTAGATGTGAAGTTAAAGAAATTGATCTGTATGAAGACATAGTAATATCAGTCAGAAGAAAGTTTAAAAGGGATATTCATTCAATCCAGAAAAAGTCCGTAACAGAAGTGGTGTCAGAACCTCGGGATTTCTTCTGACAGATGAGCACGGTTGATTTTTCATCAGATCAACACATCTTCATATCATGTAATGTAGACAACAAAATGTGATTCTCATTTCACGTATGCGATACATATCACAGTGAAGGGATATATACACTTGTATTCAATCTAGAAAAAGTCCGTAACAGACACAATCTGTATCTACTGCTGACATACTTACTTACTTAGTCATTTCTTTTCTACCCTGGGGTGTCGTGGTTTGCCAGAGAGCCTGGTTCCAATCTAGTCCTGAGTCCTTTAGATTGTCTAATGTTGTCCTCCTAGCAAACTCTGGTTCATCCTGGATGTCTGGATCACTGGCTCATGGTTTCCCATATTTGTTGTGATATCCGATCTTCTCCCATTCTAAAGGCATGGCCAAACCATCGCAACTGGGACTGTTCCACTTTGGTCTGCAGGGGTTGGGGTTTCTGTTTGGTGACACAGTCTGTAATCTACTGCTGACACAATTTTGTTTAAGTTGGTCTGCAGAATTAGCAGCACTTCGCACAGACAGTGGTGTAGAGGACTTAAGTGAATGGAATGATCATATGTACCTTGTACAGTGGGGGTCGGAGTGACTAAGAGGAATGCGTCTGCCTCTAAGTCTAAAGGTACCGGTTCGGTTCCCAGTACAGGGAATATAGTTGATGGAATTTTTTTCAGAACTAGTGCATCCAAATGATGTCATACTGGGTAGTGAGATCGGATGCCTAGCCTTCTCGGATAAAGGGGAAAAAATAGGAGGTCCGCTGTGCAAGTTGTGTACGTTAAAAATCCCTCGGCAGCTCGAAATCATAAAGAGTAGGCTATACGGCCACTGCTCTGGCAAAATTTACAGAATTAGGAAAACCTACCTGCCACGCAAAGTTTTATAGAATGTGTGATTCCTGTATACACACATTGGGATCCTATGGAGTTCGTGCACTGTGCTGAGATCCTCCTTGTGTGATATAAGGAAGGAGATCGGAGCACTGATGGAGTTGTCCGTGTGCAGTGAAAATGATCCTTAAAACCTTATCTATTTCATCTTTAATATGCACTCTAATTTTGATATTGCCACCCATTCCTTCAATTGTGTTGCTGCTGAGATATGTATAAATGAGCCTACCTTTAGTAGGCTTGTTTCACCAAGTAAGGTCTGGCTGTCATTTGCAGCCTTTATTCTCACAATCTTTGTCTTTTCTCATACTTGGTTTTTCACTTTTAATTTGTAACTCCTTTTCTGCTGGCCGGATGTCTGGGGAATTTTTTTGAGAAGGTTTATCTAAAAGTTACTTCAAAATGTTGTATCTCTCTCTTCATTTGCTCTTTTATATTGCTAATCACCTTTTCTTTACTTGTCTTCGTTGAGGTCATTTGATTCCCTGTTAGCTACTTTATGCTATTATAAGATCAGTTATGTTTCCTTCAGCAGCTTCTTGCTTGGCCTCCTCTGCTGCCATCTCCTCAGTATACTTCCTATTGTCTATTTCTGATGTTTTTTTTCTTCCTTCTTTATTTGCTTTTCTATGTATAGTTCATGAACCTTGGATCTAGAGCTTTTGGATTTGCCTGTTATTTACTGTCAGCATTAGGCAGTAAATCCCATGTGCTTCACAGGAGATTCTGAGGAGACAAAGGAAGAATAAAACCACTGCTTTTACTATAAAAGACAGCAAGGTGATATGTAAGGACCGTGCAACCTCATCATATAAAACTGAGTGCTACAGAAACCACCACGACAAGAGCACCTGAAGTGCTTTGGCTCAGACCTCTTACTACGCTCATCTACAGTGATAGCCCATACTCCTTAAAGAGAGAAAAAGTACATTAATTATGCTGCAAATCTCGTACATACACACATATAAAGGGTGTTTATAAAGTCGCTGTGCAGTGAATTTGAAAAATATTTTAGCAATTACGTCACGTATGATGCAAATTTACGTCATGATATTCTGTGTTCCACAATCCCGTCCCGTGTGCAGCATTACACAACAAGCCGTTGTTATATTCACGGTTTCATTGCTGAAAGGAAATGGTGTTAGCCATTGAAAACAGGGTGTTTTTGGTGACGTAGTCTCACCCGGGCGTATATTTCACTGCTTCTTCTTCTTCCGTCCTTAGCCAAAGACCAACCAAGCAGTCAGAGGCCATCACGCCTTGTGGCGTCTTAAGGGCAACAGCAGATTGATTTTCTCTGTTGTAGTTTCCCATCACGCCTAGCGGCGTCTTTAGGGCAACAACAGATAGATCCATCTGCCGTTGTTTCTGTAATCGGTGATATTTCACTGCACAGCGACTTTATAAACACCCTGTATATATATATATATATATATATAGAGCGTTATCTAGATATATATATCTATATATATATATATATCTATATATATATATATATATATATACTGATTGTTTTGCTTATTTTAAAATTTACATAGTTTACCATAGTATATATTATTGTATTCCTTTTGCTTCTCTGTTTATTGCATGTTTTGTTATTGTGTATGCTTAAGGCTATCTTTTTCTTTATCTCCTTCGTGCGCACACACACACAATCAGCAGTAATGGACGAGACACCATGCTATATCCTCCATCTACTTTGTATGAACTCAGGTTTTCAGTGTTGTCGACTTAGTCAATCGTCGACTTGAGTCAATCGACTTCGACTCGAGTCGGACTTAAGTTACCACAGCGACTCGACTCGAAATGACTTGAATTAAGGCATTAGTGACTCGACTCAACACTTACCAATTTTGGTGAAAGGACTTCCCGTCCTCATTCATAATGCACTCTTTATTAATTAGAAATAAAAATGCTCTTGTGGTGATATCACTCAAACATTACAAGAATTCCATTGTGCAAACACATTTTATTTCATATTATCAGACATAATTGGACACTGTTGCTAGACAAACATCTCGAGACATAGCGACCTTTAAAACAATAATATTCTTTGGCTATGTAAACATTACCATCCTGCCTTAGGGGATACAGGGTGCATTTTGGGGCGCGGATGGGGGGGGGGGGGGGGGGGGGGGGAAATTATAGTATGCGTACTTAACCTGAAAATTTGTTTAAGCTTAAGATTTAGTGCTGATAGTGTATTATTCCATCTATTCCTTTGTTAACTGGGGGGGAGGGGGGGTGTCGCCAGTATGCTTGAGAAGGTAATATTTCTAAAATGTAATATTGAAATATAATTTTGGTCACATAAAAAGTCAGTAAATAAAATAGTAAAAATATTAAAATATATATTAATATGCATCATTATTATTTATAGTGATCGATATAATTGTTCGATAAAGTGTGATTGTGGTTATAAACAGTGTTAGATCTAAAATGAAGCTCGACTCGGGACTCAACTTGAAGCCAGTGTTAGGGACTTGCTACTCGGCTTGAGACATGTATGAAGAGACTTGAGACATGATAGGAAAGACTTGATGACAGCTCTGCAAGTTTCATGCCATTTATTTCTGTTGTCTCCTCCCAAACTTCAGTACTGACAATTTTTTTAAATTTTCAGTCCATTTATCTGGTGTTACAATGTTAAAAAGGTAAAGGATCCCGTTACATGCCTATTGAGACATATTGGGAATACGGAGTTAGGCCCGTATTTTCTTGACCATCGGCACACTAGGGGTGATGTGGTCAGCATCACGCCGGCCGCCTTAACCTTCCCAGAGTTGTTCTGGTACCCAATTCATGAGGCTGGGTCGACCCCGGAGCCATTTGTGGTCTAAAAAATCCCACCTCAACTGGGGATCGAACCATGGACCACCGAGCTAGGAAGCCAGTGCACTAACCACTGCGCTACCACGGCTCCATTACAGTGTTAAGCCTACTGGCATTATGCCCAACCACTCTTAGTGCCATACAATATTCTTCTGGCTTTCACCTGAAAGTCAGGTTTTAAACCCATCAGTCAAGCTTACCTTTCTTGGAGTGAACTGATTTTATTATTGATTAAATTAAATTTTAATAAATGACATTTAAAATTAAATTTTAAATAGAAATGTAGTTTAAGGCCAGACTTGAATGGAAACCCGTCACAGCTTGACACAGTATGACAGGACAAAGTAAAGGAAGTATTATAAAAGGTCAAGGTAGCCTCATAGCAGTAACTGATGTAGGAGACTGAAGTGTTAGAGACTTTATGCTTTAGGTGACCAGTTCCCTTCTTTGCTGTCGTTGCCTTCCGTAACTCAAAAGCAGGGTCAGGTACCCATTTACAGCTGGGTAAATGGGAGTGTAAGAGATTAGAAAAAGATGCTGGAGATGGGTAGGACACACATTGAGAAAACCTGATGATAGCGTTACTAGGCAGTCATTGTTCTGGAATCCCTAGGGTAAGAGAGGTAGAGGAAGACCAGAGAAGAGAACTGGAGAAAGACATGAAGGGGATGAGGTAGATATGGAAAGACTTTGAGCTGATGGCACGGGACAAGACAACTTGGCATAGGATTGTTGAAGGCCTATGCTCCTTGGGGAGTATAGGTGAAGAAGGAGAAGAAGAAGACGATGAGTGTGACGCAACCAGGTTTTGAAGCTGGAAAACTTTGCTGTGAGAGGAAAGCACTCTAACCACTTAACCAAAAGGACACTCAAATGACGTATACGATTCAAGTTTATCATTACTGTTCTGTTATCTCTTTCGCAGGTCAAGCCACTGTAGAGATTTAAGAAAGAACTTCCCTTTGAACTGTTATAACAGCATATACGAACAAGATTATGGCCCACAATCATGACCATGACATGCCCACAACCACAGCCATGAATCATGACCATCACATGCCCACAACCACAGCCATGAATCATGACCATGCACACCATACATCAGATCCAATGGACCCAGGTTCAGGTGACCACGGTTCAGGTGACCATGGTCCCATGCATGATATGAAGGTATGAGTCTTGCATCATTTAGTGTCTTGTAAGCTTCCAGACCTATTTGTATGGCTCTGAAACATGGTGAATAACAACCATGGCAACCAGAAAGTCACAGACTTTCATAATTGGGTGTTTGTACAGAATAAAAGAATTGAAATGGTATGACGAGGTCACTAATGTGGAAATGATGGACATAACCAGACAAATACCAGTGGACCAGGGAGGTGAGGAAAAGACGCTGGTGTTGAATAGGAGACACATTGAGAAAACCAAGAACCAAACAGGTGCCAGTAGAACAAAAGATTGTTAGAAGATGCTGATGATAGATAGGACATATATTGAGAAAACCTGTTGATAGCATTACAAGATGGTCCTTGTTCTGGAGTCCTCTGGGTAAAATAGGTAGAGGGAGACCATAAACACATGGAGAAGAGCAGTGGCGTACTAAGGGGGGGTTGAGCAGGGCGGTCTGCCCCAGGTGACAATGAACACTATTATGCATTACTTAACTGTTTAAAACGATACTTGCAAGCATAATATATTTTTTGTGTGTGTTTGAAGGTTGGTACCAAAGGAAGAATTCACCCTGGTGCCAGATACTTATACAGGTGCGTAATCCAGAATCCAAAATGCTCATGGACGGCTGTGTTTCAGAAATAGGATTTTTAAATATTTTGCCCAAAGTAACCCAAAGTCGCCCAAAAAATTGGTTCAGAAATCGCCTAAAACCTTTGATTTTTGGAAATTCTGGTTTTCAGGTGTTCGAATTCTGGGTTATGCGCCAGTAGTATGCCTCAGAAGAAGTTAACTGCAGACAGAATTAGGGTGACCATATGTCCAGATTTGGCCGGATTTATCCGGCTATTTACATCAAAACTTAGCATCTGGCCAGCTTTTTTTAAAATTGCGATTTGTCTGGCTTTTTAACAAAATTAGAAAAAGAAGAAAACAATAATCAAATTTTTTTTGTTTAAAGGAGGACATTTTCTGATTTCAACAAGGGAGGACACTTTTTAAGAAAAGAAGGACACATTAATTTCACTAATTTAATACATTTATGTTTTTCCACACTTGTACGCATTGCTGAGGATAGAGAGCAGTGGAGGACCCTGTCTGCTGATGCTTCCACCATGGCACCCCCTACGACCCATGACGGGTTACGGGTTGACATGATGATGATGTAAAGAATCATGATGAAATATATAGAAATCCTTCAACGAAATAAAACAATTTTAAAAAATCTTCATAAAATGCATTTTAAAATAATTTTTCTTTCAAGCATTATGTTTTCCATATCACTTAATATTCAGTCTTTAACATTGTACTTTTCACTCGACATTATTTTTCTCAGTAAGTCGGAATTTCCAACTAAGTACTCAAGGAACTCTGTACATGAAACATGGTGTGGGATGACCTGTACCCCAAGGAGTACAGGTCATCAACAATATCATGCCCCCAAGTCCTGTAACCCTATTCTATCCAATCAAAGTCTGTCCATGTTTTTTTTTATCCCTTTCGATAAAAAAACAACTCCTTGGGAAGCAGACTATCAAATACTGAAACTGTTGAGGAGATTAAATGTTAGAATAGCATTGTAGTATGAGATCCTAGCTTTGGCAACTGCTTCGAAATCCAACTTGAACAAAACAGCTAGAATACAAAATCTTGCTGATGGATTTGTTACTGGTGTAAAAACATCAACCTCAGTAAACAAAAGAAACAAAATTACAGTATTTTAATAAAAGGGATAAAGAAAACATAGATAGACTTTGATTGGATAGAATAGGGCGGCAGGACTTGGGCATGAATTTGTTGATGACCTGTGCTCATTGGGGAACAGGTCAACTGCCACCACTTTTGAAGGATCCGAAGATCAAGGGAGTGGCAAACATGTTAAAGGGACACAATATGACTGTGTACCAGGTTGCATTGATCCATGACCTGGATCAGAAACCACAAATCAACAACACTTGTTGTACTTTACATCTTCCAGTACCATGCCTCATGGCCTAGGGGACCATGTCTCTCCACATCTTCCATCTCCAGTACTGTTAATCAACTCTGTTATTGACTTCTTTCCATGCCACGAAGTCAAACTGTGCAGTATCTTCCTTCGTGTTTATAACAATATATTCCAGCTTTCTTCTCTAAATATGCCAGAAGAAAGTGGGTTGCATGGGCTAATATTGTATGAAGTTATTTTTTTATTTAATTTTTGCATAGGCTTTCGGCATGGGAAATTCTTTTTTTGTTTTTCTACATTCGTCCTGAAAAGGACGTTGGTTGCGTTGTGTCCGTTTACAGCAAAGCTGTGATATTTGCGCCTTTCTGCTGACACATCCGACTTCAGCACTGCATTTTTGGGACCTGGTTAGCCTTCCCTCTTCGATCCCTACTCACTCAGCCAGACTGCAGTGATGTAGCCTGTCTCCAGGACCACCACTTGGAGGTGGAGTAGGGTTTTGGTCAGCTCTGGTTCGCTGACCCTGATGCAAGCAGTCTAGCTTTGGGTCGCTACCTGCATTCTTCACTGTTGACGCGTCTTAGGTCCCAGCATGGGGAATTAAATGCACTTACAGTTGCATGTTTAAGTAGTAATAAGAGGGACATATTTGTGAATAAGTGAGCTCTTAAATCAAGTAGAAAATGTTGGTGAGTACATAGGATATGTTGATAGCTAGGCTGTTGCAGTGGGTTGAAAGATAACTGGATGGTTGTTACAGATGTTTAGCTAGCCAAATTGTACTTATATGTGTGTATATAGGAGAGATGATATTGGCTACATACACGTGTAAATGGTTTATTGTATGTTGCTTTCTATCTTCAGATGTACTTCCACGATGGTTATTCAGAATATGTGCTGTTTGAAAGCTGCTTCACGAAGTCACCAGGAGGTACTTTTATCTTTTCTGGTCTTTTCCTGTAAGTCTTTTTTTCCTCTGTTTCTAACCAGCTCTGCCTCTCACATCAATACTCCCTAGACATTTTATTTACCTTTTTTTCTTTTTGATATTTTTTTGTTGCAGAGTTTTACAGTGAAGAGTTTTAGCCATTTATAGGAAAGGTTTTTTGTATACTACTTATTCTGAAAAGTTTAGACTTGATAATTTGACATTTTCTTGAGTTGATTTACTCATTTAAAAAAAAATTTGCTTTGCAGGACATAACTTTTTAAAAAAATATCCTAAAATACCTGACTTAGGATAAATTACATTTTTGATGATGTTCTTACAATATATATGACTTATGGCAAGTGAAAGTGTACTAAATATCTAACTGGAAACACCAGGCCTTTATACCCCTACCCCTGAATATTATTTTTGTTTGGTGTTTTGTTTGGTTTTGGATTGTTTTATCTTGGTTTTGTTTGTTTTTTTGTTGTTGTTTTTTTTTTAACTTACTAGCAAAATTGGTAATTTTGATTTGCCCTATTTACAGTGATTTGACTGATGTGGTCACTTTCCCGTATCAGCAGTTATTCATATTATTTGGAATTGAAAACAATATATATCCTAATTATAACCCATCAGAGGTTAAACAGGATATTTTTCATCATTAAATTAAAAAAGATAAACTTCATTAATTCATTACGCTTTAGCTCCCCAAGGATATAAGCCTTCAACAATCTCATGCACGGTTCTCTTATTCCTTGACATCAGCTCAAGGTCTTTACATTTGCTTACATTTAGTTAAGTCTTTCCGTGAACTTCAACATTCGATTTACCATATTCAGGTTTTTGAAAACCCAGTGTCTGTGCTTTCTTCCATCTTCATAAAACCTAGATGGCCATTAACTTCCATCATCATTATCTCCCCTTATGCTCGCTTTGGAGCATGGAGCCTCCAGTGAAGCTGGCCCCCATGTGGGAAGCATGCTTCCAAGCACATAATCCCGCAGCATTGGTTTCTGTAGCTATTGATTTTTCATGATGATGTTTGTGTATGGTATTTATAATATTTATAGAAGGTGTGATTTTTGTATAAACCCATTGGGATTCTTGCCGATGGTACTGAGTTCATGCACTGTGCTGATATCCTCCTTGTGTGATTTAAGGGAAGAGATCGGAGCACTGATGGAATTGTCCGTGTGCAGTGAAGATAGTCCTTAAAACCAAGCCATACCATGATGTTGTTGTTGCTAGCCCTATGCCCAACCTCATGATATTTTACCTCTTTTGACAAGCCTGAGGAAGCAGTATTCCCATTCTTTCTTTGCTGTCCTCAGAGACCCCTGGGTCTACATGGAGCATGCCATCTATTCAGTACACTCAAAACGGGACAAATGGATGTTTGCCCACAGATGGATGTTTGCCCACAAATAGATGTTTGCCCACACATGGATGTTTGTCCGTTTGGAGACTTAAAGCATGTCCTCCTAGAATGTCTGCTCCACAAGAGAAGCAGACTTATGACATGGCCTTGACCAACAAAAACTGTGTGGCGAAGAAAGAAAGAAACTTGAAACAAATTACTCACTTTATGAGAGAAATAGATGTGTTTATGATAGTAAATGCCAATGAGGAAAAAGGAATTACTAGCTTAGAGGTGGGACACAGAGTGCAAAAACAATGTAAAAATTAGCACAACACAATGAGCTAAGGAGAAAAAATGTATGAAGTAACAGCCTAGGTGCAAGTAAAGTAAAATGTAAAGACAATAGATGAAACATACTGTTACGGTGTACATTGGCCACACTGGCCACCAGATTAGCCTTATGGTGTTACGGTGTGCATTTGAAGATTCATGCGAATGTGTGGGTTCAATGGTAGTTCAACTGATACATGCAAAAACCGAACACCATAACTAATGAAACTGCAAGTCAAACTGTGGCATCAAAATGCGATCGAAGACTGTTCACGATTCAAACAACATTTAATGGTACTTTCTCCATAAAGTACAAAGGCTCCATAATAATATGCATTCACAAAGATCAGTGAAATATCCTGCTAACGTGTCAGTCCGTCTTCAGTATCAATTAGACTGGCAGAATTACCAATGGTGAATATCGTGGTCGTCATCCATTACATGCATCGTCATCTGACTTTATGGAATATTAATATAATTTTTGAAAATTACTTCTCGAAGAAATGCCTCCAGCATTGGCATAAATATAAGAAGTATCGATCTTCAATCAGATCTGCGAACACTTTCGTAGAACATTATTTTAGAAATCCATATTCTGACGGACACATCTGAGGAGCCTAAAAACATACGTCTGAACTAGTCGGAGGACACAGTCGAAAAGCTCATGAAGGTTCACCATTTGTATCCAAGGCAGACAGTGATGATGTCATACCTTGATACATCATAAATATATTAAATGGTGTGCGTTTACAAGTAGTGTATTATCGTGTCCGCTCATCTTGCACACAACCATATCTTCCAATAGAGCATTTGACTGTTTGCAAGAATGAGAGGTAACACATACCTGTATTATTTAGGAAACAATTATGGATAGCTGAACTAATTTCAAAGTGAGAGACCTAGAGGCATGATAAAATCAGAGCTAGTGAATTTTAGAAACAAAATATGGGCCAAGTGATTTTCAGAATAAAAGGCAATAAATTAGCAGCAGTAGGCACTGACAGAGTAATTTGAAAATATTGTTTTGTTTGTTTGTTTTTGTTTTTTTTAACTTTCTGAGAAGAAAGATCAGTATTACTCTGATCTTGGTATTACCCCCAAGAGTAAGTTTCATCGTATCTAATAATGCCAGATGAAAGCTACAGGCTACAGCCTATCATATTTTGATGAAAAAATTGTTTGGCAAATTTTAAAACTGCTATACACTTGCCATCTTGCTCTTAACATTTGTTAAAAGGTATATTTTACTTACATTTTAAATTTTACAGCTATGGTCGGAGCTTGTTTTGTCATCTTCTTCTTGGCTATTCTCTATGAATTCCTGAAGTTCCTGAGAGAAGTAACTCTCCAAAAGTCCCTCAGTGCCAGGGGTAATGCTACATACACTGTGGAGAGACAGTCACCTGGGTCTAGTCAGGAGCAGATGGTTATGGAGATAAGGAACCCATCTGTCACGTGAGTACTGACTGATGATGTTTTCAGACGTGAAGAGAAGTTTATAATTGAAATAAAATGTGATAGACAGCCATGCTTTATCCTTAATGTTTCCATTTTGTTTGTCAGAATTCCAAACCTTTAGGCTCATTGCCACAAACACAGTTCATTTCTGGTCTTCTCAATGCTTGATCATCACTCCCCAGTTTACAGCTCCCAGCTTACCATCATCACTCCCCTTCAACTGATACATGCAAAAACCGAACACCATAACTAATGAAACTGCAAGTCAAACTGTGGCATCAAAATGCGATCGAAGACTGTTCACGATTCAAACAACATTTAATGGTACTTTCTCCATAAAGTACAAAGGCTCCATAATGATATGCATTCACAAAGATCAGTGAAATATCCTGCTAACGTGTCAGTCCGTCTTCAGTATCAATTAGACTGGCAGAATTACCAATGGTGAATATCGTGGTCGTCATCCATTACATGCATCGTCATCTGACTTTATGGAATATTAATATAATTTTTGAAAATTACTTCTCGAAGAAATGCCTCCAGCATTGGCATAAATATAAGAAGTATCGATCTTCAATCAGATCTGCGAACACTTTCGTAGAACATTATTTTAGAAATCCATATTCTGACGGACACATCTGAGGAGCCTAAAAACATACGTCTGAACTAGTCGGAGGACACAGTCGAAAAGCTCATGAAGGTTCACCATTGGTATCCAAGGCAGACAGTGATGATGTCATACCTTGATACATCATAAATATATTAAATGGTGTGCGTTTACAAGTAGTGTATTATCGTGTCCGCTCATCTTGCACACAACCATATCTTCCAATAGAGCATTTGACTGTTTGCAAGAATGAGAGGTAACACATACCTGTATTATGTTCCCAACTTATCATCATCACTCCCCAGTTTACAGTCCCCAGCTTACCATCATCACTCCTTAGTTTATAGTTTCCAACTTATCATCAGCACTCACCAGTTTACAGTTCCCAACTTATCGTCATCACTCCCCAGTTTACAGTTCCTATCTTGTCATTATCACTTCCTAATTTACAGTTCCCAACTTATCATCACTCCCCAATTTACAGTTATCAACTTATCATCAGCACTCCCCCAGTTTACAGTTCCCAGCTTATCATCATCCCTCCCCACTTTACAGTTCCCAATTTATCATCATCACTCCCCAGTTTACAGTTCCCAGCTTATCATCATCACTCCCTAGTTTACAGTTTCCAACTTATCATCATCATCATTCATCAGCTCTTCATCTCTTTCTGGAGCACATGCTTCAAGTGCAATTTGGCTATCATTGGTCACATTCATCCTCATAATCTTTGATTTTTATGTATTTTTAGACCCAGTTGTTGTGGCCTCTCATAAGGTGTTCTCTTTTTGTCTGGCATCTGGTTGTGGGATAGAAGAGCCACACCATTGGCACAATTTAAATTGTGAAGCTGTTTTGTCAGAGTTCTCTTAAATTCCACCTCTCTTTGTTGATTTTGTTGTTTTTATGATCCCATTTATGGCCAGTATGGAAATTGATAAGGCATTATGGAGTTCCCATGAAGATCATTAACTTAATAAAGAAGACATATGAAGAGATGACATGCAGAGTTCTTCATGAAGGACAACTTACAGAACTGTTTAGGATTAGAAGAGGAGTGCGACAGGGATGCCTCTTGTCTCCATTTCTTTTCTTACTAGCAATAGATTGGGTTATGAAAACATCGACATCACACAACAGAAATGGAATCCAGTGGAATCTGACTATACAGCTTGATGATCTGGATTTTGCAGATGACTTGGCTCGTCTGTCGCATAACCAATATCAGATGCAAGAGAAAATGAAAATTCTCAATGAGAGGTCACAACAAGTGGGCCTGAAAATATACAGGAAAAAACAAAGATTATGAGAATAAATGCAAGAAATGATAACAAGGTTGACCTTGAAGAAACACCACTAAAAGATGTAGAATTGTACACATATCTTGGCAGTAATATAGACAAAGTTGGAGGGACAGACAGTGATATCAAAATAAGAATACAAAAAGCAAGAGGAGCTTTCATTGCATTGGGAAACATATAGAGAACAAGAGAAATCAAGTCCAACATGAAAATAAGAATCTTCAACTCAAATGTGAAGTCAATCCTATTGTATGGTTCTGAGACATGGAGAGCAACAAAAACAACAACCAAAAAGCTGCAGACTTTTATAAACGGGTGCTTGCGTAGAACAGAAGTAGTATGACAAAGTCACAAATGTGTAATTGATGACAAGAACCAGACAAGTGTCAGTGGAACAAGAGTTGAGAAGAAGACGCTGGCAATGGATAGGACACACATTGAGGAAACCTGTTGATAGCATTACAAGGCAGTCCTTGTTCTGGAATCCATAGGGAAAGAGAGGCAGAGGTAGACCAGAAAACACATGGAGAAGAGAACTGGATACAGAGGTGAAAATGATGAGGAAAACATGGAAAGAACTTGAGCCGATGGCACAGGACAGGAAGACTTGGCATATGTTTGTTGAAGGCCTATGCTCCTTGGGGAGCTAAAAGGTATTGATGAAAAAAATAGAAAAAACAGAAGTGCTTATAAGATCATATGAAGACCTTCATCAGTCATAACCCTCCACTCCCATAGAGCATAGGCCTTCAACAAACACATGCCAAGTCCTCCTGTCACGTGCCATCATCTCAAGTTCTTTCCATGTTCTCCTCATCATTTTCACCTCTGTTTCCAACTATCTTCTCCATGTACTTCTTGGTCTTCCTCTGCCTCTCTTGCCCTCGGGGTTCCAGAACAAGGACTGCCTTGTAATGCTATCAACAGGTTTCCTCAGTGTGTGTCCTATCCATCGCCATCGTCTTCTTCTCATTTCTTGTTCCACTGGCATTTGTCTAGTTCTTGTCATTAGTTCCACGTTGGTAACCTTGTCATACCATTTTAATCCCTCTATTCTACGCAAGCACCCATTTAGGAAAGTCTGTAGCTTTTTGGTTGTTGTCTTTGTTGTTCTCCATGTCTCTGAGCCATACAATAGGACTGACTTCACATTTGAGTTGAAGATTCTTATTTTCGTGTTGGATCCTATTTCTCTTGATCTCCATATATTTCCCAATGCAATGAAAGCTCCTCTTGTCTTTTGTATTCTTATTTTGATATCGCTGTCTGTTCCTCCAACTTTGTCTATATTACTGCCAAGATATGT
The DNA here is from genome assembly GCA_024509875.1 of Oreohelix idahoensis. Taxonomy (NCBI): domain Eukaryota; kingdom Metazoa; phylum Mollusca; class Gastropoda; order Stylommatophora; family Oreohelicidae; genus Oreohelix; species Oreohelix idahoensis. The sequence continues at coordinate 884,386 of JAMPIV010001654.1, read as the reverse complement.
GTATGATTCTACATCTTGTATTGGTGTTTCTTCAAGTTCAACCCTGTTATCATTACCTGCTTTTATTCGCATTATTTTTGTCTTTTCCCTGTGTATTTTCAGACCCAATTGCTGTGACCTCTCATCGAGTGTTTCCAATTTGTCCTGCATCTGATTACGGCTATGGGACAGAAGAGCCAAGTCATCAGCAAAATCCAGATCATCCAACTGCTTAGTCAGAGTCCACTGGATTCCATTTCTGTTGTGTGTTGTCGATGATCTCATAACCCAATCTATTGCCAGCAAGAAAAGAAATGGAGACAAGAGGCATCCGTGTCGCACTCCTGTTCTTATCCCAAACGGTTCTGTAAGCTGTCCTTCGTGAAGAACTCTGCATGTCATGTCTTCATATGTTTTCTTTATTAAATTAATGATCTTCAGGGGAACTCCATAATGCCTCAACAATTTCCAAAGTATGAAGACCTTAACACAACAATAAACAAATATAAGTAGAAATGGTATGGCGACATATAAAAATTACGTGGGCTACCAAAGATTTCCCTTCAAAGCATGGTATCAGGCAAAAGATGACAGGGCAGTCAGAAGAAAATGTGTAATGACAACATAAAATAATGGACTTGTAGCTGCTGTGGAGCCCATTATAGTTGCTGGGGAGGTCTCTGATAAGACAGAGAAAGAGTAGAACTTCTACACCCTCAGGCAGGTCTTACAAGATGACTAACATGAGGTTGTGCATGTGGCTGGCAACCTCATGGAAAAGAATTCCAAAGAAACTACTGCTATAAGAGCATGTGAATGCTTGAGACAGGCTTCCTGCAAGAGGACCAGCTGCCATGATGGCTCCATGCTCCGTGAGGAATGCGAAGGAAAATGATGGTGATTACCTTTTGTGGAAGTATACAGACTACCTAGACAAAAGTGGCAACTGCTAGTCAGGAGGTCAACATCTCTGGTGCCCCCATTGACCAATCATTACACTGGAAGGATCCCTGCTGTTCTCATATATAAAAGGGTTATGTAAGTTGACCTTTATGATAAATTCTCATTTCATGTCTTTATATGTTTTCCTATTTGGGTTAATGAACATATGGGGAACTCCATAATGCCTCATCAGTTTCTGAAGTGTTCTCTGTGTAAGTTATCGAAGGCCTTTAAAAAGTCGACAAGTCCAATATAAGGAGGTTAATTCAGTTCCAAGCTGTGTTCTTCTTTTATATGCTGTGTGGCCATGTAGCCTGTACATGATTTGTTTTGTGCAATACCTGCTTGTTCTTCTCTTACCTATCAATCTATGGCCTCTTTTAAACTGTCAAAGATTGTTCTGTACGAGGGCTGGTATAAAAGGGGTGAGTTCTTTATTTTTGTGTGTGCAAAGAAGCTGCTTTACTGATTGCCCCAGTATATACTTACATTCTTTCATTCACTGGGTGGTTTGTTAGCCTTAAAAATTGTTCTGCCTGTTGTAGTGCTTTGTAGTACTTCTGACATACATGATTTTTGTTTTGTACATTTTTTTTTTTTAATGGGGTAGTTTTCATTGCACTAGTAATAATTCTATCAGCATGATTTTGTATTCTAGCTATTTTGTTGAAGTTGGATAAAGGTAGCGGATAGCAACATATTATAACATTAATTTTATCCTTAACAATAATAAAGTCTGATTTCCAATATCTAAACATAGTATCTTCCCCCCCAACTCAGTCGTCCAGATATAGTAAGTCAAAACTGTAAAACTGTGTAAATGTATGTGTGTATTCTCTTTTATTTTTATTCACCAGCAATTATTTTTACAGGCCAGAAATACAGAAGCGTTAAGTGCATATTGATGATCTTCAGTGAATAAAGATTTTAGTTTATTCATTCATTTATTCTTCTCTTTGTTTATTCGTTTCAATCTTAATTTTGCTTTTCCTTACAACCTGTTATGCTGTCTGCTGCAGAGAGAATTTTTGTCTTATGTATTCATAAAATGTTCTCTCTCTCTTCTCTTCTTTGTTCTTTCCCCTCATGTTCTGAGTTTCCCATCATCCTCATCTTAACCATCAGCTGCTTGGGCCTAATGGCGAGAGCCCAAACACCGCTGGATCAATAACAACAACAACCATCAGCTGTTTTATGTATATTAACTTTTTATCTTGTCATCTTTCATTTGTTTCATATGCTGTTGCAATCTAAACCAAATTTTTGTATGTGAGTTATTTTTAAAGACATGTTTATTTATGAATGTATTTTTTGTTTTATATCTAGAAGCCGTATGCTGACAAGCAGCCATTTTATCCAAACCATTCTTCACGTTATTCAAGTGTTCATCTCCTATTGCCTTATGTTGGTGTTCATGACGTATAACGTATGGCTGTGTTTGGCAGTCATCATAGGAGCAGGAGTTGGCTACTTCCTTTTTGGCTGGAAAAGAGCGATGGTGGTGGACTCCAATGAACATTGTCACTAAGTTTAAGAATATTCTGGACAGAAACCTAATGTTTATTTACTATGGAAATATATTGGTGGCAAGCCAAGAGAAGCTAAATTAATTTATCACCAATGCCAGTTATATAGACACATTTTTCAACCTTGGTCCATGTGTTCCCTATTCGCATAAAAGGTAGGCATTATTCAGAAGTTCGCAAGAGTTTATTGGTTCTACCGTCAGGTTGTCTTTATAATGGGTGGAGACAATCACTTCATGCCCAGGGTTATTTTAAGCATAATAATGTTACTTTTCATTCGTAAACTAGATGTTCATTAACTCTTGTCTATCCTAAGCAGTTTTACCCCAGGCACCAAATTGGATACTAGTTTTTTTTTTCCCCCAGAGGCGACTTCTTTTAAAACAAGTAGTAAATATATTTATATATTTATGAGAAAATATCTGATAAAAATATTTTTTTATGATGGACGTCTAATATGCAGCAAGTAAGTCTGTTTTATATTACGTAAAGCGCAGACATGAGAAATGAAATTATAACTACACGGGCATACCTGGAGAATAATGTACCATATTGTGACTGCTCAGGGGAAGGAAAGAGTTAAAGTGTTGGGCTTAATAATATTTAACTTTTTTGTAAGATTATAATTTCTGACAAACATTTAACAAATTCTGCTTTATTTAGCAACAGTCTGATAAATTTATTACTTGATGCAAATTCCAGAAGTAAAATCTTCAGCTGACATATCCGACTTGATGTGTATTGTTAGTGTGAAATGAAGAATACAAACAAAACAACGATTATAATTGACCACTTCATTCTGCGGCACTGCAGAACCTTATTAGAAAGATGGAATATATTTTTCTATTAACCACTAAAAGCAGGTCAGTGAAGAACTTATTTTGAATTCTACTTTATGCTTGCAATACTTCATGCAGTATATTTGAAGGCCTTTATATACACGGAATATTTACACTTGTTTATGTACTTTTTAAGAAATCAAATAACTGAGATTATATTCTGTGTCCTCTTTCATTTTTACCCTTCTTCAACTCCCTGTGGAGTATAGTAATTTAATCAGCTCACACAAACTCGCCTGCTTGCACTTTGTGTTGGAGTTCTTTCCATGGTTTTTTTAACCCTTTACATCTTCTCCTGTTTGCTTGACCATAAATATTTAGGTTGCCTTTTGTTTATTTTACGCTGGGGATTCCAGAACAAAGACTGACTTGTAATGTTGTCAGCTGATATCTTCAGTATATATCCTGTCCAACACCAACATCTTTTCTTTAACTGTTGCTCTACTAGTACTTGTCTGGTTCTGTCCAGCAGTTCCACATGGGGGATTCTGTTATGCCATTTTAACCCTTCTATTCTTTGCAATGAGTCATGGACAGTTAGTAAACAAGTTGGGAAAGCACTAGAGGCCACAGAGATGTGGTTTTACAGAAGATTGTCAAAAATACTGTGGACAGGCAAAAAGAGTACTGAGGATGTCCTGAAAGAGGCCAAATCACAAAGGAAACTTATTTCTCAAGTTAGAAAGAAGCAATCCAATTTTTTTGGGCATGTTATGAGAAGAAGAAAGCTATAATATATCATAACAACAGGTAAGATTGAAGGAAAAAGAGATAAAGACAAAGAGAGCAATTACTGGACAGTCTGACATCATATCATGGAAGGAGATCAACAACAGAATTGATAAATAGTACTGGAGACAGGACGTTGTGGAGAGACATGATCTCCTATGCCGCTAGGCATGGTACTTGAAGAAGATTCTTTGCAAGGGAGCTGAAGGGTGATAATGATTCTTTGCAAGCACACATTTATGAAAGCCTGAAACTTCTTGGTAGTCAGTTTTGTGGTTCTCCTTGTTTCACAGCCATACAATAGGACTGCCTTGCCATTTAAGTTGAAAATTCATATGTTAGTCATTTCTGTTGACTTCGATATATTTCCCAGTCTTGCCTTCTGTAATTTTATTTTGATGCCACTTTCCAATTCTCCAACTTTGTCTATGTTATTGCCAAGATATATGTCTGAGTCCAAATCTTGTTTCTGAAGTGCAGTGTGGCTGTAGTTTACCTCACTTATTCCCGTAATCATTGCTTTTCTCTTCAAACCCATTTGCAGTGACTTCTTATGAAGTATTATCAATTTGTGTGTGTGTTAAATTGATAATGAAAAATATCCCTTCAACCTCTGAAGGGTTATAATTATGATATATAGTGTTTTCAAGTCCAAATATGTTCAACCACCGATGTTCAAAAGTGGCATCATATCTCCTGTCCAATTATTGTCAATAGATCAAATATGGTGCCTCTGATTTTTGGTTATTGGATAGTAGGGCAGGGTCATCAGCAAAATTGAGAATGTCAAACTGTTTTTTTAGGGTCAACTGAATTCCATCTCTGTTGGTTGATGTTGTTCTTTTTATAATTAGGTCTATAGCCAGTAGGAAGAGAAATAGTGATAAAAGGTATTCATGCCTAACTTTCTTTATCTCTAAGGGTTCTGAAAGTTGTCCTTCCTGAAGAGCTGTGCATTTCATGTCTTCATGTGTTTATTTTTGAGGTTATGGAGACCTCACGGTGACTCATCGGTTTCCAAAGTAAGTCTCTGTCTAAACTGTTGAGGCTTTCTCAGGGTCTACAAATCAAATGTAAAGTGGTCAACTCAGTCCCAATCTCTGTTCTACAATTAAGTGACGTGGGAAGTACAGAATCTACTTTGTCCAAATTCCGCTATACATAGTTTATGACCCTTGGGTGTGGAACTACTGGTTTCGCTTCTGTTAATCAGCTTTCTTACTATTTTTTCTTTCCTATATTGTAAGGATTGTTTTGTTGTTATCTATGCTTTATGCTGGCATTTACCTTTTTTCCTACAACTTCTGCACATATTTCATTCTCTATTTTTTTTTAGTATTTGTTGCAAGTAGTGTTCAGCTTTTGTTTACTCTCCTGGCTGTTCAAGCAGTTGTTACTTATTGGATATTGTGACAATAAACTGTTCTTTTGTTTCTGCATGTATGAGATATTGCACACATTGTCTGTAGCTATGTGTTGCTGTACATTTTCTGTGTTTCAGCTTTATTGTGACTGATAGAAGATGGTGATCTGATGCCACATCTGCTCATCTTCTAGATCATATGATGATGATCTGAAATTCTTGTTTATGAATATATAAATACATCAGTCTGATTTTCTGTCCTGTGGTCTTGTGATATTCATACTACTTTTTGTATTCTTTTATGTGGAAGGAAACACACATCCTCCTGTAAAAAGTTTATTGGGAGCACAGAAGTTTATGACTATATTTCGTTTTCATTTGTGATAAGTCTGATTTTTGCCATGATCTTTTAAAAGTCTTTATTATCTGTTGTTATGCAGTTAGGTCACCCATTAAGAGTATAATAACATTGCTTCTCTTTTTATCTATTTTGAAGTCTGGCATAACATTATTGTTTACAGTACAGTGTAATTGAAAAATTACTTCCTATTTTTAAACTGTTATTTCTTCACTCCAATCCAACTAATTTATATGAAACAAATGTCAAAATAAAAACAATTAACTGCCATTTTATTACATAAATCCTATGTCACATTAACATTTTAACTCAGCAAAAGATCCGGTTTGTTCAACACATGGTTTCATAATGGCCAGAAGTTTTTGTTGTGTCTTTTAATGTCAGTTTATTGGCCATTATATATTTGATTTTGTTTCTGGGAATTTAAAAAACACCTTATTTGTCAAATGGCAGTTATTTTTCATTGTTTTGACATTTGCTTCATATTTACCCAGTGGATACAAGTGTGGATATAAACATTTGAGAATAGGAACTGATTTTTCAATCACCCTTTAGGATTGTTCATTGTCAGTAGGTGGTGATTAATACTGGATTATATTCATCCTATTTTTGTTTTGCCAGTTTTGAATGTTACTGATTCCCATTCCGGGTCCCATTGTTTTGTTACTGGTATTAGTCTGGGTTCCCTTGCTTCCCAGTCTGTTAAGTGATGTGTGCGCTTTACTCCAAGGGTCTATCACAACAGAGGTTATAGAGATTTATGTTTTTGGTGAAAGTTCAGCCTTCTTGCTTTTCTAGGTTCAGGCAAGCCATGTCTTCCTTTTTTCACTCTTGTGCCTTTCCTCTGCTGTCTTATTGAAACAGACTGATGACTCACATAGTTACATTATATCAAGATTATGACAGATTCAAACTTGTTCCCACTTATCATGATATTAATGCAGAATCATACACATATCTTGGTAGCAATATAATCAAAGTTGGAGGGACAGACATGGATATCAAAATAAGAATACAAAAAGCAAGAGGAGCTTTCATTGCGTTGGGAAATATATGGAGATCAAGAGAAATCAAGTCCAACACGAAAATAAGAATCTTCAAGTCAAATGTCAAGTCATTCCTATTGTATAGCACTAAAACATGGAGAACAACAAAAAACAACAAACAAAAAGCTACAGACAATCATAAATGGGTGATTGCTTAGAATACAAGGACTGAAATGGTATGACAAAGTCACAAATGTGGAATTGATGACAAGAACCAGACAAGTGCCAGTGGAACAAGAGTTGAGAAGAAGACGCTGGCGAAGGAGAGGACACACATTAAGGAAACCTGTTGATAACATTACAAGGCTGTCCTTGTTCTAGAATGCCAACGGAAAGAAAGGCAGAGGTAGACTGAAAAACACATGGAGAAGAGAGCTGGAGACAGAAATGAAAGTGTTGAGGAAGATGTGGAACAAACTTGAGCTGATGACACGTGACAGGATGACTTGGCAAGTGTTTGTTGAAAGCCTATGCTCCTTGGGGAGCTAAAGTGTACTGATTGATTGAATGTCCCTTTTTGATCAATAAACACGTGAGCAAGGGAATTGGAAACAGACATAAAAATGTTAAAGAAAAGACATTGAAAGAACTTTAACGGATGATACAGGACAGAAAGGCTTGGCATATATTGTCGAAGGTCTATGCTCCTAAGGGAGCTGAGATGTAATGATGATGAATGTCTCTTGTCTTGTAGATCAGTTTTCTCAAATATCTCATTTCACTTGATGCATTTATTTGTGGTTGAACTTCAGATGTGTTAGAAATTAGCTGCCAGAAAGAAAGTCTGGTATGTTGTAGAATTCAAATGTGTTTGAACTGAATTATATAACTTATAAATTTTGATTGTATTTTAGGTAGTTCAATGTTTTTTGTTTTTAAATTCAGTCAGCTTTGTTTGCGTGACAAGTTGATGGATTAACTACATCGGCCTGAATTTTAACCCCTTAACAACCGCTTGCATACATGCCACATGCTATGGTTTACCCATTATCTGTACAAGGTGTTTGCGTTGTCAGATATGTACACCTTGTACATAATTTTTGTACAGGTTTTCTAACCCATTCCCCCTTATTACTGTGTCTCAGAGTTCTTTTATAAGGTCCTATTGAACACAGGATTTCCCAGTCTGTTAGTGATAATTAAGCACAGAAATAGACTAAATGATGACACCTTCACATTATTTTTACAGTGTAAAATAAACTCAGATATTTATTGTTTGGGTTTTAAAATAAGTGAAGACCTGCTTTAAAAGGCAAAGTCCCGTGCCTCATTTATAATGCAGACCACTGTAATTGAAAATATTTTTACACAAATTAACTCTTGTGATATGTTTTTTTTTCAGTCTTTGTACAGGTGTTGCGGGTCTTTGTACAGGGTTTTGGATTTTTTGTACAGGGTTTTCATCTCCGAGGTGTGGCATGTATGCGCTTGTTCAGGTGCAAACATTGTTTTATTTAATGATCTATTATCTTATGCTGTAAACACCCTAGTGAATATGCATTTCACTTCCTGAGAGCATTTATAAGTTTATAGTTGTGGGTTACAGAGTGGTAAGAAATTTGTGTGTGAAAAAATAGGAAGTTATATGATGTTAGTTTGCTGTGAAAAAATACACAATTAAGTGATGTGATATTTGTTTGCTGTCAACAGTGGTGTGGTTGCTTAGAAAGAAAATTGCCAATGTTATTTTGATTTCTTATTTTCATTTATAATGTAATAATTTTTTAAGTTCATTGTTGTTTAAATTGTAGTAACTGATGTGTTAATTTTCAAATACATTGTTTAAAGCAATGCGTCTGTCACTGTGGACTCCATAAATTCATCTTTTAGAAATGAAATCTTGTGCTAACATTTATTTTCAGAAATCTGGTGTGAATTTTCAAGTTTTCTGCATTCTTTGGATACTGCTAAAATCTTTGTACACAGTAATACCTCACTAAGTTCATAGACTTCAATCTTCATTGTCTTAAGTTGATATTTTTTACTTAGAATTTACTTAAGTACACCTAGATTAGGCCACAAATGGCTCCTGGGTCGACCCAGCCCCAAATGGGTACCAGAGCAACTCTGGGAAGGTTAAGGCGGCCAGCGTGATGCTGACCACATCACCCCTAGTGTGCCGACGGTCAAGAAAATATGGGCCTAACACCATATTCCCAATATGCGTCAATGGGCTTGTAACGGGATCCTTTACCTTTTTTACACCTAGATTACCTTGTTATTTAAGGGCATGCATCTTTTGTGTCTCACCTGGAGAAGAAATAGTAGAAGATGAAGCTAAAGCTGTCAGAACTTTATAGGCAGAGCTAGAGGTGGCACAAAACAGAACAATGAAAAACTGCCCCATGTTCTACAGGAGTCAGAAAGGACAGATGAATTCTTTGTTCCTTAGAGTGAATCTCTATTAGGAAGAAGTTCTGCAATAGAACTGATATTGAAGGAAGTATAGAACTGGTATATGTGTGTGATATTTTGTTGTTTACTTGTCCATCAGAACACTTTACGTTTTCAGATTTAACACGAGAGGGGATGAGGCATTTTTGTGTGTTCTGTAGCGTGGGCATGAATTTTTCAGGAGGCCTCTAAAGTAACATGATTAAGAGGAGTTATTGTAGGAAGACCAGTGTGTTCATACTAGAATGTAGCGATTGTTCTCATTATTTCTTTATTATGCAATAATTCATAATATCTTGCTGTTTCATGCTGGCTTATCATCAGTTTGGGACACAATTTTTTGTAACTGAAAACTAATTTGTTCATTTAGCTTTTGATGATGAACTTGTCCTTATGACTGTGATTTGACTTTCTTTGTCTTTCTTACTAAAATCTTTTTGATAATACTCATGGACAATTTATGTAGATTATTAACATTTTTGTGCAGGTTTTTAAATTAAATTATGTTGTTATACTTCTTGTCAAATTTGGTCCAGTCAAAGAAGTTACTGGATAAGAACACATCCAGACTAACAGTATCGACCATCTTACACACTAGAACATGGGGAAAAATGTGTTCTGAGGTGGAGATGCTGAAAATTACAGATAAATTACCATATGGAGAGGCAGAAATTGTCACCAGACTATAAGGAGTGAAGATAGTGGGAGTTTAATTGACAAATAGAAATGTTGAAGTAAGCTTTACCGAAAGATTATTACAGTAATTTTATTTTGAAAGTTTTACTCAAACCTATTAAAGTACAATTAAAAGTTTTAATTGGAGAGTAACAGAGAAGGAAATGTTGAAATTGTCCTCTTTCCACACAATCTGCCTAAGAAAAATTCTCCAAATCTTTTGGCCGAATACCATCACCAACCAAGAACTGCTTACTTGGAGCAAGCAAGAGGACATGCACACCATCATAACTGGCAGACGCTGGAGTTGGTTTGGCCATGCCATCACCATCACAAGAACAGCTATGATATGGACCCCGGAAGGAAAATGAAAGAGAGGCCCACCAAAAATAACTTGGCGGAGGACTGTGGAGGCTGAGATGCAAAGAGTGAATCAGAGCTGGGGCACTGCACAAAGGATGGCTGCCGACCAAGCAAGGTGGAAGAAGTTTGTTGTCGTCCTACAAGACACCACCAGGCGTGATGGCCACTAACTACTTTGACGGTCGACGTCTAAGGATCAAAGAAGACAGAAGAAGAAAAGCTTTAATCAAAACTATTACAGTGCAAAACTATTGCAGTACAATTTAAAGCTGTAATCACAACTATTTCAGTACAACACAAAGCTGTAATGAAACCTATTACAGTACAGTTTAAAGCTGTAATCAAAACTATTACAGCACAAAAACTATTACAGTACTAACTTAAAGCTGTAATCAAAACTAATACAAAACAACTCAGATATGTAATCACAGTTAATTTAGTCTTAGTTGAATGCTTTTAATCAAAATGAAACCTGAGTCCTGTGAACAGTAAATAAATAAGTAAATAAATAAATAAAGGTAATTAACAGGTACTTCTTGGACATAAAGGATGACACTAGATAACAGACAAGAAAATATAAGTGATAGGCTTACCGGGAATCGAACCTAGGACCAACCAAACAGCCTTGCTGTGACAGTACATCGTGAAAGGACGCTCAGCCAATTTTGCACCCCATAAAAAGTGCATTATTGGCTGAGGTCATTCTCATGACACTCACATGACTATGGTATATAGGACCCATGGACGACCCAGACAGTTTAAACACGCAATCACTAATATAACTTTCCTATCAGGAAGTAAAGACCAAATAAAGGCCGAAATACTTGCGTCCAGTAATGTGTAGTGGAAGACGAATAACACAGAATAGACAGGTAGGTTAAAGTCACGGATGGGTGAACTCTTAAATAAGTGTTGTGCTGTAAGGAACTCAGTGGATTCATAAAATACACAATGCCTCCTAATTGCTTTGAATTCATAAGGCAATGCCATATATATTTTCTATAGTAAACTTGTAAATTTCAGAGCTTTGTTTTATATCAGTTTGATATGTTCTCTCCATATTTCTCTCACCTTTTTCTTTTTAACTTTTTAACTGAAGAACTGCATCTCAAAGCTGTGTGAACTTGTTGTTTCTCCCCTCCCCTTTTGGCATTAAAAAACTTCATGTATTTTAATTTATGATGATTTTATTTAAAATTTTAGAAATAATTGAAGATAATCCGCCAGAAGCAGTTACGATATTTTCAGATTCACTGTTATCACTACAAGCACTAGAACACCAAGGTAAATGCAGCCGGCCAGACATCAAAGAAGAAATTCTTTCAATTTATACATCATTAGGGAACAGAGGCTGCAGTGTGAGTTCCAGCACACATAGGTATAGCTGATAATGAGTTAGCAGACCAGACTGCCAAATATGGAAGAATGAGTTAAAACAACGTAAGAGCAGGGCTTGGAAAATCGGAGATTAAGAGTCAAGTGAAGCTAACTATAAATGAGGAATGGAAGGAAAGTAGTAAAGTCAGACACGCATTCAAACTTCTGAAAGAACCAACAAGGACGTGTCAGGTTAGAGAAAAACTAAAGGTACCACTGAAAAAAAAGTTGTGGCATCTCCGTCTAGGTGCAGCATACTTTATGATAGAGGAACCACACTGCCAAGCATGCCAGGAAGAAAATAATATAGATCACTACCTGATACACTGTAAAAAATGCGAGCAACAGAGGAATGAATTAAAGATGTACCTTAGAAATCGCAATATAGGCATGACAGGTGATACAGTGTTAAGTATAGATGCTCCAGAGGAAGCCCAAATGATAATAAAACGCTATATACACAAAACAAAGGAAAATATATAAGGTTAATAACAGTGACAATAATAGTAATAATAATAACAATAATAATACTACTTCAGAAATACAATTCAAACCAATAATGATTAATCAACAAAAACTAACAAACCATTAAAGAAAAACAAAATTATTGACTACTCATAATATAAGGAAAGACAATGAAGTAAAAAAAAAAAAAAAAACACGACTTAAAGAGAGCAAATTCTAAAATAAATTGAAACCATCAATTGCAAAAAGACAATAGTTATCTGAATATAAAACAAAACTGAAAAAACAAAAATTAACATTAAGTACCCTAATTATAACCGCTGTTAGGTGAACAGGGTATAACAAGGTGGTGGATGAGCAGAGGCAGTATAACAGTCAACTGTTAATTGCTCCCTCTCCACCCATCACCTTTTAAAACAAGAAAAAACACAACAAATTTATGATGAAGTTTATTTTATTTTACTTTTCAGTGTGTTTGTTTGTTCCTGGAACACATTTAAAATTGTGTACAGCACGCATTATATTTCTTTAATATCCTTCATAATGACTGATATGTACAGGCTGAACAAGTGTATTGGTGTAAGACCAAGTGTGACATGTAATAACTTCTAAGATGTAAGAATAGTTTTGGCACTTTCATTGTTGTTATGTTCAGAGTTGATGTCATTGCACCCCCGGCAAACCCATAGGTGCTCAGTCTCCCTCAGTAAATGTTGAAGGGTATGAATGCTACTTTCATTACAAGTTCTAAGAGATCTCAGAATAAAAAACTTTAACTCAACAAGTTGATGATATATAATTACACTTAATGCTCTGTTTAACACATGTGCATATCACGTATGATTTATTTCACCGTAGAATGATTAAATTGTATTAACAACGACAAATGTGTACTTTACAATGTTTAAGCAAGCTACTGAATGTTCTAGTCAGTAGATGAGCTATAATTTTGTTGTGTGTTTTGAATTGTTATCTGTACAGTTAAGAAGAACAACACATTTTATGTACAGTTTATTGTAGCAGAAGTCTGCCTGTAGTGTAAAGATGCTGTTGTGGTGTTGTTTTCTGGAAAAGCTGAATGATTTATCTCAAATAATATTTTGATGTGTATTCAGCTGGATGGTCCCTGCGATTACATTTTAGTTTTTTAATTATAAAAAAAAAAAAATATCCAGTTCTACATCTGATGAGTTATATATAATTAGGGTATATAGTATCTATACATATATATATAATATCCAGAGATCTAAGAGTCTTTTATATTTGGACATGCGCCCTAATATAACCGACTAGGTTGAACGGGGCGTGCCTCGCCAAAATGAGGCAAAAGTTTTACATAAAAAAATATCTATAGTTTTAGGTATGTTTAATTCCCAATATTTGCTTTTGGCATCAGCCCTGTGTGATGATATGAAGTTTGAATGAGAACTTTAATGTATCAACACTGAGCACCACAAATATATAATAGAGTTGAATGAAGAACGGTCATCTCTAAATTATGTAAGACTAATCACAGGTGATTAGAAAAGATGTCTGGTTGAGATATGAAGCCTGACTCAGTGAGCATCTCATATGGGAATGGAGCAGTGTCTGAACAGTGTTCGCTGCATGCAAAAACAAGCATGAATATGTGGTAGCTAGGTTTCCATTACAATAAAATGTAGAAATTTGTGAAAAGTTATTATGTACACTGAAAAGTTCTGACTTAAACACTTACAATGACAAAACCCGAGGATGTGAACTCAGAGAAAAGACAGCAACAACAGCTGCAAGTTTAGACTTAAACACTCACAGACACAATGACAAAACTCGAGGATGTGAACTCAAAGACAAGACAGCAACAACAGCTGCAAGTTTAGACTTAAACACTGACAGACACAATGACAAAACTCAAGGATGTGAACTCAGAGAAAAGACAGCAGCAACAGCTGCCTGACAGAAAGTTGGTAAGACTTGAAGTGCTCAAGTCTGAACTTGCAGTCTTGTTTTATATTCTCTTGAAGGAGAAGATAACATTTTTTTTTTTTTTTTGGTGGGAAAGTTCAGCTTGTATAGATTTGTTTTGATGAAATAAGGAGTTAGAACATATGAATTTGAATAATAAGTAGGCTGGATCAAATTTAGTAGAAAGATGGGTAGAGAAATGTTGCCTTTTTTTTTTTTTGGCTTTTGGAACCTTATGCATAATCCGATTTGTTTTGACAGCATATATTTTCAGTGTCTGTCAGGCCCATTTTGTTTCAATGAGAGATTCTGGTTACAAATTTATTCAGACGATATTTTCTGATTATATTTTCAGACACAAATTTTATGTGTGAATTTTGTTCATGAAGTTTCCATATATTTTCATGGTCTTATGAAGTCTCCCTTTTCTGCTGCCGAACATCTGTTTCAGTTATGAAATTATAGTATTTATTTAACAAGCATAATTGTTTGATTTCGCCTTTAACCGCTTAGTAAATCTCTTAATTTCCTAAAGTGTGTCCGAGAAAACTTGTTTTAATATAATTTAGTGTTTCAAAGGGACCCACCTGACTGACACAGTGTATCCAACTCTGTGATTTAGACTCTACAGTTTTGAAGTTGTAAGCTAAGAAATTTGTTTATGAAAACTGCAGTATCTTCCCAATAGAAAAAAGTTACAAGTAGACAAACTTACGTTTCAAATAAACCAGTTCCTCTTACATTTGAGTAAGACAGGGATCCCGTTACACGCCCATTGAAGCATATTGGGAATATGGTGTTAGGCCCACCTCTACACCTCACGGTAGAAGGGGAACGACTAAGTAAGTGTTAGGCCCATATTTTCTCGACCATCAGCACACTAGGGGTGATGTGGTCAGCTCTCAGAGTTGTTCTGGTACCCAATTCATGAGGTTGGGTCAACCCCAGAGCTGTTTGCGGTCAAAAGAAATCCCACCTCAACTGGAGATCGAACCATGGACCACCGAGCTAGGAAGCCAGTGCACTAACATATCATCAGCTTAAGGTCTTATTCCCCTCTTTTGTGTCTGTCTCCAGTTCTCTTCTCCATGTGTTCTTTGATTACCTCTCTTACCCTGTGGGTTCCGGAACAAGGACTGCCTTGTGCTATCAACAGGTTTCCTCAGTGTGTATCCTATCCAGCCACAAGCATCTTCTTCTCATCTGTTGTTCCACCGGCACTTATCTAGTTTTTGTCATCAGTTCTACATTAGTGATCCTGTCATACCATTTCAATCACCGCAAGCACCCATTTATGAAAGTCTTTAACTTTTTTTGGTTATTGTTGTAGCTGAAGCGCTATAGAAAAATTGTATTCTGTATGATAGTCTGTGACACATGACAACACAGTGTGACTCTGGTATTATTATAATCCCTTAACACACACACACACAGTCATACTACTGCTGACAGTGACCAACTGAAACTCAAGGCTTTATAGCCTATTTACATTTCTGCCCTAAATGAAGCCAATTAATTAAGGCATTAATTAATCCATTTAAGTCACTTCCCTGGCAAAACTTAGTGGTTAAATAATTTCATGGTTCTTTTTTTGGGGACCATGTTTGAAAAAGTGAGTTAGGTTGGGCAAATTTGTTAATAGTGGGCTCAAATTAAGCTTTCTTTGCCTGTCAGTCAGAAATAAAACCAAAACTACTTATATGGAGTACAGAGAAAAGGATTAAAGATACATTGTATAAATGAAATGGTTATTCTTGTGGTATATTTCACTGGTCTTTAAATAATTTTTTTTATGACACACAAAGAACTAACTCTTCTGCCGAGCCTGGTAGGCACACACACAAAAATTCTTTGTCAGCTAATGTTGACCTTCATCTTTTTGAAGTCATCCATTATTAAAAGATGTGTAATAAAATTCATTTTTTTTATTTATTTTAGTTTTTAGAAATTATCCAAGTTATTTTATAAAATAGTGTTATCATTAACTAACATTATCTATCACATAACAGAGAGTGCCAGAATTACAGTGTTGATGGCTTGATTGTGAATATTGTATAATAATGTTGATATATTAAAATTGTTGAATTGGAAAGCAAAGATAAGAATGGCAAGTGAAATGTCACTCGGTCCATTGTAAAGCAATGTTGGAATTTATGCTTCATCAGAATTTGTTTCGGTTTGAAATGTTGAGTTAGAACCAGAAAGATCTTTCAAAGGCTCTTGTAAAATTCTCTTTCTATGTCTCTACTTTTAAACATTTTTCAGAGCATAATCAATGGTTTGTGGCACTTTGTCACGCCCAGTCTTGGCACATCTTTCTTTACCCAGATTGTTCCCAGTTTTTATTCATTTTGGCCCCTGGTTTAGCTTCTTTGTGTTAGATGGCCTTCCTCTTTGTTCTTTCTCCATGTAGGTTCCATAATGACCATTGTCTGGATATAATAAGAAGTGTTCTCAGACTTTGCTAAAAAAAAGTGTGCCAGGAAATTTTGGGTTTTGTAGATATTTAAATTTGGGACTGTCATGTATTAGAGGCTTTTGGACTAATTCATTTGAATTAATTTTCATCAAAATACTTAATGTTTTTAACATATTTAAATATGTTGTTCCCTTGCATAAATGTCTATTGACAGCAGAGATATATTTTTTGTTGTAGTTTATATTGGATGTTACACAGTTGATAAAAGTCAACATTATATTAAAGAGGTTTTAAAAGAAAAATTTTGAATCTCATTTATGAGTAGTTTTCTTTTTTTTTAATTAAATAAATTGGGGGGGGGGGGGGGAAATGGTTTTTGTTTTTAAATTGTATAGATATTTTAGTCAAATAAAATGGCTGTACATTGACTGTAAACTATGACTTTTTGGCTGTTACATTGTTACACTGACTGTAAACAAAGACCTTCTGTTCATGTTTGTCTCCCATTCATTATTATTATGGTCCATGTTTTAGGGACTTACATTTTTTTTTCTTTTATGGCTTGAAATAACTGAAATAATTAGCCATTGTCACCATAAAATTATCACTGTCTTAAACCTTCCTCCCATTGTTTTATACCATCTTTTCCCTGTCTTAAACATTCCTCTTGTTTGACACTTTCTTCTTCATGTTTTACTCATCCTTCACCTGGTTTTGCACCTTTCTCTCTTAGTTCTGTTTTACACACCTTTGTATTTGTTGCCTCCGTTTGCAGTAGCATTTCTCCACTGAAAGTCTATACACAATTTTTAAAAAAAAAATGTATTTTAATATAATGGATAGTATGGAAGGGGACATTTTAACTGGTATTGTTATCTGCATTTGGGGAAGAGAAAAAAAAATGGTGTGTGGCTTAAACGGTGACAGGATTACATCTAGGGCAGGACTATGAAGCAATCAGAAGTTACATCAAATTACGTCCCGTCTCTTAATGAGGTCACAGTATGGCCTTTTTTTATTGCTTGCATAACTTGGTATTCCCGTGTAGTTCCCAGGGGTCTCTGAAGGGACACATAAAGAATAGGACTACTGTACCTTCAAGCATGTCATACAAGGCTACTAATGAGGTTTGTGCATGGGGGCTGGCAACCTCATCATGTAAAACATATTGTCACATAAATTACTGCTGCAAGAGTTTGTGACTACTTGGTGCAGTCTTCCTGCTATTGTGGCTGCATGTTTTGTAAGGAGCACAACCAAAATGATGATAACTTGGTATGAGCAAGATAAAGTGTTTGGTAGAAGTGATAACTTGGTATGAGCAAGATAAAGTGTTTTGTAGAAGTGATAACTTGGTATGAGCAATAGAGGTGGGCAAATCGACACACTCCGCTGTTTCGAGACAGTCGGCTCAGTGATTTAAACTGTGTCGAAACAGTGTGTCGACACAACAGCACTATTGCCTGTATCGGGGAGAAAGAAGTCTCTAATAGACAGTATACATTACTATACATGAACTGTTTTTACTTGCGCGCTACTGTCGTGTGTGAAAATCTATGGCATTTCGTGTGACCACAATTCAATATTTTTACACAAGTCTTCATTATGATGAAATAAAACGGAGATATGATGATAGCTGCAGTATATGTGAAAATAATAAAAAACAACAATAATAATAACAGTAATAATAACACATGATATCAAACTAGAGTAAGCTAGTTTTGGTAGACAATGATTCAAATCCACACCGAGTACACAGATATCAGCAGAGCTAATTGGGTGGCCGGCGTGTTTACTTTGAAAAAATTAGAGTGTTCAAAGCAGGCCTCGGCTTCCTGAATAATGGTGCATGGAATAATGGAAGAGGGGCAGGCGACCTTCTGTCTTGACTGACTGTGTGTGGTGCACCATTTTGGGGACCTCCCAGTATTGACAAAACAGACAGACTGCTGTGTCCGTTTCAGATTCTGCTCTCTTCCTCAGACCTTCAGGTCCTGAGTGTTCCTCTATAAATGCCTTCAGGCAGATGAAGAAGGGACATCCCTCGACACCTCCGGGTATATGAGGCTCTGTCCATTTTGGCTGGAGTGACATCTCGATGGTTTGGTGGTTTTATAGCGATTGAGAGTACACATGAGGGCAAGTTTGGGCACAATGGGCTAATCACCTGTTTGCCAGTCACCTTGATTACATGTTTTGCCCAGGAGCCTTGTGCTCTTCGGGTCACCTCTACACCTCATTTTACGGGGTAGAAGAGGTTTCGATTATGAGATGAGATTAATCACTTTGCAAAACTCAAATAATAAAACTTATATAAATCTGTAAAACAAAATGGTGGAAAAATCCATTTGAGCCTTAAGAATGTACAATTTCTGCTTGAAGCCTGTATTAAACACAGCTGCTTTACACGTGTTGGCGCATTCAAGACTTTCCCTTAAGAAAACAATAAAAACCTTTTACTCTGAGAATTCCATCATGCCAATAGAGGGCAGCATTGGACATCACATCAATGCAATAGAATGAATGTGCTCATTTACAATTTCTGTTAAATCGCCTTGTGGCATAAATACAAAGGAAGTTAGAAAATATTTTTGAGGAAAATATGCAATAAAGTCCTTACTATTTATGCTACAGTGTACTTTGATAAACATTACAAATCAGTGCATTCATTCCATTGCATTACCACGCAATGATAGCTCACCATCAAATGATTCGTTATGCATAGCTATTTGTGTTTAAAGTTAAGCCTGCAAATTTTAATTGAAATCCTGTGTAACTATTAATGAAAATAACATTTCACTGTAACTCCTCCTTTAAATAAAAAGTAAATAAGTGATGGGATATCAAAAGTAGATACAGAAATTGTCATCAGAAGTTATGGAATAAAAATATTATATAATATATTAAAAGACATCCATATTGTTTGCATGCAGACACACACACACTTTTAAAATATATTTTTATTATCAAATTTTCAAGTAACCCAGTAAGTAGTTATTTAATGTTAAAACTGCACACAAAATGAACAATTCTAAATAATTAGTGTATAATATGAAATTATTAATGGGCAGAGACTTGCCAGTATGATAATTATGGCAGATAAATATAGTATCTACAATTATTGATAAAATGTATCTAATTATAACCCATTAGAGGTTGAACAGAACATTTTGTCCATTAATGTTTAAAAAAATGATTAAATCCTGATATATCATCACAACTAAATTGGTTAGACTAAGCTGTAAATGGGTACCCAACTCTGGTCTATAGTTCTAGAAGACGAAGGCTGCAAGAAAGGGAACTGGTCTCCCCACCTCATAAAAAGTGTGACCTAGTATGGTGAAGTCTCTAACACTTCACTCCTCTACAGCAGTATGAGCTATGGGACTGCCTTTACCCTTTGTTAAGGACTTCTCCAGAGTGGACCCATAAAATAAATGGAATAGTTTTTTAAAAACAAATAAATAAATTTAAATACTTGGGCATGTTGAGAAGAACATCTGATGGCAGATGCATCTCAGAGGATAAGAGCTGAATAGTCCAAGCTAAAGCAGCATTCCATAAAAAGAAGTTTTATGCAAAAATAAATCTTTGTCAATAGTAGTAAGAAAGTGAGATCTTCATTTTGATATCCAAAATGCCCAATCCTGTCATGTGGCTTGATGTGTTTACCAAAGATGTTTCATTCAAAGAAGAAATCTTGTCACCATTACATGGAAAACTGTCTTCAATAATAGCAAAAGACTGAACATTCTAACTGAATATTTAACTTAATGGAGAAAAATAAAATAACAAAAATTATGTAGCTAGGGTAAAGTATATTTCAAATCTAGATCCAGGACCTCCGCAAGCTTAGATAAGGCCTGGACTTTTTCACATTGTGAGGCTCCCTAATTGTTTGGGAAGATAGGTACAAATATTAATAGTGTACAGAAAGGCATGCATACTTCTCCCCTTTCTTTTGGATGAGGCTGGAGCCAAATGGTCTGCTTCCCCCCCCCCCCCCCCCCCCCCCCCCCCCCCCCCAATAAGGCCTGTATATATCTGTTAGTTTTGTTGTAAATATTGATTACTAGTTTCTGTTGCATGATAAATCCAACTTTCTGAAGTAAATTTATAAATCCACCCTCCCCCTTCTGAACTCGGCAGGTTTCCCTGACATTGCAACTCCATTCATTAACAGAATAATTTTGACTATCACTCTACATCAAGAATGAGAACTTATACATGGTTTAGCAGAGAGTATACAAAAACCTTCATATAATTTGGTCAGACATAAAAGAAAAACACAGAAAATTTGGCAGACATTGGAGAAACCCGCACACATGTAGAGAAGAAAAAAGAGAGAGAGGAGTTTGATGTACAGAAATAAAATTATATTCTATCTTTTGCACACACTTTGGTCAGATGATAGGTTGACTGTTGGTGGCATCACCTGGGGTCATGTAGAAACAAAAGGGCGATGGTGCCTGTAAAACAAATGTTATGACAATAAGTGGGATATAATTGAGTGTGTGTAGTGAGCATCTGTGTATATATGTTTATGTATGCATGTTTGTATATGTGCATGTTTATGCATGTGGTATGGATGTCTATCTGTTTGTGCATGGTATGTCAAAACCATGTTCTTTCTAATCTGAAACAAAAAAAAATGTTTGTCATAAATGTGGCTAACCCTCTTAATCATCATTATCAGCTGCCATCTCCACAATGAGGTCGGTAGCAATGGATCTTCAACGTCTTATGTCTCCTGTCTTGATGGCACACTCTGACAGACTTTTTCCTGTCCATCTCTTGATGTTATCTTCCCTCTTATGTGGCCGCTGATTGAAATCTCGTTGATCGTATTTTAGGTTCAGATCTCAACCCTACAGCAGACCCACGGTTGTTGTATCCATACCTTAAACATCATACTCTCTCTCTGTCTCTTCCTATTGGACTGTAGTACGCTCAACACCAGAACGACTTGTAACAGATGATGTTGATGTTTATTTACATGTGAGGTGTATGAGATGCTACTTGCATCTTGACATAAATCTTTCAACAGCAACCATTTTCTTCAGCCTTCTAAATAAACAATATAAGCTGGCTGGTACAACTCAATGATATGACAATAGTTAACAATATTTCTTCAGTTATGTCTTTCCTTCTATCAGACTGCTCTACTGTGGCTGTTTGACCTAGCCATTTGAGAACCCTTGTTGATACGTCTTGTTCCCATCTGTTATATACTAAAATGTTTATCTCGATTTTTCTTTAACTGGTAAACAGCAGCTAACATTTGGCATATCTAGATATAGACCTGGCCTGACCACAAGGGATGTACATTTACCAAGCTCTGCTGTCCTTTCTCTAGGCTGTCTACTGCAGTTCGCTTTACTCATGACTGTCTACTGTAATTCACTTTACTCTTGACTGTCTACTGTAGTTCACTTTACTAACAGTTCTTTAATAGTTTGGCAAAACTCAACATACCTGATAATTCGAATACACACATTTCTCTCACTTGGAAACACTGACATCTCATCCTCAGAATAAATAAACACTGTCACATAACAAACGTGGCAAATATCAGACGATGGCGATGGATAGGACACACACTGAGGAAACCTGTTGATAGCATTACAAGGCAGTCCTTGTTCTGGAACCCGCAGGGCAAGAGAGGCAGAGGAAGACCAAGAAGTACATGGAGAAGAGAGTTGGAAACAGAGGTGAAAATGATGAGGAGAACATGGAAAGAACTTGAGATGATGGCACGTGACAGGAGGACTTGGCATGTGTTTGTTGAAGGCCTATGCTCCTTTGGGAGTGGAGGGTTATGAATGAATGAATATCAATCATAAAAATCACATCTCATAAAAATAAATCTAACAGAATTTTCCCTCTTAACCACCCTAACGGTTACACTTACAGCGGCTTCTTCCTCTTGCACGTTTGCCTTCAACTCTTCCTTCCAATATGGTTTCCAACAAGGTATCATGTCTTTTTATATGGCCAAAATATTTTAGCTGTCTAGCCTTATCTCCTTTAATAATTCTCTTTTTAGATCTGTTTTTCTATGACCACTATATTTCTTTTCTTCTCTCTCCGTGAGATGCGCCCCATTGTTCTATATATCCGGATCTCAAGGACCTCAATTCTTTCTTCTAACATGGTTGTTCATTGTCCATGTTTCTACATCATACAGTTTTAATTTGTAAGTTATTTGTTCAGATGTTAATCTCTTAAGCAAACATTAAACAGTGTCTTCTTGCTTTAATCTCTGGCAAAGGAAAACAGCTGTCACTTGATAAATTGGGGGGGGGAGAGAGAGAGAGAGAGAGAGAGAGAGAGAGAGAGAGAGAGAGAGAGAGAGAGAGAGAGAGAGAGAGAGAGAGAGAGAGAGGAGGGGTTGTGTGTTAATCACTGCAATTGGAATCAGGCTTTTTCGGGACCCAAGACGCATCAAAAGTGAGGAATGCAGTAAGCGACCCATAGCTTGACTGCCTGCGTCAGGGTCAGCGAACCAAAGCTGACCAAGACCCTACTCCACCTCCATGTGGTGGTCCTGGAAACAGGCTGCATCACTGTAGTCTGGCTGAGGAGTGAGGATCGAAGAGGGAAGGCAAACCCGGTCCCAAAAAATGCCGTGCGGAAGTCGGATGTGTCGGCCAAAAGGCGCAAATACCGCAGCTGCGCTGTAAACGGACACAACGCAACTAACGTCCTTTTCAGAACGAACGAGGTAGAAGAAGAAGAAGAATCAGGCTTTTTCCAATTACCATGCCAGCTGCTTAAGTTTTTTTTTTTTTTTTCATTCATAAAGAAAAAATATCCCATTCGACCTCTGATGGGTTATTATTAGGATATTGGGTTGCTAATTCCAGATAATAATTTTAACCATTTCAAGTTTTAAAAAACTTTTTTGTTTGTTACTTTTATTTTATTTTAAAATGTCAATTTTTACAATTCAGAAGTTATGTTGTAAGTATGAGTATTGAAGAGTTAAAAAAACAAAAATGCAAAATTAGAATTTCTAATTAACTAATGCACAATACGGAACAAATAATTTGGCAGTGTGTTGCCAGTTAAGATAATGGCAGTAGCTGATCATCATGGTCACTCTCCAGCTCCCAAGAGGAGCACTGACCTTCAACAAGCGTGTGTCAAGTCTTCCTGTCACGTGCCATCAGGTCAAGGTCTGTCCATGTCTTCTTCATCCCCTTTCATGTCTGTTTCCAGTTCTCTTCTCTATGTGTTCTTTTGGTCTCCTTCTGCCTCTCTTACCCTGGGGATGCCAGAACAAGGGCTGCCTTGTAATGCTATCAACAGGTTTCCTTAATGTGTGTCCAGCCTATCTCCAGGATCTTCTTCTCATCTCTTGTTCCACTGGCTCTTGTCTTGTTCTTATCATCAGTTCCACATGAGCGATCTTGTCATACAACTTCAATCGTTCTATTGTCATACCACTTCAATCGTTCTATTGTCATACCACTTCAATCGTTCTATTGTCATACCACTTCAATTGTTCTATTGTCATACCACTTCAATTGTTCTATTGTCATACCACTTCAATCATTCTATTATGTGCAAGATGAGGGGAACTGTGGTAAGACGTGTAGTACAATGGATGGGAATGAAAAACAAATCAAAAAAAGGTGATTTGTCTTATGAGGACAAAAGACAAAGAAAATAGCCAATGTTGCGGACACAAGGCCTTCGTCAAGGAAAGGAAAGAAAGAAAGTGAGGGCTAGATAGGACACATAAGAATCTAATTAAATATAAAAGTAAAACATGGGTACTTCCCTAAAGGCAGCTAAGACCCTAAGCGTGCTAGGTCTTTTTTGTTCTCCGTGATTCAGAGCCAGATGATAGGACTGACGACATCTGAACTGAAAAATTCTGATTTTGTATTGTACGAGTACTTGATTTCTTTTTATCTCCACATATTTCTCAGTGTTTGGGGACACTCCAAACTAACAATGAAGACCAAAGCTGCGGTATATAATGCCTGCATCACCAGCACACTTCTGTATGATAGCGAGACATGGACAACCTATGCTAAGCAAGAAAGAAGGCTCAATACCTTCAATCTACGGTGTCTGCGCCACATCCTCGGAATTTCGTGGAAAGATAAAGTGACAAATGTTGAGGTGATGTCACATGCTGGCCTTCAAAGTATATATAGACTGCTTAGACAGCGCAGACTACGCTGGCTTGGCCATCTCCGCCGCATGGAAGATGGTCGCATCCCAAAAGATATCTTCTACGGACAACTAGCAGATGGCAAAAGAACAGTTGGGCGACTGCAGCTGAGATTCAAAGATGTGTGCAAGAGAGACATGAGGGCACTCATAAATAGACATAAATCCAGCAACCTGGGAGGATGAAGCTGCCGATCACACGAAGTGGCGATGCTATCTGCGGCGCCACCTAAGTTTGGACAAAAAAAGCTCACACAACAATCAGAAGAGGAGAAAACGTCGAAAGGAACACCAGGAAAATAAGCAGCTGATGGCTGGGCTGTTACCTCAGGGGCGCATTTCCATAGTCAGTTATGACTGAAGGGGCTATTATTATATTTCTCAGTGCAATGAAAGTTCCTCTGGCTTAGGGAATTCTAATTTTGATATCACTGTCTGACACCCCCAACTGTTTTTATATTGCTGCCAATGTACATGTATGATTCTACACATTGTAGTGGTGTTCCTTCCAGTACAATCTCTGTACCGTTTCCAGCATTTAATCTCATTACCTTTGTTTTTTTTCCCTGTGTATTTTCAGACCTAACTGCAGTCACCTACTTTTATCTACACTTACTGACATAGAATATTTTAGTTATAACCCACCTGGAGCTGAATGAGATACTTTGTCTATTAATGAAAAAAGAATAAAGAAAAACGTGAGTTGTGTTTGAGATAAAGTTATTAATCTTTGTTCATTCATTTCCCTGTTTGCTATCAAGCATGGGACAACCACGGCAGCTGAAAACCTGCACCATAGCATACATGTGCTCTTGCAGTTGGGGGGGGTGGGGGGTGGCGGCGGCTTTCAATGGTAGTTTGTTATACATGATAAAGTTGCCAGCCCCTTCCTTTCTTTCTTTTCTTCTTTGATCCTTAACCGTCGACCGTCAAAGCAGTCAGTGGCCATCACGCCTGGTGGCGTCTTCCAGCCCCATGCACAACCTCATATTAGTCACCTCTTTTGACATGCTTGGGGGGGCAGTAGTCCTATTCTTTGCCCAGGAACTACACAGGGAACACCGTGTTAGAGGGGAAAAAGTACCCGGTATATAAAAACCAGTCAACGTGAACATCTGGACAAGTATACCCACCCAAAGTATTGACTAAGGCTATACTGATGAACAGCCAAAACCAGTCGAAATGCAGCAAGATTAGACGGATTATAGGCGGTGAGATCAAGTTTAGCACAATCTGTGAAACATTTTTATACATTAATTGAAGAGCACTATTCATTCTAAATTAATATATATACTCGTATATATACTGAAGCACATTAAAAACGCACCACCTGTATAATCCAGGAACAGAGTGTGAAATGTAAATATAAGTGTTTACAAGTTTACATATTTGGAATCTTTATTCATTTTCCTATGAATCCATGCTGGTCATTAATTTGTACATTTGATTGTTATGAAATTCATTGCATTCTGTGCAGGCAAGGGAGAAAACCAAAAATGCAACCAATAAAAAAATTCATTCACACTATCCTCAGTATCTGGTATGTCCACCGTGTGCTTGCAAACAAGCTTGGCAGCGGCTCCGCATGGAACGCACAAGTCTCTGAAGGAAATTCCGGGGAATCAAGTCCCATTCACGTGTAAGAGCAGCTTCGAGCTGTTGCAGATTAGCTGGAGAACCTTGCCTGTAGACTCTGCGTCCAAGCTCGTCCCACAGATGTTCTATAGGGGACATGTCTGGTGATAGGGCAGGCCAATCAATCGTCACAATGTTCTGCTGCTGTAGATATTGCTGCGTAATGCATGCTGGAGAAGCTGCAAGTCTGGATAATTTGTGAACGCAGGAGCAACCAATGCATCCAGAACCTCATCTCGATATGTCACAGCATTAACATTTCCACGGAAGACGTGAAGAGGCAAGCGATGGTGAAAACTGAATCCTCCCCAAATGTGAATACTGCCACCTCCAAATCGGTTGTGCTGACGAACACAGCAATCTGCAAAGCGCTCTCCACACCGTCGCCAAATCCGCATACGTCCATCAGCAAAGGATATGTTGAATCTGCTCTCGTCTGTGAATAGGACAGCATTCCACTGCAGTCTAGTCCATCTGACATGTTGCTCTGCCCATTGCAGGCGCTGCTGACGATGTCTGTGAGTCAAGTTTGGCCCAACATAAGGTCGTCTTGCAGTAAGGCCTGTATCTCTGAGTCGTCGTATGACTGTCATTCGAGAGACTTGCCCACGTCTACCCACTATTGCTCTTGCTGTTTGACTTGCCGGGAGAGAACGATTCCTTAGGTGACTCAGCACAATATGACGATCTTGCGCAGGGGTAGTAACTCGTGGTTGGCCACTCCGAAGTCTATCCCGGGCACTGCCAGTGGTTCCGTATCGTTCATTGAGACGTACAATAGTGCTGTGGTGGCAATTCATCCTTCTGGCAATGGCCCGCGAGCTCATTCCGGTCTCCAACATACCAAAGTCTCGTTGGTGGTCGTTTTCAGATAGTCGTGGCATTTCAAGCACATGTACTGGGTGTTTTGTCTCAACGACCTTTTTATACCGAGTATACTGCCACAACGCGTACACATTTTCAGGGTCATAGCTGTTGGGAATCGTGTTGCACGTGTAACTTTCAAGAGAGGATGGATAGAATGATAGATGGGTGGGTGGATAGATGGATGGAATGATAGATGGGTGGGTGGATAGACGGACGGAATGATAGATGGATCAATGGTGGATATTGGTAGGTAAGTTAGATCATTAGTGGGCAGGACCAGGGCCGGATTAAGCCAAGAAGGGCCCCCATTCAACAAACAGGAAATAATTTTAATATTTTTTTTTTCAAACCCCTTGGCATGATAATGGTATATACTAGTTTAATAGACTGGTATGTTAGTTTGTTAGCATTGCTTACTTCTTTTATTTGTTATTAATGTTTATTAGTATAGCAGATAGTTCATGCAGTTATGATTTTTGACGGGGTAAATTATTTCTTTTAGTTATTTATCTGTTTACTGTCTTTTTAGAACCTTGTGAATGTGATTGCAAAGTGGAAACATTTTCTTTTTATACATAAATCTTTGAATTTTATAATTTTTTTTAAACTTCTGCATGGGCCCCCCGGAGCTCTGGACCCCTAGGCTTCAGCCTAATTGATAATCCGGCCCTGAGTAAGAAGGTAGATATAGTCTCACCTGAGAGGATGATAGACAGGTGGGTGGATAGATGAATCAATGGTGGATATTGGTAGGTAAGTACGCCCACGACGACTGTTGCCTCAATTGGCTATGTGTGGTGTACCCGGAAACGGGGCCTTCCAGTACTGAGGCACAGTTGAGTCCCCGATGTTGCTTATTGGTGCAGAGTTGAGAGAGATGGCTGAGCATCACAATCCCCCCTGTGTTGCAGCATGATGAGAACCCAGCATTGCACACTGAGCTTGGGGGGAGCACTTGGGCACCAGACTTAATACTGGCTCTTGACTGGATGGCCGCATGCAGGAGATTTCTACAATGGAGGGTTGGCAGGTGGTGGGTATCTGGAAGTGGCTCTGTGCAGGACGTGAGGATTCCTTGGGAGAGCCAGAACCAGAGCACAGCATTGTGCAAGCTCTGCATAGTTGGAGAGCCCCCTGGATGACGGGGAATGCACAGTGTGCTACCCCACCTATCCCCAACTGCTAACTTAGAACCAGAAGTGGGGTCCTCTGTATGCGTGCCAGGCCAGGATAAAATGCCTTGGAAAGAGACTGGAGCTCAGAACTCCCTAACTCAAAGTTGCAGGATGGCAGGAAAGACAGGGCTATTTTGAAGATAATGCAACCATATTTTCACCATACGAGCTCGGACGCCGCCTCGGTAAACAAGGTCCGCGCAGAGCAGTGACACCCCAGGCTGCTTGCGAATAGTCTACTACTGGGAACATAAACAGATTAGGGATGAGCCCACTCTCCCGTTGAACAGGTGCTAAAGTCGTAGATACTGGGCCAGAAGGCGCACCGGAAACCACAGTATCACGCAACTCGCTTTTTTTTCTATGGAGAGTACACCGTCAAATAAATCTCGTACTGGTGCTCGCCCTGTGGAGCTCCACCAGGCAGGTGCAGTGCCGGGCTCTGAGCCTCGACAGAGCCCACCCTCAGCTACTGGAGGACCCTCTAGACCGTCTTGTGGAGTCAGCAGACGGCGGAGGAGAACTACTGACCAAAACAAAACAGAAAAAGAGAAACCCAGAGTGCCACTTGTCATGATGCACTGGAATGCAGAGGGAGTGAACAGCAAGCAGGCTGGATACAGCAAAAAGACAGAGCTGGAAAACATCTTGTATGAGAAGCAAGTCAGTGTTTGCTGTATCCAAGAGACTCACTTGAAAGCAGATCAAACCTTTAAAATAAGGGGATATCAATGCTTCAGATCCGATAGACGAAAAGGAGGAGTACTTACTCTTGTAAGGAATAACATTCCTGCACACGAAAGGAAAACCTTCATGGATGGAGCAGAATATCAGCTGTTGCAGCTAAAGGTAGACAAGATGGAAATAGAACTCCTGAACTATTACTGTCCGAACAACAAACCCCTGAGTCTCAGCTCTATACAGGTACAAGCCACCAACTTTATAGCAGTTGGAGACTTTAATAGCCACTCCCAGAGCTGGGGCTATAACCATCTGGATCACAGAGGTGAAGAGGTTGAAACTTGGCAAGATGATCACTCCCTAATCCTAGTCAATAATGCCACAGATACTCCTACCTTCTACTCCAGAGGATGGCACACAACTTCAACACCAGATCTTGCCTTCTCCACACCAGATATAGCTGGATCTATTAGTAGAGAAGTAGGAGACCAACTAGGGGGAAGCGACCATCGCCCAATCTTTCTTACTGTCCAGAGTGCAACTCTCAGTACAGGCCCAGCCATTACAAGATGGAACTACAAAAAAGCCAACTGGGGTTTATTCAGGCATCAGGTGAACACGCTGCTGTCTACCCTCAAGGTACAGAACAGAGACATTAATGAAGTGGTAAAAGACTTCAACAGATGCATACTACAAGCTGCAAAAGAAACCATTCCCAAAGGATGCCGGCGTAACTACATACCATACTGGTCCAGCACACTCCAAGAACGTCAGGAAGCTATGGACAGGGCTAGAAAGGACGCAGAGTCTCAGCCTTCACTTGAAACTCACAACAAATGGAAAAAGGCTGTAGCAGAGTTTCAGAGAACAAAGCTAGAAGAAAAACGGAAAAGCTGGAGAACTAAAACGGCATCGCTGAACCTTGAGAAAGACGGCAGGAAACTTTGGAGATTAGTCAAGTCTCTAAATGAAGAGCGTTCCTCACCTAGGCAGACTATCACATTGGATGAAGGTGGCAAACTTTTCAGAGGAAAACAAGCTGCAGACTTGTTTGCTAGAAGATACAGTTCAGAAAGCAACTTACCCATTAACATAGACCATCAGAGAGAGATAAGAAAAGAAATACTGGCAACCATGGGACAGACAGATACTCCTGCCCCAATGAGGGAACCCATCACACTAGGAGAACTACAGAAGGCTATTTCCAAGCTTAAGTTTCAAAAGTCACCCGGCCCAGACAAAATCAGCAACGAAATGCTAGTAAATCTGAGCTCAGCAGCAAAGACAAAACTGCTTGAGATATTCAACCACAGCTGGTTGAAAGGAACGGTACCCCAAGTATGGAGAGAAGCCATCACAATACCCATACTAAAGAAAGGGAAATGTAAGACCGAGGCTGCAAGTTACCGGCCAATCAGTCTCACAAGCTGTGTTGGGAAGACTATGGAGCGAATAGTCAACCACAGATTGAAATGGTATTTAGAGTCTGAGCAGATCCTGGTGCCGGAACAAGCTGGATTTAGAGAATGCTACAGTATAGAAGACCAAGTTACTTACTTGTCTCAAGCAATAGAAGATGCCTTCCAGGAGAAGAAAAAGGTCCTAACGATCTGGGTCGAC
Organism: Oreohelix idahoensis; assembly: GCA_024509875.1. Classification (NCBI taxonomy): domain Eukaryota; kingdom Metazoa; phylum Mollusca; class Gastropoda; order Stylommatophora; family Oreohelicidae; genus Oreohelix; species Oreohelix idahoensis. Next base: position 853,805 of record JAMPIV010001654.1, on the reverse strand, counting down.
TTCAAGCAGGCCTTTGACAAGGTGTGGAAAGATGGCCTCATTGCAAAACTTAGGAGAAGTGGAATCCAAGGCAACATGATGAAATGGATCCAGTCATACTTGCATAACAGGAGAACTAGAGTTACTCTTGACGGTCTGCAGAGCAGAAAAGTGTTGCTCCATCAGGGGGTACCTCAAGGAGGAGTAATTTCCCCAACACTCTTCCTTGTTTACATCAATGACCTGGTGAAAGATCTCCCTGCAGGAGTGAAAGCTGCCTTATATGCAGATGACCTAGTACTCTGGTGCGCTGATGAAAATGTCACCACAGCAAATTATAGAATGCAGCGGGCAGCAGACATGCTAGTGTCATGGGCAGAGAAATGGCTTATCACAATAAACACAGACAAAACCTCCACAACACTGTTCTCCCTCGCCCCCAAGGACAAATCAGCTAACATACACCTAGGGACAACCGTGATCAAGGAAGAAAGCTACCCCACCTATCTTGGGGTGACATTTGACCAAAGGCTTACATGGAATAAGCATATTGAAAATGCAGAAGGAAAGGCCCGAAGACGACTAGGCATACTCAGAAAATTAGCAGGTACCAACTGGGGAGCAAATGAACGAAATCTAAAGAAGATTTATAATGGAGTAATAAGACCACACTTAGAGTTTAGCTCAGCAGCATGGTCATCAGCTGCTAACTCACATCTGCAGTCTTTGGACAAGGTGCAAAATCAAGCTCTCAGGCTCATTACAGGAGCCATGAAAACTACACCAATAACAGAGATGCAGAAGGTTGCTGGATTACAGACATTGTCCCATAGAAGAGACACAAAAACCATGATCCAGATGGAAAAGTACAACAGTATGCCAATGCACCCAATGAAGGCAAGACTAGATGATCTGGCATTGGGACGTCTAAAGCGTAGCAGCTTTGTGCATCGGGAAAAAAGACTTATAAGACAGCATCAAGAAGACCTATCCATGAAGACAACACCACTGAAGCCCACCCTATACCCTGTACCATGGGAGCAGGCCAGCAGTGCCCTCCAAATTAATACATCAGTCAGTGGTCTCACAAGTGGATGTGAGTATAATGATCTGCAAAAACGAACTGCTACATTGAGTATGATCCAAGAAAGCTATCCCGATCAATCATGGATACATGCCTATACAGATGGATCAGCAACTAATGCTGTTAGGAATGGAGGTGCCGGTATCTTTATCTCATATCCTGACAACCACTATGAGACTAGGCACATTCCCACTGGTAAATTCTGTTCCAACTATACAGCTGAGGTTCAAGCTCTAGAGCAAGCTGCAAATATGATTTATAACACCAACTCTGACTGCCACCAGGTAGTCATCCTCACAGATGCACTGTCTGTCCTGCAAGCTCTCAAGGGTGGTAAACTCCCGCATCTGAGAAATGAACTAAACAAGGTAGCTGCCAAAAAGAGAACCATACTTCAGTGGGTACCATCTCATTGTGGTGTACCCGGAAATGAAAAGGCAGATAAACTTGCAAAAAAGGGAGGAGAATGTGAACAAGAAGATAATGAAGTCACATACTTTGAGAAAAAGAGAGCTATCCAGACTATCAGAAGAGAACAGAACCAACCCAAAGACGACTATCACACTCTTGACCGGCAGGGACAGATAACCATTTTTCGCCTCAGGACAGGGCATAACAAACTGAATAAACACATGCACAAGCTACGATTGTCTGCTTCACCACTGTGCACATGTGGATTAAACGAACAAACTGCTGAGCATGTGTCACAGTGCCAGTTCATCTAATATGTGACAGTGTTATCTCTTCTTATTATAGTAAACTAGGTGACTGGGGCAGGCCTAGTTGTCTACCTTCTATTTGTCAATTTGATCCATTGACCCATCTTCCAAGTAAGAGTATATCTTAGTACTGGCCCTCACCGCCAGAGTTATCAATTCCTGGATGATATTCTCTCAAAATTTCCAACCTGAACTCGTTCCATCCCTTCTTATGATGTTACTTAAGTGACAAATTTCGTATAGCAGTTATCCCCTTATGTCTGTTGTTTTGTTACTCAAGCACTCAACAACCCTTTAGAGAGTTAACCCAACTTGAGAAGTGTTCCATCAAAACAAGTGATTTATTTACATCAAAAAAATTCCATCATTACAGGATGCATGGGGTACAATTTCCAGGTACAAACATTCCCTAACTGCCTCTTGTATGTCCCATTTCCTTCTGGGCACATTCCCATATCTACATATCTATTTATAGCTCTCTGCCTGAGAACATATTCAGTTATGGTTTATACCTATCTTCTGGCCTTAAGGCCTTTCTATTTATTCCGGCTTCTCCCAAGCCTCTCATCAGCTCTTTCCTGAGTTGTTTTCCTTCATCTACCAATCCTGTCAATTTTGACTCAATTTAATCAAATACCATCATCTAAAAATTCAATATATGCAAATCAATACATTGGGTACACCTGTTGCGATATCCTCATACTTATACCTGCTAGAGAGCGCATGTTTCATCCTGTAAATACAATCAGCCTTCAATTGCTTACTCATCTTACTTGTAGCAGTCGATGTTGCAAAGTTCATTATACAATAGCCCAACCCGGCTATTAAGTCCCTGTTCTTCTGTAAAATCTCCTCAACTGCCTACTTAGTCTCAGTTTGTTCACCTCATAGTCAATTTTGTAGCTTCAGCTTCATTTCTCATTATTCTGCGCTCCCCTAGTTGAAGCGTCCATAACCTTGTAATACTTCATTTCGACTTCTGAAATAATTCTATTTAATGTCTATCAAAAGTTATGAGTCAAAGGACCTACTTACTCTGGTTGCACAGAATCCTCACAACACTCATATTTCTTACTATCACCTCTTATCTCTAAACCTATATTTTAAACACCGTTCTGTCTTTCATATGTGAATAGATTCTACTACTCTAACTAGGTCTATAGGATTCTTCAGAAGTATTCATTCTGTTTCTCACAGAAATTAAACTTGAGCCTGGCAGAACAGACATTCCTGCCACTCTACGTCCTTAACTAGGACCGCTCCTCCAAAAATGCGACCGCTCGACAGCGCGTCTAAATGCGTTCTCCTCTATAAAATCATTCTCAGCTGATCTGTCCTTGTTTACTGTAAATTCATTGGTTCCTCCTATTCTTCGCTCAGCTGAAATATTTTCACGCTTATCCGCTGTGTAAACAACTCAGTGAAGTGTCATCCGTTGTCCTGGTAAACTTTTCACGTGCATATTTTTTCCTCTCAACTCACTTAATCCTATAAGGGAGGTAATTACCCATTGTCTCCCTTTGCATATTTGACTCAAGCTTATATTGTCTTCTCTAAAGCTTGCTATATAATTCTTATATGTACATTTTCTAAACCATAATTACCAACTCACCAAATCTACTTATGTGTAATTAAGCACTTTCCTCCCCTGACTTTAATAATTAGAGTCTTCTCCCTTTGATCAAAGCATGATTTCACTCATCTTATTTCCCTTTTAGCAAGACAAATAGTCTTTATTCAAATCTATTCTTATTTCTTAAACCATTTTTTCATACCTTCCCTCTTAACCAAAACCAAATCACCGCTTATAATTCCTGCTTGAGCATTTTATAATGCTCCTAGCAAAGTGAACGGTGACATACAACCCGGGGCCATACAAATGTATCCCATAGGGAGACATTTGTGTTCCATCATCTAGCAAGATACATTTGTGTTCCATCATCTAGCAATCCCATTCTATTCTTTAACATACCATTATCACCGCACCTGTATACATATTCAAAGTCTACATGTTAAAAAATTTCCCCAAAAAATATTTTGAAGCAAAATGTAACGCTACCTCATTGCTGAACCTTAGCTTGAGGCATATCATCAATACTCAAAAAAAAAATAAATCATGGCTCTGCACTTATTATCTATATATATATATATATATATATATATATATATATATATATATATATATATATATATATATATATATATATATATATATATATATACATGTTCCTATTTTTCGACATGGTCACTGCCTCTGGACACAGAGGTTTGTCAGTACCTTTATATGTCTTGAAATATCTGCTGTTAATGTGATTCTTCCATTATACTAGACAGATAAGCAGAAATAACTAGTTAGTGGTGCATCAGTAGATGTCCTAATGTGATAGTGAAAGATGTCACTATGTCAGAGTTGATGTGCCCGACTGATTCTAGTCTTGGATGCATCAGTCAAGTCCTTAACTCTGTCTAAACCAATTTATACATGCACTAGTATCTTTATATGTATTGGGGCGATAGTGAAAGATACATGTCACTATGTCAGAGTTGATGTGCCCGACTGATTCTAGTCTTGGATGCATCAGTCAAGTCCTTAACTCTGTCTAAACCTATATGTACATGCACTAGTACGTCGGGGTTAACAAAATATCTAACCTTAAGATGTAGAGGTAATATAGTCATGACCCTATAACTGTCATTACCATCATCTCTCAAGTAAGCAGTACCCATAATACCAATACTGCAACTAAGTTGTGTTTTTTTTTTCTTCGTTGTCTCTGTATAACCAGTGCAGTAAAAAGTGGGGACGTTTATCCTCAGTGCAATATTTGCCTATGTTCATGAGTAAAACTCCGCTTGACTGAGTGTGGATCACTTCCCTTCTTTTCTTTTTTTTTTTCTTGTCTCTTTTTTTTCTCTGGTCCTGAATACCTTTATGCCTGAAATAGGTAAATTATAGTGATTAACATGCGTTTAATGTACTATACATATTTTAACCAATGTCAGTTTTGATCATCAGGTATGCTGCATCTTGTACCTTGGGAAGAACGCTGTTAAGTTTCTTAAAACTATATGTAGTTATTCTAGTTTGTCACTTTCATAAGATTATATGTGTGTACTCTACTGTGTCACAATGATGAACTTCTATGTATTCACTCTACCTTGTCACATCTTAAGGCTATGTGCTTGATCTACCTTGTCACATCTTAAGGCTATGTGTTCAATCTGTTGTATCACACTCCTAAGACTATGTGTAATCTAGTTTGTCAACTCGACTCTCTCTTTAAAGAAGTTAGTGAGTACTGTAAGTGTCTAAGCGTGCTCCAGTATAAGAATATCAAATTAAGCTAAACACAGTGTGATTTAACTAATTAACGTAACTTTAGGTACTATGTTGGTTAGAGTACCGAATTAAGCACTATAGCTGGGGAATGCTTTACGACGACTACACTAAGCTGGAGATTTGTTTTGCGAGTTCCAACAGTGTAATCTCTCTGCTGGAGAGGCGACTGTCATACTGTGACGACGTTGATATGGATTGCGATGTTGAGTTTATAGTCGCTCTGCAGGAGGTGGGAGGCGAACGAATATTTATATTTTGTTGGAAACCTAGTGAAGGTTTATGTACTTGGCGATGATTTCTTTTGAATCTTGTTCGTAGATGTTCTTGCGGTAATCGTAGCAATTTCGCTCTTGGTGGTGAGTCTAATGACGAAGGTTGGTAAGGGCGTTTGGTAGCTATGCGTATTTCGGTGGTGGTTGTATCATCCACACACTCTATGTCGCTGTCTTCTTGTTCTGTTACATCAAGTTCAGATTCCACCTGTGCTAAAGGCGTATTAATGACATTCTTGTTGCTATTTATGTGCTTCGCTGTAGGACTCTGGGTATGGTGAGTAATGTTACTTTTCGTCACTTGTAAAGACTGTTCGTCATCGCTATCCGAGCTAGAGTATGTAGGCTGGTGTCGACTGGAAGTTGACGGTTGTAGTCCCTGACTACCATGTTCTTCTGTAAAGTTGCTACCGTGGGGGGCTATGTTTCTCGTTGCTGATTTCAAAGGTCTGTCATCTTCGCTATCCCAAGTAGAATGTGTAGACTGGTGTTGACTGGGAGTTGACGGTTGTAGTCCCTGACTACCATGTTCTTCTGTAAAGTTGCTACCGTGGGGGGCTATGTTTCTCGTTGCTGATTTCAAAGGTCTGTCATCTTCGCTATCCCAAGTAGAATGTGTAGACTGGTGTTGACTGGGAGTTGACGGTTGTGGTCCCTGACTACCATAGTATGTTTGACTTGTTATGGACGCATGAGGTTCTTCGTCCTGTGTCGACAGTGGCGTATTACTATCTCTCCCATGTAGGCGATTGTCTCTGTATATTAGTCTTTCTGTCAATTCTGCTGGTGGAATGTCATCTTCATCTTCTGAGTATTCTCTGCAGCGAACTAAACGATGTACAGCGTCTTGGAGTTGACCTGAAGTGTTACATTGTTGTAGGCTAATGTTCTGCTCAACATCCATGTCGTTTTCTTCACGTGAAGTACTTAATGTCTCTGTGGAATCATAATAACTCAACGTGACTTTTCGTATTGGTCTGCTACTGCATAAGGCTGGCGGAGCTGTAGGGCGATGATCATCTAGGCTGGTATTCTCTTGTGGCTGTTAATTGTATTTGTCACTTCATTTTGTTCCATCATTGTTGTCTTCTGCTGCAGCTTCATCAAGAAAGAAAAATCTAAGCCTCTAGTATTTCTGCCGTTATCACCACGACTTACTATTTCCGTCGTCACCTACGACTTTTCACAAAAATTTTCTTGCCGTACTACCGCGGCCTCAATTGTACGTCTTACATCTCCATTACTCTTCTCCTCTACTGCAGTAACCTATTAGTCAGGTGTACTCAGTTCTATCTTATGTGCGGTATAGACCAATTATACTTAGGCTTCTCAAGACTAAGTTGCCGCCATATTGTTTATATTATATATGCTATGCCTGTACTCTCATAGCTTCCTGCTACTATCTCCCAATCTCCTTATCTCACTTACTCATGAATCGTTTGCTTCGGTTTGTCTCTATCTTCAACTTCTCACACTCCCTGAGTTCCTCTCAGGTTTTATGTCGCTACCGAGACCTCTAATTATATAACTTATTTCTCTCCTCCTCTCTTCTCATTTCTGTCATCTAACATTTTCGTTATGACCATGTCTAATTCATTTCTTATCTCTAGAAACTGTGTCCGATACTTTCCTTCTAACAATGTTCATACTGTTCTTCTTGACCCGTTAAACCAAGGCTGTGCTATGATGACTTCTATTTCCTTCTTCAACTCTTCTATGTTTGGTTGTTTTGGAAAATAATATCTACGGCCTTCTTCGTCCGTTGCATGATCAAGCTCTTCCGACAAGTATCCTTCTGCATTTTCGTCGAAGTCTATTTCATCTTCATCTGACGATGCACCGTCTGAGTAACTTGATGATGAGTCTGAGAAGTAGTTGCTATCCCTGATCTTGACATGCCAGCGCTCAAGTTCTTCCAATACTCTCTCCACAAGTCTGCGAAGTTCATTTTGTCTTCCCGATAAGTCTGTATCAAGCTTTCTCTCTAGACATGACCGTATATTATCTAGTACTACTTACTGTGTGAGGACTAACTCCCTCCAGTATGTCTTTTATTGCTGTCTTTAACTCCTGTTCACTTGGATTAGGTACCTTGATAATTTTCTTCTTCTCCGGACCGCTGTTAACACTCTGTACTGTTCTTGTACACCTATAAGATGTGTCTATGTCTTGTATTTCTTGTGGACTTATCTTGACAGAACTCTTTCCCACTGTTGTTCCCACATGCCTGCTAGATGCGTCAGCGTTAAGATCAACATATGTTTGTGTTGCTGAACTTGCAACTTTATTCTCTGTTTGTATTGCTGAGTCCATCTGTGCTGATACTGTAACTTGCTTCAGCTGTTCTTGATTCTTTTGTGGATTAAGACTATCATCTCTTGAATATCCACTAGCTAAAGGAGCTTCTCTCAACTCTGGAACCGGCACATGATTTTGCACATTCAGGTCAATTCTTTCTGGATCTTTGCATTTGACAGTTTCTTGTTTCTCATCTTGTAATTTATCTTGAATGCTACTTTGTTGTACGTTATCAATTATATTCTTGTTACTTTGACTTGACTTTCCCATCTGAAGAAGTAATGTCTTTATGTCTTCTAGAACACCTATTCCTTTTGATACCAGATTGTTCAGCATCTCATCAACAGTCTCTACTTCTGAAATATTAGCAATTGTTTGGACTTTTCTGCACCGTTTATCTTTCTTCATCTGTGCTTGACTCCATAGCATCGACAAGATTGTACTTGACTTCATGATGTCACTGTCGCTCTTCATATCTCTTTCTTCAGATGTCAGCTTCTCTAACTTATCAACCATTTCAGTACTGTATAAATCAGGTAAGTCATCTGTTTGTACTGCGACATTTGTAACTTGTCTTTTCTGGACTGCTTGTGGACTTGTTGTCATTTCTGTTAATATCTTTGTATTTGTTCTTGTTGGTATTCTGTGATGTTTCTTCCCTGATTTGATTTGCCCGATGTGTGCTCTCCATCCATCTTCTGTTGTGAGGAGGCCAACTTGACCTTTGTTTGATGTTATGTTTTTAAACTCCCATAACTGTCTGGTTTTAATTTCATTGATAAAATTTCTTAATGTTATTCTCTGTGCTCTCTTGTTCAAAGTGTCCCAGTGTTTGTTATAACCATTCCGTCGTGAGTTGTTGTAGTTTTGTTGGTGTTGATACTCCATCTCTCCTTGTGATGTAGCCATGTCACTTTAAGAAGGGTTGGTCACGGCGCCAATTAATCTATATATGTCACCGCTGGACTGGGTGTTTTAAAGACTGGTCCAAGAAGGCACCAATTAATCTATATATGTGACAGTGTCCATTAGTGATATTATGTGACCTTGTGCCCTGTATATGTCCTAGGACTGGTCACAACATAAATTAATAATATATGACAGTGCTATCTCTTCTTATGATGTTACTTAAGTGACAAATTTCGTATAGCAGTTATCCCCTTATGTCTGTTGTTTTGTTACTCAAGCACTCAACAACCCTTTAGAGAGTTAACCCAACTTGAGAAGTGTTCCATCAAAACAAGTGATTTATTTACATCAAAAAAATTCCATCATTACAGGATGCATGGGGTACAATTTCCAGGTACAAACATTCCCTAACTGCCTCTTGTATGTCCCATTTCCTTCTGGGCACATTCCCATATCTACATATCTATTTATAGCTCTCTGCCTGAGAACATATTCAGTTATGGTTTATACCTATCTTCTGGCCTTAAGGCCTTTCTATTTATTCCGGCTTCTCCCAAGCCTCTCATCAACTCTTTCCTGGGTTGTTTTCCTTCATCTACCAATCCTGTCAATTTTGACTCAATTTAATCAAATACCATCATCTAAAAATTCAATATATGCAAATCAATACATTGGGTACACCTGTTGCGATATCCTCATACTTATACCTGCTAGAGAGCGCATGTTTCATCCTGTAAATACAATCAGCCTTCAATTGCTTACTCATCTTACTTGTAGCAGTCGATGTTGCAAAGTTCATTATACAATAGCCCAACCCGGCTATTAAGTCCCTGTTCTTCTGTAAAATCTCCTCAACTGCCTACTTAGTCTCAGTTTGTTCACCTCATAGTCAATTTTGTAGCTTCAGCTTCATTTCTCATTATTCTGCGCTCCCCTAGTTGAAGCGTCCATAACCTTGTAATACTTCATTTCGACTTCTGAAATAATTCTATTTAATGTCTATCAAAAGTTATGAGTCAAAGGACCTACTTACTCTGGTTGCACAGAATCCTCACAACACTCATATTTCTTACTATCACCTCTTATCTCTAAACCTATATTTTAAACACCGTTCTGTCTTTCATATGTGAATAGATTCTACTACTCTAACTAGGTCTATAGGATTCTTCAGAAGTATTCATTCTGTTTCTCACAGAAATTAAACTTGAGCCTGGCAGAACAGACATTCCTGCCACTCTACGTCCTTAACTAGGACCGCTCCTCCAAAAATGCTACCACTCGACAGCGCGTCTAAATGCGTTCTCCTCTATAAAATCATTCTCAGCTGATCTGTCCTTGTTTACTGTAAATTCATTGGTTCCTCCTATTCTTCGCTCAGCTGAAATATTTTCACGCTTATCCGCTGTGTAAACAACTCAGTGAAGTGTCATCCGTTGTCCTGGTAAACTTTTCACGTGCATATTTTTTCCTCTCAACTCACTTAATCCTATAAGGGAGGTAATTACCCATTGTCTCCCTTTGCATATTTGACTCAAGCTTATATTGTCTTCTCTAAAGCTTGCTATATAATTCTTATATGTACATTTTCTAAACCATAATTACCAACTCACCAAATCTACTTATGTGTAATTAAGCACTTTCCTCCCCTGACTTTAATAATTAGAGTCTTCTCCCTTTGATCAAAGCATGATTTCACTCATCTTATTTCCCTTTTATGTATTTTACACTGTACAACCCAATGCCTAGAATCCGGCTTTTGGCTGGGATCATGTGTCTACACACAGGGACCGGTACAGTGACATTCATGTGTCATTAGGTCTCTTGTGTGAGAACACAGAGGATCACTACGGTGACACATGTTGTCATTGGGTCTTCTTGTGTTGGGACATGTGGTCTTGACCAGGGCCGGCTTAGGGCGGGGATAATGCGACCTCATGCGAGGAAAAAATATGCGACCTCAAGCGAGGAAAAAAAAAAAAAAAAAAAAAAAAAAAAAATTTAGCAAGACAAATAGTCTTTATTCAAATCTATTCTTATTTCTTAAACCATTTTTTCATACTTTCCCTCTTAACCAAAACCAAATCACCGCTTATAATTCCTGCTTGAGCATTTTATAATGCTCCTAGCAAAGTGAACGGTGACACATGTTCTACAGGATTGTCCTCTGTATGGCCAGTTAAGAAAGATATACTGGCCCAATGACTCAACACTAAACTCAAAGCTATATGGAGCTAAAGAGGAACTTCAAACAACAGTCGAATTCATCACGAGAACTCGTCTGACGGTGTAAACATCAAAGATGCGATCGCAAGAAGAAGAAGGTAGGTAAGTTAGATCATTAGTGGGTAGGAAGGTAGACAGTCTCATCTGACAGGATGATAGATGGGTGGTTGGATAGATGAATCAATGGTGAATATTGGTAGGTAAGTTAGATCATTAGTGGGTAGGAAGGTAGATAGTCTCATCTGACAGGATGATAGATGGGTGGGTGGATAGATGAATCAATGGTGAATATTGGTAGGTAAGTTAGATCATTAGTGGGTAGGAAGGTAGATAGTCTCATCTGACAGGATGATAGATGGGTGGGTGGATAGATGAATCAATGGTGAATATTGGTAGGTAAGTTAGATCATTAGTGGGTAGGAAGGTAGATAGTCTCATCTGACAGGATGATAGATGGGTGGGTGGATAGATGAATCAATAGTGGATATTGGTAGGTAAGTTAGATCATTAGTGGGTAGGAAGGTAGATAGTCTCATCTGACAGGATGATAGACAGGTGGGTGGATAGATGAATCAATAGTGGATATTGGTAGGTAAGTTAGATCATTAGTGGGTAGGAAGGTAGATAGTCTCATCTGACAGGATGATAGACGGGTGGGTGGATAGATGAATCAATAGTGGATATTGGTAGGTAAGTTAGATCATTAGTGGGTAGGAAGGTAGATAGTCTCATCTGACAGGATGATAGACAGGTGGGTGGATAGATGAATCAATAGTGGATATTGGTAGGTAAGTTAGATTATTAGTAATATTAGTGGGTAGGAAGGTAGATAGTCTCATCTGACAGGATGATAAATGGGTGGGTGGATAGATGAATCAATAGTGGATATTGGTAGGTAAGTTCGATCATTAGTGGGTAGGAAGGTAGATGGGTGGGTGGATAGATGAATCAATGATGGATACTGGTAGATCATCAGGTGAGTAGGAAGGTATTAGTCTTACCTGAGAGGAGAGAATCAACCCATAATTTGAAGCATAATGCTTCTCTCCAAAGCACCTGAAAGCAGCCAATGGGATGAGAATAAAAGCCCCAGTAAAGGCAATAGACACCAAGATAATGGCAAGCATGTAGAGACCTGGACTATGCAGGAGGCTGAAATACCAGAACGATGTGATGACAGATGTACTTGCTGTAAATATCATCAATGTCAGCTGAAACACAGAAGTTAACAGCATCATTTTCTGCAATTTTTGTTTTAAAGAAAAGCTGGGGAAAAACAATCAACATTCTCATTATCAATATTGGCATATTCAACTTTCTCAGCAGAATTATTTATCTGTGTATGTTCTCTAGCTTTCAGACATGAAGATATAAACACGAAGGGGTTAAAAAAAAAAAAGAAATAAAAAGACCTGGTATGGATTGCATAGTGTGGAGTGCAGGATATGTGTAGAGGTATAAAGAGTGAGTGATGAAGAGGGACTGATAAAGATATATGAATTAAAATACTACACCTAATATGAAGATTCCACAATAATTTAGCTCGAGATTCTCAATTTGGATAGAACTGCGATATATGAGAGAGGTAAGCTTCTCATAGGTAGACAGTCTGAGAGAATGCTAGCTGCGCTTGCCACCAAGATTTCTCAGGGTGAGTAAAGTCATATATGGTAAGAGGCATGATTTAAACCCAACAAAATGGCTATTCGCTGAATGTGTTAAAACCTTCTATACCCACATGTACTGTTAGACATAACAGACTGTCTTAACAGCTAAGATGTAGGTATACATTTATTTTCTCAGTCAAACAACTTGTTTAGTATTTTGTTAATTACCTGCAGAAGTGTGTTTTCCTGAATACGAAAAAAATAGGTGAAGGTGGTCCCAAACTGCCGAAGGGAGTGAAGTGTTAGAGACTACACAATACTAGGCCTAGCTTTATGAGGTGGGGTGACCAGTGCCTTTCCTCAATGCCTTTGCCTTCGTTAACTCAAGAACAGAGTCAGGTATCCATTTCCAGCTGAGTAAACTGGAATGTAAAGCTACCAAGTTTTGTATCCTGGAACCGGCAACTGTGTCACAAGAGGAAAGTGCTGTAATTGCTTAACCAATACTAGTTATAAAATAATCCACAAACTTAAGATTTCATTAAATGTAATCAGAGATGACTCATGAAAGTGGTATAGATTATACATCTTCATATACCATGCCAGCTGGCTGGGTGATCATGTATCCCTACAACTTCCTGTTCTCAGTGCTTGTTATAATTTCAGTTGTTGACTTTTTTACATGCCCTGATGTTACGTCAGTGGCGAATCTACATTTTGGGGGTCATGAAGATTGAACTCTTGGAGGAGCCACTTTTATTAAAAAGTGTTGAGGCAAGGGAACGAAACATATTGTAGAGAAAACTAGACCTGGGAGCCCTACAGCTCAAGCTTCATTAGCTTCATGGTAGATCCGCCTCTGTTACAGTTTAGTATCTTCTCTTTCTATTGTCCTTGTCGTGAAACATTCTAAATCCATATATATAAATTAAAAGGTAAATGTAAAGCCTAACACATAAATTCAATAAAAGGGAAAGAAGAATGGTAAAGAACAGTGCTGTCACAATGACTGTACTCGAGATCCCCCCTTTTTTTTTCTACTTCATCTGAAAATTGTAACGCTTTCACGTTTGATAGTAAAGCCTATAGCAGCATACACGCCTTTCTAACAATAAAACGTGTACTGTATTTCTTAGAAAACCTTGAGATACGCAAGCTGATTAATGACCTAGATTAATACTAGCATTAATTTCATTTTATACACTGCGTAATGAAAAGACAGATGAACTTAGGGTAGAGAGAGAGAGGGCTGAACGGAGGAACGTATGCAACACTAACATGCGTCTCGCGATATAAAATTAATGCCACCCCCAAGCGTAAGGCATGAAGCACTAACTTTTTTTCAAATAGACAGTGATAAAAAACACTACCAATACGAGGGTTAGGTTTAAAAACCTGTTTAATGCTTATTAGTAAACATGACATTATACTGTTTTATGTCTGAAAGCTTGACAGTACCGAGACACCACATCGTATCGAAGTGAACGGGTGGTAGAAGAAAATGCATATTTTGAACGCAGCCACTTAGCTCCATTAAATTTATATATTTGGGTTCCTTAGGACTTGCTGACAAAGAATATGTTAAGTGTTACGCAAATAGTCTAGGAATTAACAAATTATAGCCAAAAGAAAATAGTGAGGGTGTCTGACAGCACCAAATCACAATCGCACAGTGGCATGTTTTGAAACCACCATTTTACGGGAAATAGGCCAACATGTTAAATCCGATTTGATTGGCGGGAAGTATATGTAAGACGAAACACGATTAGTCGGACTGCAAATACTAATTTTGGTTGTTAGGGGAAACGTAGGAAGGGTAAATTTTTTCAAAAGCTTGTGTAAACATGGTCCTATTGGCTAGACCCGCTGATATAGTCAATTAGGAGCGTCTGTTCAGTGCCACATTTTAGAATAAACTTACTAAGAAACAGTGCGTTGAGATCCAGCTCATATTTTTCTAAATAAAAGCCTGGGACAGAGGCAGATCGGAATTTGTGCCATAATTCATTGCCAGTCAACGTATTTGTTTATTATTTCCATGAATTGTGGTAAGATTGACATATTTGATATCTTTTTGATGAAAATTGAATGTGAATTGATAATTTATGTCTGTATATGTGTGTGGTTCAGTAGCAAACATGAGGCAATGCCTAGATATTACTCCAACCTGAACAAAACTTGTTGGAGAGAAGTATATCTGCATGGGATCGCCAAATAGTACACTGACACCTATCTTATTGACTAGAAGGAACTAATGCTGGAATTGCAGAGGCGTAGTAACCATTAAGGAGAAGAATACTGGTGTAAATTGTTTCAGATGAAGCTAGCAGTTGGCCTACCGCTCTGAACTCAGTGTTTGTTATGTATTGTGTTCAGTGTGGAAATAGATTATAAATTAGTTCTGAAGTAGGAGGTACAACCTTCTTGTTTCAGGGACCGTGGTCCTAACTTATTGAAGCAGCACCTGGTCTGAGTTTTGCTGAATCCAGAGGCTGGTAGCTTACTCCTTGGTCCAGATAGCGACCAGTGAGGTGTCTCAAGAACACGGTGAAGCAAGCGAGCAGAGGAGACTGTTTCCTGCCGCCCTCACAGAAGATAAGATTCTGTGGCCAGAGCAGCTCAATTTTATGTGCCCCCTCTAAAATTGACAATATATTAAATAAAGAGGGACAATAAATTGTTTTAAATGACAGGAACTGTGAACTTTTCCCAATACTATTTCCACCATAAGCAAACACTTGAAGTCATGATGACAAACAACAACCAAGCTTGAACAAGCCAGTATTACCTCATAGTACTACATCACAACTTACACACATATGATAATAATAATAATATATGTCAATACAAAGAGTCTATCTATAAATTGTGTACATATAACTTGTAATTACATTTGATTGTGATTCCTGGTTCACTGTGTAGTTGAATCAGGATATCTATTATTGAAAGGAATTAATACATATATTTTTAAACTTTAACACTTGACTCATTTAAGATAGTCTTATAGAGTGTTATATGTGTGTGAGTGTCACAGTGTTGTAAAGTGTTGTGGAATAAATTAAATTGTTTATCTGTCTGTTGTTGTTGTGACTTACACTTCATCATTATCATAACCCTAGACATTCAACGTAGTCATCACAATATTCCAGAATAATTCTGACTGAGGTATAAATGTGGTAGCAAGTAAGGTCATCTGTAATACACCACACTTATTAGATACAGATACCTTCACAGCTGATCTCAGTCATTACACTAAGTTCCCTATAACTATTTATATCATCCCACTTTACCACAGTCCTTTGCCTCTACTTTTTTTTATTAATCTTTCCTGTTGTCACAATGTATTCCAGCTTTCCCCTTCTCAAAACATACACAAAGAAAGTTTACTTCTAATGTGACTAATAAGCTACTTTTGAGCAGTGACCTTCAGCTGTCCATTTTACCCTAAACATTCTTCTATAAAATTGCATCTCTCTGCCCTCCAGTGATCTTCTTGCTTGTTTACTGAATACCACTTCCTAAACCTGGCAAAGACCCAACACTGCTCAGCAGCTATCGAATTATCACACTACAGAATGTATATGGTAAATTACTTGAAAAGATAGTTGCAAGACAAGTAAGGAGCCACCTCGAAAATGCACACATCCTTCCTGATACCCTGGGTAGCTATAGGCCTATGAAAACAACATGGGGTAACACTGGAGCATTTGCGAACAATGTGTACGAGGGATTCCAGGGCAAAAGAGAAACGGTGGCTGTCGCAATTGACCTAGAGGATGCTTATAACAGTGTGGACTTTGCAACCCTAATAGACTGTATAATGGCATGTGGTGTAAACCCTTGGAAAACAAGGTGGATAGCAGCTGCCTTAATGGAGATCTGCTGCATTAATGGAGAGATCTGTTGCATTTCACTTGGGAACTTGGACATTATATGTCCACAACCAATGCACATTTGCCCCAGGGTTCACCATTATCACCAGTGCTGTTCTGTTTAACATCTAAACAGGAAAATTAGCAAATTTTCAACCAACAGGACTGGGATAAACATTAACTTTTGCAGATGACATACTCAAGTACAGAACTGGCTCAGACAGACAGGAAATAGTCCAAGGCATACAAGAGACACTACTGGCAGTTTCTAAATGGTGTGAGGAAAGCGGATCAAAGGTCAGTCCCAACAAGGCCTGTGTGATGTGGTGCTATTTGAACAACTCCATAGTGAAAGCAGACCTTCCAGACCTTTCAATGGGCAGAACATTGAAAGGCAAGACAGGCTGAAGTATCTGGAAGTAACGTTTGATCGTGGGTTATCATTCAAGTATTATGTCAAACTGATCATACAGAAGTTGTTTCTCCTGCATCATCAGCTCATAATTTCAGTAATCGAGTATGGGCTAGGAATACTCACGCTGTCATTGTCACAATGTGAATGACTGGAACGCATTCAAAATGAAGGGATGCGACTAGTTTTGGGCTGTATGCATGATACCCATATTGTGACAATGAAATACATGCTCGGATTGCTGTCGATTATATCCAGATATGTTATGGCCCAGGCAAAAGCCTATATGCAGGTAACTACCGTCAAAAGACACCCCATGCATGAGAACGTAGCCAACATCAAAGGAGCAAGAATCAAGAGGGGGATGTCATGGATGGCACAGATAGAGGCTACGGTTGGTCAGGTGACCAGGGTTGAAAATATATCCAAAAGGGAAGAGTGGAGTAAGTCAAGGGAAAACTGGATAAACTACCCGCGGGTCATCATTAGCCTTGGCAGAGAGTGCAGATCTTGGGGCAATGGAAAAGCAGAGCTGGAGATGAATCAGCTGATAAGTGATCACGCTGGGGATAATCTTCTTCTTCTTCTTCCTCGTTTGTCCTGAAAAGGACGTTGGTTGCGTTATGTCTGTTTACAGCAAAGCTGCGATATCTGTGCCTTTCGGCCAACACATCCGACTTCAGCAAGGCATTTTTTGGGACAGGGTTTGCCTTCTCTCTTCGATCCCTACTCTTTCAGCCAGACTGCAGTGATGCAGCCTGTTTCCAGGACCACCACTTGGAGGTGGAGTAAGGTCTTGGTCAGCTCTGGTTCGCTGACACAAAGTCAAGCTATGGGCCGTTGACTGCATTCTCTGTTGCTGCGTCTTTGGATCCCGCTGGGGATAATGACGCCATTGTGTTCACTGATGGGTCTGCAGTGCGTGGTGAGAAATCAGGATGGGGCTTCTCTGCGAGAATAAAGGGCTGGGTCGTCGCTGAACAGAGTGGAGCCTACATGACAACAAACTCCAGCATGAGAATGGAGGTAGAGGCAGTTACTGCAGCACTGAGGTGGCTATCTGAAACTCCATCAACCAGGGCTGTTATATTGTCAGACTCTCAAGCCATGCTTCGTAAAGTTCAGAACGAATGGCTGCGGCAGGAATGGAAAACATCAATAGAATCCTCAAGTCTTCAAGAACTGGTGTTGATTTACTGTCCTGGTCATGCAGGGGTACTTGGCAATGAGAGAGCTGACAGACTGGCCTCGAGAGCACCCATAGTGGGGACACTGGACATGGATAAGGGAGAGATACTAAGGGCAACAAATGATCGCCTGCTAGATATTGACACTGCAATGGATAAATCAACATGGCTGAGACTGTTGGAGTTTGGCATCAAATGTGGGACTAGCAGAAATGGACATGAGAGAGGATGCATCTGTCGTATGTATAACCAGCGTGCTACAGGTATAATTAGCATTCACACTCTTCGACATCCCGGCGTGATGCTGACCACATCACCCCTAGTGTGCCGATGGTCAATGTTATACGGGCCTAACACCATATTCCCAATATGCATCAATAGGCATGTAACGGGATCCTTTACCTTTACTCTTCGACATTCGCTGAGGGAGACTGAGCACCTATGGGTTTGCCTAGAGTGCAGTGAGGTCTATTCTGATTAACAAATACTGAATGTCTATGACCAGCTTCCATATGTCAGGATTAATTCTATTTAACACTGGTTAATTCTTATTTCTTACTTCAACTGACAAAGGTTTGTTGCATAAAATACAGTTTATTTTATTATATCAATCATTTCCAGTAACAGTTTGTCACTTTTAGCTATTAAAACTGTTTCATCAGCTGCCTCAAGTTGTTTATATTATGTCCCCCAACTGATATTGATGGCATATCCTTCATGGAGCTAATTCTTTTTTACTGTAACATTACTGTAAGTTACTTTTGAGCAGTAGTCTCTAGCTGTCTATGTTATCCTTTTTTCTTCTATCAAACCACACCTATGTGCCCTCCAGGGACTTTCTTGTTTGTTTACTGAATGTCCATGACCAGTTTCCATATGACAGGATTGGTTCTATATAACACTGAAGAACTCTTATTTCTTACTTCAACCAACAAAGGTTTGTTGCATACAATACAGTTTACTGAATGGAATACTGCTTTTGCCTGGGCTGTTCTACTTTTCACCTTTCAGGTGCGTCATCCATTGGATGTTATTAACATGCTCAGGTATTTATTCACTTGTTCTAAAACTATCCCATTTATTTTGAGAGGACTTTCTGGAGAGGATCTGTTCTTTGAGATGACCAGCTATTAAAACTGTATCATCAGCGTGATTCAAGCTGTTTATATGATGTCCCCCAACTGATATTCTTGGCATATCCTTTATGGATCAAACTATTTTTCACTGTACAGAGAGAACACGACAGGTGGCAGCACACATTCCTGTCTAAAACTATCTGACTGCCAATTTTCATTGCTGCAGTTTGTTACCAGTGCATGTTATTTATTATTTTCAGGTATCACTGTTTATGCTTTCTAACATTTTGATAATTTTCCCATGTTTCATCTTGCTATTTGCCTTATTAATGTAGTTTAAAAAGCTATAAAGCACAAGTACATATACACACATACATACATATGTGTGTGTGTGTACAGTCATACACTGCTAATACAGTGAGTTAGGGGCCATGCTCTCACGGTAAAGTGAAAATTGCCGAAAAGCGAAACATAGCCTTACTTTAGCTTGCTAAAACATGTAGGGTGCCTAAAAGCCTAAATAACATGCTTAAACTATCATATATTAAGTGCACAATAAAGCTAGGCCTAAAATAACAATATGAAAGTAAAACAAATAGAGTTAGGCCTAAACAAAAGTAATATGAATAGAGCTAGTAAAGTAAAGATCTTTATTTCCCACATCAAATACAAAATATGAAAAATATAAATTCTTCAACTAACATGTACAAATAATAATAACATTGCAACCTGCGTAATTTGTACGAATATATTTACTCTAGAAAGGCTGAAGGAGATAGCATAGCCTAAAGTAAAATGTAGGTAAAAGTTTTGAAAATTGCCAGTAATACACAAAGAGACGCAGAGCAAATAATCCTCTGTAAACAGACTGAACGGCACAGGTGCAGAAAGACCAAGAATAAAATGGCACAGGCGCGCTTGCTTCTCTTTCTCAGCTGTTGAGTGTGAGTGTGCCATGCCAAAAATCGCAGAATGAGCGAGGCAAGCGCAGATAATTATGAATATGATTGAAAAGTGCTGTATTGCAACGCGCTGAAGTGGCATTCAGTAAATAAGCAAGAAAATCACTGGAGGTCTGAGAGATGCAAATATATATATATATATATATATATATATATATATATCTCTATATATCTATATATATATCTATATATATATATATATATATATATATATATATATGTTGTTCTTTTAGACTTTTCCGTCCTTATTTCCACACTTCATCCCCAACCACCAACTTCTGGTTTTATTTTACATCTCACGATAATTCTTAACTGTATTTTTATTATATGACTCGTGTATGTAAATTTAAATTAAAAACATGATTCTGTCATTATTACTATTTATTAGAAGCTTAAATGTATTATTCACAATGTACAAAAGCTTATGGAACAAATTAATTATAACACGACAAATGTTTCTACTGCAGTGTAAGGGGAGATTACAATCGCAATAATTTTCTTCATCATGGTTGATGTCTGAGGACACCTGTTTATAGCATTACAGGAAATGAAATAGCTACATATTTTCCTAACCAGTGCATTGTGATGGATATCACCCCCCCCCCAGACAGGTAAATGTTAGACAGATTTCACTAGCAGAAGGTGGTTATTTGCTAGTTCAGCTTCGTTTTTTTTTTCAACATCACACATAGGAAATGAAACGGTTACCTTTATTCCTAACCAGTCTGTAGCAATCCCCCAAAAAAGACGGGCGACAGACACACCAATGGTTGAAACAGTTCCAGTCGTCGTCAGAAAATGGTCATCATCAATTCGAAGCTGACCAAACTCCTGTTGGTGATATTTTGGTGGGGAGAATTAATGGAAATATGTAGTGTATGTCTGACTACAACAAAGAAATTAGCTACATTGTAATTATGAAAACAGTGGAGAAAAGAAAGTGATGTTTGGATATTACTGTGGCTGAATGTGATGGAACTTAAATCGAGATGCAACAATCTATGTGTGCAACTGTCATTCATACCATAATTTGATGCTTGAAGTATCACTGTATGCCTGGACATCATTATTCTAAGACTGCAAGTAAAAAAAATAATGTCAGATATCCAGAGGGCCAAAAATCCCTGCAACAAAGAAATTGATTAGATAGCATGTTAAAAGCATGCTGCTCATCAAATCTGGATTCAAAGGGCACTTGGCTCAATTATTATAACCTGGTGGGATGACAGAGAGTGCTGCATGATAGCTGAACATTTCTGAGACTTCCTAAAGGCTCACATCATAATTCATCTCGTATAAAAAGCTTGCTACTAGTTAACCAAGTGCCCAGTCACATGACAGATAAAATAAAGGATCAAAGCAATGTTTACCACATATTTACCTTATAATAATTGTTCTTGATAATATATCCATAATGGTTGAAAGCCAAGACGAACCATAAAATATAGAAAGCAGGCGACTTTAGAGCTTCAGTTGGGGTCATGTCAACTTTTTCATCAATGATTTGAATGTCCTTATTGGAGATGGTATAGTTTCCGGATGTGCCATTGGTATCAAGTACGGTGGGATTGTCTGGTCCTGCTATGCTCTGGTTGTCATCAGAATGTGTCTTAACTGGCTTCGTCTCCACTATCGGCTTGACCTCTTGCAATTCAACCTCTTCAGTCTAAGTAAATAAATAATGTTACAGCTTTGAAAGATTAATAGTCCATATGCTAGGAAACAATAAAACAGGGGTTGGCAACTGGTCAATCATGATCTACCAGTACATCCCAGAGGATCATTTGACAGAACTCTAGGTGATGGATAAACAAAAGAATTGTTAACCCTGCAAATTTTGGACTAGCCCTTTCCTGCCAGAACTTAGAAGTGTGATGTTCCCAGGTTTAAAGGTACTTTCACCACATTCGCTGTGAAATCCTGCAAGCTGGCTTACTAAAATTCACTTTATTCATGAACTGCATAAGAAAGAAAACAATCTTTTCTTTGAAGTGGCGTTTACATTTAGGAAACTAATTTATTGTTATTTTCAAATATTCTGTTGACAGGATTGCAGGAAGCAGGTCATACGGCGGAGCTAAAAGTTACAATTAGGCTGCACTTATTCTCTGAAATCTGAGACATAGACTTTATCGAGGTAGATCATTAGGGAGTTCAGTGGTTCTAAAGTGGATCACCACAGCTCATGGGTTGCCGACCGCTGCAACAAGATATAGACCTTGACCTATGTTTTAGTCACCAATCATGAATGGGCCAATAAAGGTTCTATACAAAACAACAAATGATGTTATGTTAAGAGCACGAAAGTCAAAACAGACGAAATACAACAGAAAACCATGATTGGTGTCACGGTTATGAGCTATGAGAGACAAAACAGACAAAATACAACCAAATAAATATGGCTGGTGTCGTGGTTATGAACATGAAAGACAAAACAGACAAAATACAACTGAAAAACCATGATTAGTGTCATGGTTATGAGCATGAAAGACAAAACAGAACCAAAAAACCATGTTTGGTGTCATGGTCATGAGCATGAAAGACAAAACAGACAAAATACAACTGAAAAACCATGATTAGTGTCATTGTTATGAGCATGAAAGACAAAATACAACAGAAAAACCATGATTGGTGCCATGGTTATGACCTCTGAGAGACAAAAAAAAAAAAAAAAGACAAATACTACACAAAAGTGATGACTGAGGTCATACTTAAATGCCATGAGTAAACAAGCAAAAGCCACAACAGCAATACATGATTTCTTTTTTTGATAACAATGAATGTGTTAATAGTAACTTGTAATCTAACATACGAGTACAGAAGTGATAAATGATATTATGAGCCATGAACAGATAAAACACTGAACTATCTTTCTTTGGTTTGCATTAGCGTTTCCAAACTTGTTCTGGTCACTGCCCCCTTGGCTCCCAGGCAACATCCCAAGTGCCTTCTCTGTTTCCCAGAAATACATAAAAAATTTAGAGAGGAAGTTAAGAGCAACTGCAAATTCAAAACATTTGCAACTAATTGCTCTATATATTTAATTCTAATATAAAGCGACAGATGTGCTTACTTATGAATTTAATTTTTTATTTTACTGTTGTTGTCACTGAAGTCATAATTTGTGGTAGTCACTGAAGTCACAGTTTTAAGTTGTCATTAAAGTCATACTTTGTGATTGTCAATGAAATCACAGTTTGTGGTTGTCACTGGTCATAATTTGTGGTTGTCACTGGTCATAATTTTTGGTTGCCACTGAAGTCATAATTTGTGGCTGTCACTGAAGGGAGCCACGGTAGCATAGTGGTTAGTGCACTGGCTTCCTAGCGCAGTGGTCTGTGGTTCGATCCCCAGATGAGGTGGGATTTTTTAGGCCACAAACAGCTCCTGGGTCGACCCAGCCCCAAATGGGTACCAGAGCAACTCTGGGAAGGTTAAGGCGGCCGGCGTGATGCTGACGACATCACCCCTAGTGTGCCGACGGTCAAGAAAATATGGGACTAACACCATATTCCCAATATGCCTCAATGGGCGTGTAACGGGATCCTTTAACCTCCCTTTTACTGAAGTCACAGTTTGCGTTTTTTGCTGGTCATAGTTTGTGACTTTTGCGGAAGTCAGTTTGTTGTTGTCACTAGAGTCATCGCTTGAAATTGTTACTGAAGTCAAAGTTACTCAGCTAGAGTTGTTCACTTTTTCTTGTTCTCTGCTTCCTTCCATGTTCGTCAGCAGTCACGAAATCCATCAATTATCACCATGATCAATTCATCGCTACCATTACTTCCTCCTCATCTTTCCACAGTAACTAGTTTCTTACCTCGTCCCCTTCATGGGGTGCTCTGAGAAGTGACACACCAATCAGCTGTAGGACGACAGTAAGAGCTCCTAAGACAAGGAACACCTCGGGAACTCTATCGAGAACTTCTGGTTGGCTGAAATATCTGTAAAACAGTCAACAAGACAGTTGATTCTAGCAGCCTCCATTAAACTGTGAAAACATTTGGGGGGAGAGGGGGAGGAGACATGCTACTTTCAATGTCACCCCAGATGGGTGTCGAGAGGCTATTACAACTTCTTCCAATAATTATATTCTCTGTACTGGCAGCAAACCCGGAACCTTTAGAATTAGAGGCAGAGGCCATACCTCTTAGCCACTCCAACACTCCCCCTAAATAATAAAAATAAATTATAGATCTGGTAAAAGGAAAAAAAAACTATTTATTTAATTTAAATTTTACGAATAAAAAAATATAACAGTTAAAAGGTATCCACATGCCCTGAATGTAAACACACTCACACACATACAATCGTTGCATTTTAAAAATATTTAAGGATGAATGTTTTATATATTTATGTGTGTGTGTGTGTGTGTGCGTTTATAAACATACAAAATTACAATTTTTAATTAATCTCACCTGTATAATAGCTCACCCATATTATCTCATATTCACAGCTTTATGACACACACACACCACATACACAAAATTACAGATCAGATTATGATATACAAAAGCTCCCGTAATTATAAATTGATTGATTTTATCATAACGGATAATCAATATCTATCTAAATCTATTGATTATTTTATGATTTATAATATACTTAGAAATAAAATATGTAATTTGTTACATATACTGTTTAATTTGTAAATACCAAAACACTCAATTTCATTGGTGCACTGTGATTAAAACAAAAAAACAATAAAACGAATTTAAAAAATACCGGTTCCTGTAGAAACAATATCGTAAGTAATGAATTTAAATAGCGTTGGTGTTCATGTTTGCAAAAACAAAATAGTTTTTTTAAAAAGGTGGGGAGAAGGGGAAGCTTCTGCCGATGATTGCGGCATATGTAATAGCAACAGATTAATGCAATCCCTGGTCATAAGCGTGCAAGAAAGAAATTAAAATGTAAAAAATAAACAAAAAGAATAATGATATTTTTAAGGTGAAAGAAATATATAGGATGATCTCATGAAAAGTGGCGTAATATGCAAAAATCAAACCTTACTAACATGGCTTTACTGTTACTGAAAAAACGAAAACATTACAAAAATTTTCATATGTGTCATATATAGTAAACAAACAATAAATAAATAGCCAAAAAAAAATTTTGTTCGCTGAAATAAAGGACACTATATATATATATATGTGTGTGTGTGTGTGTGTGTGTGTGTCTTAAAAGGCGGCTAATATCAAGTAAAACAAAGTGCTACATAAATTGTCACTGTAAAGTGAACATGAATACTTTTGGCTCAGAGCGCCTGCAATGAGACCAGCTGTAGTGGTCGTTCCATACGCAGCAAAAACGACAATTTATGAGGAAATAGTGATACTCCGTAACTGTAACCCAAATTAGGATTTAACTGGGTATTTAATTCACTTCTACATGGTAGCGAGACATGGACAACCTATGCTAAGCAAGAAAGAAGGCTCAATACATTCTATCTACACTGTCTACGCCACATACTCGGTATTTCATGGAAGGACAAAGTGACAAATGTCCAGGTATTGTCTTGTGCTGGCCTTCAAAGCATATATACACTGCTTAGACAGTGCAAACTACGCTGGCTTGGCCATGTCCACAGCATGGGGAAGATGGTCGCATTCCGAAAGACACCTTCGAAGGACAACTGGCAGATGGCAAAAGAACAGTTGGGCGACCACAGCTGAGGTTCAAAGATTTGCAAGAGATACATGAGGGCACTGGGCATAAATCCAGCAACCTGGGAGGATGAAGCTGCCAAGTGGCGATGTTCTCTACTGTGCCACCTCATACTGGGCGAAAAGTTCTTACAGCAAGCAGAAGAGAGGAGAAAACGTAGAAAGGAACACCAGGAAAATAAGCAGCGGAGGGCTGTCACCTCATGGGCGCATTCCCATAGTCAGTTATTACTGAAGGGGCTATTATTATTATTCTACGTACAAACTAAATAAAGCTCGCCATCATCATCGCTAGAAACAGTGCTAAAAAATAGACCAACCTTGGGAACTAAACAACATGGCACAAATTTATTTTACTAAAACAAAAATCAACATATAACATGGAAGAGGATATTTATATTATGTTAAAATGACTGTTAAGTCATATTTTTATTAATGGGAGTTAAGTGTTAAAGACTCATATGGACGGGTCGGATTTTTGTTACACACGTTAGTAAGCACGCTTTTAGTGATGAGATGATTTTTTAGTTGGGGCTTTATGCTCGGTAATTTTTGAACATAGCTCAATCTAAGTCTGTGTCAGTCTTTGTTTTAAAAATATGATAAAGAAAGTGTTCGAAGGTTCTTAGTGATAGTTGGGGGGAAGAAACGGCTGAGCTGAGCTGTAGTCTCCCGCGGTTAGTTAGCGCATGAGTAAGTTTTTACTGAGTTGTACTGAGATACGGAAATCTCGGGGAGTGTGTTCCTGGCAGGGCTTCGAGATGGTCGTTCCATCTCGTTAGTGTGTCCAGAAGTGATTATCGAGGGGAATATATTTTTGGAAGTGAATATAGAGTATATTGTTGTAGGGAAGAGTTTCCTTCCAAGATTTATTGTTCTGAGGCCATGGATTGTACCGGCCAGTATTATTATTCATATTTCCTATGATGGATTTTCCCCTGTTATCAGAAGATATATAGCGAGTTGCTGTGTAAGCAACGAGTGGGAGTTTTGATACATTCTTATTCTTGAGGCCATGGATTATACCGGCCACCATCATCATCATTTATATGGATATTATTGTGATAAAGTACATTGATACAGTGATAAAATTATTAATTATAAGTATAAAAGTTAAAATAATGTGAGTAGAAATAGAAATAGTAAAGCTGTAACGCGTCTTCTTTCCCCGCGCCAGTCATCGCATTGAGATAAGAACGTAGTGTGAAACCTTATTGCCGCGCTAGTGGTATTGGATTTTATAACTCGCCCGTCAAGGGTTAACGGTAAAAATTTTGAAAACAACAAGCTTAGTTGTTCCAAGACAGATAGTAAGAATAAAACAGGGGAGGCATAAACGAACGCATAAAAGTGAGAGAGAGAGCGAACACATGCCACAAATTGTCAAGCGTTAGATTCTTGGACTAGCTACCCAAGACGACAGTGCGAGACGATACGGTGGCAGGTGTTCGGTAACGTTATCGCAAGCTTAGTAGAATTTAAAAATACCCCGCAAAACCCAATACTTTTTCGGACTATAGGCACACTGAGAAAATATATAAACACACATACAGCGCTTTCGCTGCAAAAGAGTCCATTTTATGACGTAACAGACTAGTAGCTTCAGTTTTGGAAAACGCAAAAGCGGGAAAGAGATGGCGTTGTAGCCCCTTCTTCTGTTCTTGGTTAGTGGTAGTTATGGAAGGGTACCAACATCTTCACGCGAATGTTCAATATTAGCAAATCGATGTAATGTTCAAATCAAAACTCCAACGAGTGGTAGGCCAAATGGCCAACATGATGATACTCAACTCGTTGTTGGAAATAGTTCATACAATTTATTCACATTGTACAGTGGACGATACGAAATAGTACTTTTGATGCATTAATGATCAACAAGAAAACAGGACGGTGAAATCTGGCATAATATTCATAATGGCAATATATCTTTCCGGTTAGATCCTTACAAATATTCCATAATCAATTTATGATTGAGCATATTGAATTAATGAAGTACATTGTATGAGTAGGCAGTTAGATCAAACAGTAACTTTCATTTGTCCCTTTGACCTTGAGTATGATAACGAGATCCCCGTTATGGCTTCTCACATCTGAGGTCTCTCGAATGAGTAAGTTCCTAACTTTATAAGCCTCATGATTAAGCATCATAAAAATATTTCAACATATTGTCTATGGACGACATCCATTGGCGCATAGACAGATAATATAATTAGATTTGATTCACCTCTGTAATACCGCCGATACTTTCAGTCCGGCTCCTTTGGATATATAATAACGCAGAGACCATTCCATTTATACATAAGGTTTATCCCTTGAATACTTTCAAGACTTCCTAAATATTAACGTTGCGACTACCTTCCTTTCTAATACCAGGGTTGTACAAGTACCAGCTGGAGGTCACACGTAGGAAGACGAATAATAATTCATACGAAAATATCCTTGATTAATAAAATCCATTACCTGGCTTGGATGACCGAAGGGCTATGTCTTAAATGCAGTGAGCCAGTCATCAAGCAAGTACACTAAGTCCGAAATCAAGGACAAAGCATCAGACTCACAGTATGGTTATGGAATCCTGCTTCATTCTCCAAGCAGATACGTCATCTGCCTTTGTTTGACAACAAGCGCGTTAATTTTCAAATCCCCAAAAATGTGCGTTCTCGTGCACAATAAATTTACTATACCAAACGTATTACTAATATCTCGATTGGTGCGTACACTTTTAACAAAGACAGGACCTGAGACTGTCTATATTGTTAAAGTCTGTTAGGACTTAAACAAGGACGCAACAGGCGTGTTTATGTAATGTTAGAAATTGAAACTGATATGGAAAATATATGGAATTCGTTATTACTAGGAATATAATCACAAAAGTTAATTAGTTTGAGAGCTTATCTTCTCTTGATAAATAATATACTTTAAAATAGAAAATCCGAAAGACAATAAGAAAGATATGGACAAAAGACGGTATTGGTTATGACAGACAGACCAACACATGCTCGTCTTTACTTTCACTAACGTTGATTTTTTGACGCGTCCTTGAAAAAGGCAGGAAAAGGGTGCATGTATTCTGTTGGAGGAGGGGTAGACAAGGGGAGAGAAATTATGGGATGGCTTAACACTAAATATATTTTAGCAGGGGAAATCTAAGAATGAGTGAGGAGAAAACTTGTTATGTCCAAAAATCAAGTCTGGTTTTGCTTTTATTTTCAAATTCAAAAGTAGTCGTTAGCTCATTGGCCAACGCCTTTTATAATATTGAAAAAATTCAAAGTCTCGACGCCATTTGTATAATACTGTCCCTCGAACAGGACGTTTGAAATTCTGGGAAGTGTGACTTGCCTTATTAAATTTAATATATAAAGTAAACCAAAAAGGCATCACAGTCCAGCCAGCAGGACATCTGAAGTCTGCTAATCAACGTACCTGTGTTTATTCATTGAATTTATGGTAAGGCAGAAATTATTCATATATATTTTGTTTAAAAATGTGAGTGAGAGATACTGCCATTACGACTGTAAGTAATTAGGTCCCTAGCTGATATATGCAGGGCCTAGAGGTAGAGTTATGCTAGAACACATTGCCAGTTTTGTAAAATGCACATGTTTTGTGGAATAAAAATGTTTTCTTAGGTGGCCAGATGGACACAGCTCACCTATCCTATTGTATGGAAGAAAAGAAAGATTAATATTATTAGATGTAGGGCCGCCTTGAGAGGAGAGACATGTGAACAACACTGGTACACTTTGTAATGGATGCGCTGGGTTGGTCAATTAGATATGACCCAGATCTTTATTTCTTATGTATTATAATTTGTAGAAATAACAGTTTAAGTATGATATCAACAAGGAGACATTATTTCATTGTTACAGGGTTTTTGTCTGGCACTAGCCCGGTGCCAGATGTCTGTGAAAAGTAGTTGAGAAATCTTTTCATTTCCAGTAGTGACAGAGGTCTACAGAGTCCACCCTGTTACTTTTGGGCCAATATCAAAGTGATCGTTTTACAGCAAGAATACGGACAGTTCAAGTTGTGCCAGATAAGTAAAATATCTGGCACCCGACTTTTCATCAGCATCAAAGACTAGTGCACCCCTGTGTAACATAATAAAAATATTCCCCAAAGACTAAAACATTGACAGTTGTGTATTACAGAACTGGGGATGATTAAAGAATCCCAAACAGCCGTCCAGTGTTAGAATCCAGTAATATTAAAAATTTAGTACCACTAATAGTATATTTTAACAGTATATGTTTGGACAAACTGTCCCTTTGGGTTGAAAAGTTGCTTTTATGTATATACCTTGAGTTCTTTTAATTTGGAAAGTCCTGACCAGAAGAATATTAGGTTCAAGACCAATAAAATTGTATAGAAAATATTTACACATCAAAATTTAACCCATGTGTTAGTTCATTTGATCATAGACTTTACTAGTTGTTTATATGTGTGTGTGTTAGTGTCAAATTACCATCACACCACACTTGCATAACCCTAGACATTAGACGTAGCTATCATAATACTAGTCAAGAATAGGTCTGAGTGAGGTCATAAGTGGTAGCAGAAAGGTACCCTGATAACTCAACCCAAAATGTGTTATAATCAGGGACCTTCACAGCTGACCTCATTCAGTACAATAGTAATATAGAACAACAACATTGCATAACATCAAAAACCACCACAATTATTGCACTGAGAGTTGCTGATATAATAAGAATTATGATGTTTTTCCCTCTGATGGATATTTGTTTCTATGGATATTATTGCAGTGAGAGTTGCTGATATAATAAAAATTATGATGTTTTTCCCTCTGATGGATATTTGTTTCTATGGATATTATTGCACTGAGAGTTACTGACATAATAAGAATTACGATGTTTTTCCCTCTGATGGATATTTGTTCCTATGGATTATACTGATGACTATTTGATACTATGTTCTACAACCTATTTGCCAGGGATTTTGTATACCATTATAACTTGTGACAGTGTGCTGTTCCTGATGTCCATGTTGCTGTCATCAATAAACTGTGTATGAGTTAAAAGCTAGTTGAACTGTTTCCTGACCTAACGTTACTGTGGTGTGGATGATGGCAACGTAAACACACTGAAAGTACCCATGACATTCATTTATATTTATACATATTTGCACACTTGTCAGCCACCTGTAAGCCCGACCAAGGCTGATCGCATTCATCAGCGGCTATATATATATATATA
The DNA here is from genome assembly GCA_024509875.1 of Oreohelix idahoensis. Lineage (NCBI taxonomy): Eukaryota > Metazoa > Mollusca > Gastropoda > Stylommatophora > Oreohelicidae > Oreohelix > Oreohelix idahoensis. The sequence continues at coordinate 822,986 of JAMPIV010001654.1, read as the reverse complement.
TATATATATATATATATATATATATATATATATATATATATATATATATATATATATATATATATATATATATATATATATATATATATTGACTTTGTCATCGTCAGTGATCTGACACACACACCATCACAAACATTCAACACCTACAGAGATGTCAACAACCATACAGCAAGATGATCTTGTCAACCAGGAAATAAACGTTAACAATGACCCCATAGAGTTCTGTTTCATTTAGAGCTCCATTTTCTAGGAACATAGTCTGCATGTTAAGTGGGGTATTACTGCACTATCAAGAGCTAGACAACCAAGGGGACACAGAAGACATAATAATACATGGATTGTACATCGCAGGATAGTGTGGAAGCCCTGTGCTCCAGGAGGAGTTGTTAAGTTAATTTATTACTATCAAGAGGCGTTTTACCTTTATATGTTGAAAGGGATCACAAATGTGGAACTGATGAAAAGAACTAGGCAGGTGCCAGTGGAACAACAAATAACAAGACTCTGACCATGGATAGGACACACAATAAGAAAATCTGTTGATAGCATTACAAGGCAATCCTTTTTCTGGAATCCCCAACGTAAGAAATGTAGAGGGAGACCAAATAACACATCAAGAAGAGAAGAGACAGAAAAGAAAGGAATAACGAGCACAAGGAAAGACTTTGAGCGGATCGCACATGACAGGAGGACCTGGTACAACTTTGTCGAAGGCCTATACTCCTTGGGTAGCTGATGAATGATGAATGAATAAATAAATGTTGAATTTCTTTTATTCACTAGCTCTTTTACACAGTCTGTAATTACTCATTTGCAGCTTTCTCATATATGATATACTTACGTTGTACGTGCCCCCTTCACGTCTGGTTTCAAATTCTTAGGGTTAATGAAAAATGTGATAATCTCATTGTAAAATATAGCACCTCCCCCAAAGCCTGTCATTAATGCCCCACTGGCCAATCCTACATGTCGAGGAATCCACTGAAATAAAGAGCCAACAGAATCACGGATTAGACAATTGTGATCAATGTCATCGATATGTATGTTAAGTGGGCTTGGTGATCTAATATTCTTCATAGTTTCTGTCTTTGATGTGTTGATCCTCATGTTGTATCTTTCACATGTTGAATTAAGTACATTTGTGTGTTTTTGAAATTTTTTCTCATTTTCATATATTGGACTTTGGTCATCTGCAAAAAAGAAACTTTTCAGTGGGTTGTATTCCTCACTTTCTGGGTGTTCTGCTAGGATAGCTTCTGTTGTTATTTTGTCAGTATAAACATGATGTATACATCATATCATACTAATTAGAATGTATATTTTTGGCATTTAAAAGAAAGCAAACAGGGTGAAAGATGGGTGTATGTGGCTTTACAATTTAGTAACTTTTAATCTGATATTAGTAATATGCAGTGACAGCTCATTCCTACAAGATTGTAGTGTCCATCCTCACCACAAATTTAAAAACCAAAACCTTTTTTTTTTCAAGTTTTAGTAGTGGCATATAAAAAAGTCCCTGTAACTGTATTGTAATTTGTGAGAAGTTAATGTGATTGAATTTACAACAGGCCCCAAGTTTCGGTTCCTAGCATTTTTTTTACGTTTTTAAGGAAGATTACGGTGGGATTTTTTATCTTATTCGTTTTTTTTATTTCTCTTTGTATAATAATCGAGTTTGGATTTTCTGTGTAGATTAAGAATTACGGTTTCTAGAAAAGATGGTAGTTTTAACTTTTAGACTGGCACCAGCGCGCTGTTTCATTGAGATAATTCGTTCATGGAAGATTTTCCAGTGTAACATAATGGCAGAGCATTTTCGGTTCTTCTCAGTGAGCGCGCTATAATTTTTAGTAAGGGTGAAATCAGATGGGGGTAGAGGGGGAGTTTTAAGCGCGTGGAAACAGGTCAGCAACGGAATTTTTCAGCTTGATCGTAAGTTCTAAAATTAGATCATGACCGCAGGCGATTCCTGGCATGTTGGTTGGTTCATAGATCGACCCGCTTAAGAACAAAGCCTAGCTATGACTCACGCGTAGCGTGGTCTGGGGTAATAAATAAGCGGGGTTCCCTGGCAGAAGTGGGAGATTTTTTGAACTTCTACGCCTTGGGAAAGAACTGCCACAGAGCCGACTTGCTCTTTCGAGAGAAATTTGTGCTGGTAAATATGAAGTTAATTAAGCTTTAATAGTTTATAAGATTTTTGCAGAGTTGTTTCTAGGAGGTAAAGTTAATTCATAGAAGTAGAGCCATCAATGCTATAATTTTAATTGACTATAACTGACAGCGCAATTAGGTATTTTGTGAAAAGGTAGTAGGGAATTTTGATAGTTTCCTCAGAGTAGCTGTTTGTAGAAATTGGAATATTACTGTTATTTGTCAGAAGACAGGGGATCTAATTTTTCCTGGATTTGTGATTTTAAATGGTGCAGCGTAAAACACGCTCGCGGAATTAAATTAATTTTAGTTCATAACGGACATGCCATGAGTTACCCTCTTATCTAAATTATTATCAGAGTGCATTCATTCTTTTTATGAGATAATGAAAGCTTAAAGATGGTAGATGTTAAATACTATAATTTTGAGACACGATGCACGTAATTTCATTGTGATTTTCGAGGATTTGGAGAGAGGGGTACCGGAGCACGTGCTGTGTCTATTTTCTTAGAGGGGTGAATCTGAAAAACGGAAGGAGAGGGGAGATAGCGGGGTATGCATTGTAAAATAGGATTTCAGTTCCTTTAGAGATTTTAATGTACATTGTTATCAGAATCGGGTGTAAATAATATTCCCGACACGTGGGTGAAGATTTCTCAATATTTGAGTTATAATATTAGCGAATAATACGCTAGGGTTTTGGTGTGTATTTAGTTGTTCAAGTGTGGGTAAATTACCAGCGGACTAATTTGTGTAACGCTGTGGTAATAGAACGAGTGGCTTTAAATGTTAGAGCATGGGAAATTGTGTATTTTTCTCGGTGTGGGTAAAACCTACATTTTGAAGTCAGCAGTTACGGGTCTAGTTGGGATTTGTAATTAGTCCTTAATTAATAGACCTATGTTTATAATGGTGAATTCATGGAGACGGGAGATTATTGTCTCGGGTGAAGTCTATTGTATTTGGGTAGCCAGGTAAACACATCGATCATTGTTAAAATAGTAGGGCCAGGAATTTACTGGCAACAGGTTCATTCAGTGGTTAGAATGTTGTGACGGGCTAACCTAAGCCGCCAGCATGTAAGAGATTAAGCCAGCTGAGTCTGGAGATTAGAGTGTCGATAAGACAGTATTTGAGGGAAAGTGGGGGTAGGCATGTTTACTAATCGCTGAAGCGATACTAGAGCATGGGAGCTGTATGGAAGATTTGAAAACTTAAGTGTTCGAGATTTGAAAAACTTAAGTGTTAGAGATTTGAGACTTAAGTGGTTGAAGAGTTGGGATTTAAGTGTTGAAGAGTGAGAGTTAAGGGAGTTAAGTGTTAAGGATATGGGAAATTTGTTGTGCGATATATATTTGTTATTGTTTTGTCCACAGCAGATATTTTCCAGGCGTGGCAGCTAGGGCTACAGTAGTCCTTGAGCGGCTAGAAGTTCGCCGGTCTTCTCAGCAGAAGAAGAGTCGGCAGAGCCAGAAAAGAAGTGGAGTGGTGACACGGGTCACTGGTGCAGAAGTCAGTTTTGTACCCAAGAGAGCAAGGAGCTGGAAGCACAGACTTCTTCAGCAAGAACAAGAGGTTCTTAATAAAATTCGGAGCTATTCACGCTCAGATAAAGCACACACTGAACCTAGGCGCAGGGCCTAGAGGTGTCGTGATTGGTCGGTCATAATAACACCGACGGCCCAGACCCAAGAGAGGGGTAACGGGGCCTGTGATTTTTCCAGAATCGTCATTGATAGTGCAGAAGAGTCCAAGTCGAGATACCAGAATGCCAATTCAAGTTAGCAGCTACAACGGCAGTCAGAGGAAAGAGGGCAAAAATACCTCTGAGCTGCAATAGATGGGGAGAAGGAGAGTAGTGGAGAGTCACTTTTTCTGTAGGAACTAGGAGTGTCAGACAGACACTGAACATAACATTAGAACTCAGCAAGTCATCTGTAAGTTGTGTCGGAGATGATAAAAGGGTTCTGGTCGTGGACTTTGTGATAGTCAGAGAATAAATTAGCCTATAGTAGAGCAGCGGTGTAGGCACGTCATTTGTGTAGAAACACGTCTGCAGACAGACGGACAGTAGGAGTTAGGGTGTGTTTACATGATATCAGGTTGATTAGGAGAAAGACGGATCTGGTGTTAGAGATCCTCCTTCACATGTTGTATTACTTACCTTTCTTCCTTACAGGTTGAGGGGAGGGCGACTGTGTGGGGTTATCATACCTAATCACTTGAAATTAATTGTTATGTTCTTTCCAGGTGTGGGTGAACACGCATGTTACTTCTATTTTTGTAGTATGTTATATGAATTTTTGTGGTGTAAATAAAATCCATTGTAAATTTTCCGGCTGGATCAGTCACTTACTTCAACCTATATGTTGTCTGTAAGTGGTGTCTGTGGTGTTAAGTAATTAAACCTTATCCCAGTCTTGGTAGTTAGAGGTAGTGAGGTTATCGCAAAACATTACGTCACTTAGTGGCAAGGGAGTCAATCTAGGTTCTCGACCCTTGACGCCAATAGCCTCATCTCCCACAGTCACTGTTATTTTCTTCTGAAATCTATCTTCTTAGTCTTTCTTTCCACTAGGGTCTAGTCTATTTAGGTAGGCAGCCTCTAGTCCTAAATCCACTTCGTGACAAAGTGGGTGCTATCGTCCGGTGAATCATCTTTGTTACGTTCAATTCTGTGATCTTGACAAAGTGGCGGCGTTCGTCCGGTAGATCATCTTTGTTGGGATCAATTCTGTGATCGTGTCAAGATTCATAGATTGTTTCTATAGGAAGTTCTGGGAAATAGATTCTTTATAATATCCCCTAGACTAGAGCTATATATAAACTGATCCAGCTAATAGTTTTTTTCCACAGGAAGTTTCTCCACAGGGTGCAGTCAGATTGTAGCTGTAGTTAGTTGATGACTAGAGGTAACTGATGGCTAACTGAATTTTTCTTAACAGGAAGGTAAATTCGGGTTTTTAGGTAGCTGCTTAATGAAAATTTTTTCAGGTAGTTCTTCAGATTGGTGCTAGTCTGAGTTCGGGTTTTGGGACATTGGTTACACAGGGAGTAGTGCCCAGAAGGTAACAGTAAATTTTTCGTGTTCCTTTTTTGTCATTTCCCCTCGTGGTGAGTTACTGCTGATTTGTCAGGTAAGATGGCTGAATTGGTCAAGCTACTTACTGCATGGAAGGACGCAGCTAAAAGCATGGGGATGAATGAGGCCGAGACTAGGGCTTACATTATGAGGGAACAGGACCGGCAGACGGAGAGAGAGAAAAGGGAAGCGGAGAAAGAAGAGAGGGCCCGACTGGCAGAGATGGACCTGCGTAAATTGGAAGCGGAGAAAGAAGAGAGGGCCCGACTGGCAGAGATGGACCTGCGTAAATTGGAAGCGGAGAAAGAAGAGAAGGCCCGACAGGCAGAGGAGAGAAAGGCAGAAAGGGAGGCGAAGGAAAGGGCCACAGAAGCAGAGAGACAGCATGAACTTGCCCTGCGTTCACTGGAACTGCAGTACCGATCTTCGGAAGGCAGTTCGGCTAACGGAGATTCTCCCGGAGCAGGGGCGACAGACACCTCAGGAAACGGAGGGCCCCGGATGGCAGCCATGAATTTTCCAATGGACTCTTTCCCTAACGGGAATGAGAAAATTGACATATTCCTGGAAAAATTTGAACGAATGGCAAAAGCGTACGGGTTGGATGAGAGTTTGTGGTGCCTCAAATTATCTCAGTCGTTGAAAAACCAGGCCTACGACATCTATAGTAAGATGCTCAGTGATGAACAAAATAACTTTGAGGCCCTTCGTAACGCACTGTTACAACGCTTTCAGTGGACTCCCCGTAAGTGCCAAGCTATGTTCAGGGAGAGCAGGCCGGAGAAAGGAGAAAGTTTTCCCCATTTTGCAGAAAGGCTGAAGAATTATCTCACTCGTTGGAGAGAATTGTCGGGTCTAGCAAAAACTTTTGAAGGACTCGAAGAGCTTGTCATGTGCGAACAAGTGAAAGCAAACATGTCTCCAGACTTGAGGAGGTATCTGGCGGAGCAGGGCGCCCAGCAACTGGACCAGATCATTCTTTTTGCTGAAAGGTTCCAGACGGCACAGGCCGAAGTACTGGGCCAGAAACGAAAACACCCAGACCTGCCAGCACTGGACCAAGGAGCATCGGCATCGCAGTCGTTTTCGTCTTCTGCTCATCAGCAGCAGGGGCCGTCTCGCAAGGAGCCCCATCCCATTCATAACCTGCGGCCCCAACCGCATAACAGAGCACAGGCGACAACGTCTCATGAACCTGCTAGAAACAGGGGAGAAAACGACAGGTACTGTCGCAATTGCCGTACCACCTCTCACTGGACTTCTCGGTGTGTAAACAAACCACCCACTCACCATACAGCGTGTTTAAGGGCGGTGAGAGTGAAAAAAGGGAACAATTGGGAACCTTTCAAAGCAGAGAAGTGTTTCTCTAACAGTGGACCAGCAGTAGTGAATGGGACTGCTACCACTTGTTTATTTGACAGCGGGCTTACTTACCCGAGTATAGTCGCCCGACATTTGGTACAACCAGGCCAAATGACTAAGGAAAAGGTTGATATTGGTGGAGTTTTGAGGGGAGGGACCTCACAGCGTCTGCAGATAGCCAATATTAAGGTGGAGAGCAGGTTTGTGCGTGGCACAATCAAAGCTGCTGTAATGGAACAGCCAGCTTATGACTTCATCTTGGGGGCCCCATATATAGTTTTGGGAAACCCCCCAGTCCCGATCCTTGCTGGTGCAAGGGGGCCTACTACAGGCCAGAGAAGTGAAAAGGGAATGTCCCGGATTCACGGAGCCCCACGAGAGCTCAACCAGCCACGCCTTGAGATGGAGAGGTTAAATACCTCCAAGGTTAGTGGAATGGTTTTTGCAGAGGCGTATCCCTCTGACAGCCCTGTTAAGCCGAAGGGCCAAACAGCGGCGACGCCTTTGATTTTGGAAATACCTTCGTTGTCGTCGGGAATTAGGCCCCCGATGGTATTACCTCCTGAGAGCGAGGAACATACTGACAAGAGTGGTAGAACGTATGTACACGACCAGCGCAATCTTCATAGGGCAGAAGACAGCGAATCGAGCGAACATATGTTTCCAACCAGCCCTGGAGCCCCATCCGACCAGCACTTTACTCAGACGGAGGAGGACAGTGATCTGAGAAACCGTTTGCCTATAAACGGAGATGGGCCCCATCCCGCTGCTAGCTCGCTAACAGAAAGCGGCTCTTGCAAAGAGGCAAGAAGCAAAAACGTACCACCAAATGCGTTCTGCTTAGTAGGGGAAACGGATGTCGCTGAGGTCAGGCGCAACCCAGTGAGAACCCCTGGTGGGAGAGTAGAGAAAGGAGCAATCTCTACGCAACCTCTAGGCAAACCAGAGGGGAGTGAAGCGATCGGAGAATTTATGCTGGAAGCACCAGATAGTTCGCACCTTCATCGCCATATACCTGCGGTCTCAAACCCGCCGAGGTGCAGCAAGGTAGTCGCCATCGTCAGGCAGCCACAAAGCCAGTTGGTCAGGGCAGCCGACCAAGACAGCTTTTTTACGGACATAGCCAAGGAAGGTTCAGACCCACCATTGGATGGCACAGGTCCGAAGAAAGATCAACTCTTCCACCGGAGCATGGGAGTTGGTAGAAGAAGAAGAAGGAGGAAACGTAGAAGAAGAAAGTCGCAGGACAACCATGGGAGTTGTAGTCGCCAGGCGGAAATAACCAGTCGTGACCATGAGACTTCAGGACTGACAGTCAGATCTGTAGACTTGTATAGGGGCCAGTCTGGAAATACAAGATCACATTAAATTAGATCGTGTACCACGAACTTGAAGAGGGGGGTAATGTGAGAAGTTAATGTGATTGAATTTACAACAGGCCCCAAGTTTCGGTTCCTAGCATTTTTTTACGTTTTTAAGGAAGATTACGGTGGGATTTTTTATCTTATTCGTTTTTTTTATTTCTCTTTGTATAATAATCGAGTTTGGATTTTCTGTGTAGATTAAGAATTACGGTTTCTAGAAAAGATGGTAGTTTTAACTTTTAGACTGGCACCAGCGCGCTGTTTCATTGAGATAATTCGTTCATGGAAGATTTTCCAGTGTAACATAATGGCAGAGCATTTTCGGTTCTTCTCAGTGAGCGCGCTATAATTTTTAGTAAGGGTGAAATCAGATGGGGGTAGAGGGGGAGTTTTAAGCGCGTGGAAACAGGTCAGCAACGGAATTTTTCCGCTTGACCGTAAGTTCTAAATTTAGATCATCACCGCGGGCGATTCCGGGCACGTTGGTTGGTTCATAGATCGACCCGCTTAAGAACAAAGCCTAGCTATGACTCACGCGTAGCGTGGTCTGGGGTAATAAATAAGCGGGGTTCCCTGGCAGAAGTGGGAGATTTTTTGAACTTCTACGCCTTGGAAAGAACTGCCACAGAGCCGACTGCTCTTTCGAGAGAAATTCGTGCTGGTAAATATGAAGTTAATTAAGCTTTAATAGTTTATAAGATTTTTGCAGAGTTGTTTCTAGGAGGTAAAGTTAATTCATAGAAGTAGAGCCATCAATGCTATAATTTTAATTGACTATAACTGACAGCGCAATTAGGTATTTTGTGAAAAGGTAGTAGGGAATTTTGATAGTTTCCTCAGAGTAGCTGTTTGTATAAATTGGAATATTACTGTTATTTGTCAGAAGACAGGGGATCTAATTTTTCCTGGATTTGTGATTTTAAATGGTGCAGCGTAAAACACGCTCGCGGAATTAAATTAATTTTAGTTCGTAACGGACATGCCATGAGTTACCCTCTTATCTAAATTATTATCAGAGTGCATTCATTCTTTTTATGAGATAATGAAAGCTTAAAGATGGTAGATGTTAAATACTATAATTTTGAGACACGATGCACGTAATTTCATTGTGATTTTCGAGGATTTGGAGAGAGGGGTACCGGAGCACGTGCTGTGTCTATTTTTTTAGAGGGGTGAATCCGATAACGGAAGGAGAGGGGAGATAACGAGGCATGCATTGTAAAATAGGATTTCAGTTCCTTTAGAGATTTTAATGTACATTGTTATCAGAATCGGGTGTAAATAATATTCCCGACACGTGGGTGAAGATTTCTCAATATTTGAGTTATAATATTAGCGAATAATACGCTAGGGTTTTGGTGTGTATTTAATTGTTCAAGTGTGTGTAAATTACCAGCGGACTAATTTGTGTAACGCTGTGGTAATAGAACGAGTGGCTTTAAATGTTAGAGCATGGGAAATTGTGTATTTTTCTCTGTGTGGGTAAAACCTACATTTTGAAGTCAGCAGTTACGGGTCTAGTTGGGATTTTTAATTAGTCCCTTATTTAATAGACATATGTTTATAATGATGAATTCATGGAGACGGGAGATTATTGTCTCGGGTGAAGTCTATTGTATTTGGTAGCCAGGTAAACACATCGATCATTGTTAAATAGTAGGGCCAGGAATTTACTGGCAACAGGTTCATTCAGTGGTTAGAATGTTGTGACGGGCTAACCTAAGCCGCCAGCATGTAAGAGATTAAGCCAGCTGAGTCTGGAGATTAGAGTGTCGATAAGACAGTATTTGAGGGAAAGTGGGGGTAGGCATGTTTACTAATCGCTGAAGCGATACTAGAGCATGGGAGCTGTATGGAAGATTTGAAAACTTAAGTGTTCGAGATTTGAAACTTAAGTGTTAGAGATTTGAGACTTAAGTGGTTGAAGAGTTGGGATTTAAGTGTTGAAGAGTGAGAGTTAAGGGAGTTAAGTGTTAAGGATATGGGAAATTTGTTGTGCGATATATATTTGTTATTGTTTTGTCCACAGCAGATATTTTCCAGGCGTGGCAGCTAGGGCTACAGTAGTCCTTGAGCGGCTAGAAGTTCGCCGGTCTTCTCAGGAGAAGAAGAGTCGGCAGAGCCAGAAAAGAAAGTGGAGTGGTGACAAGGTGGTCACTGGTGCAAAAGTTTTGTACCCAAGAGAGAGCAGGGAGCTGGAAGCACAGACTTCTTCAGCAAGAACAAGAGGTTCTTAATAAAATTCGGAGCTATTCACGCTCAGATAAAGCACACACTGAACCTAGGCGCAGGGCCTAGAGGTGTCGTGATTGGTCGGTCATAATAACACCGACGGCCCAGACCCAAGAGAGGGGTAACGGGGCCTGTGATTTTTCCAGAATCGTCATTGGTAGTGCAGAAGAGTCCAAGTCGAGATCCCAGAATACCAATTCAAGTTAGCAGCTATAACAGGCGGAGAAGAGGGAAAATGGTTAACATCCCTCTTTACTGCAATAGATGGAGAGAAGGAGAGTAGTGGAGGAGTCGGTTTTTCTGTAGGAACTAGGAGTGTCAGACAGACACTGAACATAACATTAGAACTCAGCAAGTCATCTGTAAGTTGTGTCGGAGATGATAAAAGGGTTCTGGTCGTGGACTTTGTGATAGTCAGAGAATATTTAGCCTATAGTGGAGCAGCGGTGTAGGCACGTCATTTGTGTAGAAACACGTCTGCAGACAGACGGACAGTAGGAGTTAGGGTGTGTTTACATGATATCAGGTTGATTAGGAGAAAGACGGATCTGGTGTTAGAGATCCTCCTTCACATGTTGTTGTATTACTTACCTTTCTTCCTTACAGGTTGAGGGGAGGGCGACTGTGGGGTTACCTTACCTAATCACTTGAAATTAATTGTTATGTTCTTTCCAGGTGTATGAACACGCATGTTTATTCTATTTTTGTAGTATGTTATATGAATTTTTGTGTGGTGTAAATAAAATCCATTGTAAATTTCCGGCTGGATCAGTCACTTACTTCAACCTATATGTTGTCTGTAAGTGGTGTCTGTGGTGTTAAGTATTAAACCTTATCCCAGTCTTGGTAGCTAGAGGTAGTGAGGTTATCGCAAAACATTACGTCACTTAGTGGCAAGGGAGAGTCAATTTCGGTTCTCGACCCTTGACGCCAATAGCCTCATCTCCCACAGTCACTGTTATTTTCTTCTGAAATCTATCTTCTTAGTCTTTCTTTCCACTAGGGTCTAGTCTATTTAGGTAGGCAACCTCTAGTCTTAAATCCACTTCGTGACAAAGTGGGTGCTATCGTCCGGTGAATCATCTTTGTTACGTTCAATTCTGTGATCTTGACAAAGTGGCGGCGTTCGTCCGGTAGATCATCTTTGTTGGGATCAATTCTGTGATCGTGTCAAGATTCATAGATTGTTTCTATAGGAAGTTCTGGGAAATAGATTCTTTATAATATCCCCTAGACTAGAGCTATATATAAACTGATCCAGCTAATAGTTTTTTTCCACAGGAAGTTTCTCCACAGGGTGCAGTCAGATTGTAGCTGTAGTTAGTTGATGACTAGAGGTAACTGATGGCTAACTGAATTTTTCTTAACAGGAAGGTAAATTCGGGTTTTTAGGTAGCTGCTTAATGAAAATTTTTTCAGGTAGTTCTTCAGATTGGTGCTAGTCTGAGTTCGGGTTTTGGGACATTGGTTACACAGGGAGTAGTGCCCAGAAGGTAACAGTAAATTTTTCGTGTTCCTTTTTTGTCATTTCCCCTCGTTGTGAGTTACTGCTGATTTGTCAGGTAAGATGGCTGAATTGGTCAAGCTACTTACTGCATGGAAGGACGCAGCTAAAAGCATGGGGATGAATGAGGCCGAGACTAGGGCTTACATTATGAGGGAACAGGACCGGCAGACGGAGAGAGAGAAAAGGGAAGCGGAGAAAGAAGAGAGGGCCCGACTGGCAGAGATGGACCTGCGTAAATTGGAAGCGGAGAAAGAAGAGAGGGCCCGACTGGCAGAGATGGACCTGCGTAAATTGGAAGCGGAGAAAGAAGAGAAGGCCCGACAGGCAGAGGAGAGAAAGGCAGAAAGGGAGGCGAAGGAAAGGGCCACAGAAGCAGAGAGACAGCATGAACTTGCCCTGCGTTCACTGGAACTGCAGTACCGATCTTCGGAAGGCAGTTCGGCTAACGGAGATTCTCCCGGAGCAGGGGCGACAGACACCTCAGGAAACGGAGGGCCCCGGATGGCAGCCATGAATTTTCCAATGGACTCTTTCCCTAACGGGAATGAGAAAATTGACATATTCCTGGAAAAATTTGAACGAATGGCAAAAGCGTACGGGTTGGATGAGAGTTTGTGGTGCCTCAAATTATCTCAGTCGTTGAAAAACCAGGCCTACGACATCTATAGTAAGATGCTCAGTGATGAACAAAATAACTTTGAGGCCCTTCGTAACGCACTGTTACAACGCTTTCAGTGGACTCCCCGTAAGTGCCAAGCTATGTTCAGGGAGAGCAGGCCGGAGAAAGGAGAAAGTTTTCCCCATTTCGCAGAAAGGCTGAAGAATTATCTCACTCGTTGGAGAGAATTGTCGGGTCTAGCAAAAACTTTTGAAGGACTCGAAGAGCTTGTCATGTGCGAACAAGTGAAAGCAAACATGTCTCCAGACTTGAGGAGGTATCTGGCGGAGCAGGGCGCCCAGCAACTGGACCAGATCATTCTTTTTGCTGAAAGGTTCCAGACGGCACAGGCCGAAGTACTGGGCCAGAAACGAAAACACCCAGACCTGCCAGCACTGGACCAAGGAGCATCGGCATCGCAGTCGTTTTCGTCTTCTGCTCATCAGCAGCAGGGGCCGTCTCGCAAGGAGCCCCATCCCATTCATAACCTGCGGCCCCAACCGCATAACAGAGCACAGGCGACAACGTCTCATGAACCTGCTAGAAACAGGGGAGAAAACGACAGGTACTGTCGCAATTGCCGTACCACCTCTCACTGGACTTCTCGGTGTGTAAACAAACCACCCACTCACCATACAGCGTGTTTAAGGGCGGTGAGAGTGAAAAAAGGGAACAATTGGGAACCTTTCAAAGCAGAGAAGTGTTTCTCTAACAGTGGACCAGCAGTAGTGAATGGGACTGCTACCACTTGTTTATTTGACAGCGGGCTTACTTACCCGAGTATAGTCGCCCGACATTTGGTACAACCAGGCCAAATGACTAAGGAAAAGGTTGATATTGGTGGAGTTTTGAGGGGAGGGACCTCACAGCGTCTGCAGATAGCCAATATTAAGGTGGAGAGCAGGTTTGTGCGTGGCACAATCAAAGCTGCTGTAATGGAACAGCCAGCTTATGACTTCATCTTGGGGGCCCCATATATAGTTTTGGGAAACCCCCCAGTCCCGATCCTTGCTGGTGCAAGGGGGCCTACTACAGGCCAGAGAAGTGAAAAGGGAATGTCCCGGATTCACGGAGCCCCACGAGAGCTCAACCAGCCACGCCTTGAGATGGAGAGGTTAAATACCTCCAAGGTTAGTGGAATGGTTTTTGCAGAGGCGTATCCCTCTGACAGCCCTGTTAAGCCGAAGGGCCAAACAGCGGCGACGCCTTTGATTTTGGAAATACCTTCGTTGTCGTCGGGAATTAGGCCCCCGATGGTATTACCTCCTGAGAGCGAGGAACATACTGACAAGAGTGGTAGAACGTATGTACACGACCAGCGCAATCTTCATAGGGCAGAAGACAGCGAATCGAGCGAACATATGTTTCCAACCAGCCCTGGAGCCCCATCCGACCAGCACTTTACTCAGACGGAGGAGGACAGTGATCTGAGAAACCGTTTGCCTATAAACGGAGATGGGCCCCATCCCGCTGCTAGCTCGCTAACAGAAAGCGGCTCTTGCAAAGAGGCAAGAAGCAAAAACGTACCACCAAATGCGTTCTGCTTAGTAGGGGAAACGGATGTCGCTGAGGTCAGGCGCAACCCAGTGAGAACCCCTGGTGGGAGAGTAGAGAAAGGAGCAATCTCTACGCAACCTCTAGGCAAACCAGAGGGGAGTGAAGCGATCGGAGAATTTATGCTGGAAGCACCAGATAGTTCGCACCTTCATCGCCATATACCTGCGGTCTCAAACCCGCCGAGGTGCAGCAAGGTAGTCGCCATCGTCAGGCAGCCACAAAGCCAGTTGGTCAGGGCAGCCGACCAAGACAGCTTTTTTACGGACATAGCCAAGGAAGGTTCAGACCCACCATTGGATGGCACAGGTCCGAAGAAAGATCAACTCTTCCACCGGAGCATGGGAGTTGGTAGAAGAAGAAGAAGGAGGAAACGTAGAAGAAGAAAGTCGCAGGACAACCATGGGAGTTGTAGTCGCCAGGCGGAAATAACCAGTCGTGACCATGAGACTTCAGGACTGACAGTCAGATCTGTAGACTTGTATAGGGGCCAGTCTGGAAATACAAGATCACATTAAATTAGATCGTGTACCACGAACTTGAAGAGGGGGGTAATGTGAGAAGTTAATGTGATTGAATTTACAACAGGCCCCAAGTTTCGGTTCCTAGCATTTTTTTTTACGTTTTTAAGGAAGATTACGGTGGGATTTTTATCTTATTCGTTTTTTTTTTATTTCTATTTGTATAATAATCGAGTTTGGATTTTCTGTGTAGATTAAGAATTACGGTTTCTAGAAAAGATGGTAGTTTTAACTTTAAGACTGGCACCAGCGCGCTGTTTCATTGAGATAATTCGTTCATGGAAGATTTTCCAGTGTAACATAATGGCAGAGCATTTTCGGTTCTTCTCAGTGAGCGCGCTATAATTTTTAGTAAGGGTGAAATCAGATGGGGGTAGAGGGGGAGTTTTAAGCGCGTGGAAACAGGTCAGCAACGGAATTTTTCAGCTTGATCGTAAGTTCTAAAATTAGATCATGACCGCAGGCGATTCCTGGCATGTTGGTTGGTTCATAGATCGACCCGCTTAAGAACAAAGCCTAGCTATGACTCACGCGTAGCGTGGTCTGGGGTAATAAATAAGCGGGGTTCCCTGGCAGAAGTGGGAGATTTTTTGAACTTCTACGCCTTGGGAAAGAACTGCCACAGAGCCGACTTGCTCTTTCGAGAGAAATTCGTGCTGGTAAATATGAAGTTAATTAAGCTTTAATAGTTTATAAGATTTTTGCAGAGTTGTTTCTAGGAGGTAAAGTTAATTCATAGAAGTAGAGCCATCAATGCTATAATTTTAATTGACTATAACTGACAGCGCAATTAGGTATTTTGTGAAAAGGTAGTAGGGAATTTTGATAGTTTCCTCAGAGTAGCTGTTTGTATAAATTGGAATATTACTGTTATTTGTCAGAAGACAGGGGATCTAATTTTTCCTGGATTTGTGATTTTAAATGGTGCAGCGTAAAACACGCTCGCGGAATTAAATTAATTTTAGTTCGTAACGGACATGCCATGAGTTACCCTCTTATCTAAATTATTATCAGAGTGCATTCATTCTTTTTATGAGATAATGAAAGCTTAAAGATGGTAGATGTTAAATACTATAATTTTGAGACACGATGCACGTAATTTCATTGTGATTTTCGAGGATTTGGAGAGAGGGGTACCGGAGCACGTGCTGTGTCTATTTTCTTAGAGGGGTGAATCTGAAAACGGAAGGAGAGGGGAGATAACGAGGCATGCATTGTAAAATAGGATTTCAGTTCCTTTAGAGATTTTAATGTACATTGTTATCAGAATCGGGTGTAAATAATATTCCCGACACGTGGGTGAAGATTTCTCAATATTTGAGTTATAATATTAGCGAATAATACGCTAGGGTTTTGGTGTGTATTTAATTGTTCAAGTGTGGGTAAATTACCAGCGGACTAATTTGTGTAACGCTGTGGTAATAGAACGAGTGGCTTTAAATGTTAGAGCATGGGAAATTGTGTATTTTTCTCTGTGTGGGTAAAACCTACATTTTGAAGTCAGCAGTTACGGGTCTAGTTGGGTTTTGTAATTAGTCCTTAATTAATAGACCTATGTTTATAATGGTGAATTCATGGAGACGGGAGATTATTGTCTCGGGTGAAGTCTATTGTATTTGGGTAGCCAGGTAAACACATCGATCATTGTTAAATAGTAGGGCCAGGAATTTACTGGCAACAGGTTCATTCAGTGGTTAGAATGTTGTGACGGGCTAACCTAAGCCGCCAGCATGTAAGAGATTAAGCCAGCTGAGTCTGGAGATTAGAGTGTCGATAAGACAGTATTTGAGGGAAAGTGGGGGTAGGCATGTTTACTAATCGCTGAAGCGATACTAGAGCATGGGAGCTGTATGGAAGATTTGAAAACTTAAGTGTTCGAGATTTGAAAACTTAAGTGTTAGAGATTTGAGACTTAAGTGGTTGAAGAGTTGGGATTTAAGTGTTGAAGAGTGAGAGTTAAGGGAGTTAAGTGTTAAGGATATGGGAAATTTGTTGTGCGATATATATTTGTTATTGTTTTGTCCACAGCAGATATTTTCCAGGCGTGGCAGCTAGGGCTACAGTAGTCCTTGAGCGGCTAGAAGTTCGCCGGTCTTCTCAGGAGAAGAAGAGTCGGCAGAGCCAGAAAAGAAGTGGAGTGGTGACACGGGTCACTGGTGCAGAAGTCAGTTTTGTACCCAAGAGAGCAAGGAGCTGGAAGCACAGACTTCTTCAGCAAGAACAAGAGGTTCTTAATAAAATTCGGAGCTATTCACGCTCAGATAAAGCACACACTGAACCTAGGCGCAGGGCCTAGAGGTGTCGTGATTGGTCGGTCATAATAACACCGACGGCCCAGACCCAAGAGAGGGGTAACGGGGCCTGTGATTTTTCCAGAATCGTCATTGATAGTGCAGAAGAGTCCAAGTCGAGATACCAGAATGCCAATTCAAGTTAGCAGCTACAACGGCAGTCAGAGGAAAGAGGGCAAAAATACCTCTGAGCTGCAATAGATGGGGAGAAGGAGAGTAGTGGAGAGTCACTTTTTCTGTAGGAACTAGGAGTGTCAGACAGACACTGAACATAACATTAGAACTCAGCAAGTCATCTGTAAGTTGTGTCGGAGATGATAAAAGGGTTCTGGTCGTGGACTTTGTGATAGTCAGAGAATAAATTAGCCTATAGTAGAGCAGCGGTGTAGGCACGTCATTTGTGTAGAAACACGTCTGCAGACAGACGGACAGTAGGAGTTAGGGTGTGTTTACATGATATCAGGTTGATTAGGAGAAAGACGGATCTGGTGTTAGAGATCCTCCTTCACATGTTGTATTACTTACCTTTCTTCCTTACAGGTTGAGGGGAGGGCGACTGTGTGGGGTTATCATACCTAATCACTTGAAATTAATTGTTATGTTCTTTCCAGGTGTGGGTGAACACGCATGTTACTTCTATTTTTGTAGTATGTTATATGAATTTTTGTGGTGTAAATAAAATCCATTGTACATTTTCCGGCTGGATCAGTCACTTACTTCAACCTATATGTTGTCTGTAAGTGGTGTCTGTGGTGTTAAGTAATTAAACCTTATCCCAGTCTTGGTAGTTAGAGGTAGTGAGGTTATCGCAAAACATTACGTCACTTAGTGGCAAGGGAGTCAATCTAGGTTCTCGACCCTTGACGCCAATAGCCTCATCTCCCACAGTCACTGTTATTTTCTTCTGAAATCTATCTTCTTAGTCTTTCTTTCCACTAGGGTCTAGTCTATTTAGGTAGGCAGCCTCTAGTCCTAAATCCACTTCGTGACACGGCTATTATTCTAAGCTGAACCATCTTTAAGCTTTCACTCTCTCTCTCTCTCTACCAACCCTTCCCATTCTCACATCGTTGTTGCGTGCACTCCTTCTACAGGTCTTTTCTGAGCTCCGAGGATGACTGAAAGCCATCCCTAAAAATGTGAAAGAATTGTTTGATGTAATTTACGTCCCACAAATCTAAACAGAACAATGCCGGAAAAATATGCTTACTGCGCATACGCAGAATACCCCGATAGGGATAATTTTAGCTCTCCTCAAGATAATTAGAGTTGTCTGCTCTTGGTAGTAGGTGATGTTATTATTGCTTTCAGCATAAACAAAAAAATTACCTGAAATGACTATTACTAGGCCCATGACAACACCTGAATTGGAAAGATGTTTCTCTTTACTGAAACATGTGAAAACTTAAGGAACATGATAAGCAAAGAATTGGTTAATCCTCTGTCCAGCAGTTCCACAAGAGCGATCTTGTCATATGATTTTGATCCTTCGATGCTGCGCAAGCACACTTTTATGAAAGTCTGTATATTTCTGGTTGTCATATTTTGTTGTTCTTTATGATTTTGAGCCATACAAGAGGACATCCTTGACATCTGATTTTTGTGTTGAACTTTTTTTTCCATATATTTCCTAACGCTCTTGCTTTTTGTGTTGTTTGTATTGACACCTAAATGTATATATTACTGTTTGTTATTTTACTTTGTGATTTAATAAAGGGCCTGTTTGGTTTTATACTGCTTTTATATTTGTGGAAATATTAATGCTACCTCAGGGTAAGAGAGGTAGAGAGGGATCAAAGAAGACACGGTGAAGAGAACTAGAAACAGATATGAAGGGGATGAAGAAGTCACGGAAAGACCTTGACCTGATGGCACGTGACAGGAAGATTTGGCTCATGTCTGCTGAAGGCCTATGCTCCCTGGGGAGCTGAAAGGTGATGATGGTGGTGACAATGAAATATTAATGTTCATAGAAAATATTTTTTTTTAGAAAAGTATCTTTAATCTGAAGGTAATTTTAATGTAGCACTGAATGTCTGTGAAAATGGAACTGGAGTAGAGGAAGTGAGGCGTGAGACTTTCTAAAATACCAATAGAGGGCTTGTGACCACAACATTTGAGAAACCCTGATTTAAAGTATGCAAACAATTGACCTACACATTGGTTCTTTTGTGCTTTGACTCGATGAAATTGTGACTTGTTTCTATATTATAACTATATCATTGTTATAAAACTTTCCTGCATTTAACTTAATAATGGTAAAGGTAGTCCCATAGCAGTTACTGCTGCAGGGGAGCGAAGTGTTAGAGACTTCACTATACTAGGTCCAGCTGTGAAAGGTGGGGTGACCAGTTACCTTCTTCGCTACCTTTTCCTTCCCTAACTCACAAGCAGTCAGGTACCCATTTACAACTGGGTAGACTGGAGTGTGACACCACGGTGTTTCAAAGCTGGTATGTTTGCCCCGAGCACTTAACTTGCTGATTCTAATTTATGCCAGGACTTAATTTTATAGACTAATGGAAATGAAGTGCAGTGTAAAAAGTAGTACACAGCTGATGTCTCAACATTTATTTTAATATATATGGTGAGTCATATTAATATACTGTATCAATAACTGTAGTACCGTAGTCATTCTTCTTTCTTTTATTTTTCTTTCTGCTCCATAGAGCATTTGGCTTCAAATACTTTATGAATAATATAATCATGCCGTGCTCCAACAGTGTAAGTCAGCGGCAGGCAACTCATGATCTGTGTGGATCTACTTTAGAAACACTAGACTCTCCAAAAATCTACCTTGGATAAAATCATGTCCGTTTTCAGGTTTCCATGTCTTTGGAATAAGAGCCACTTACACGCAGCTTGTACCTCTTTCAGGCGAACTGTTTACTGCAATTTCATCAACAGAGCGATAGTAATATGAACGAAATTATATTTTACTCCATGTAAATTCACTTCAAAGAAAAAATCATGTTACTAGCTCATGCATTTCATGACCAAAGTGATTATTTACTTTAAAGGCAGCTAATGAGTTTTCACCAGGAACACGGAAAAAGTTCTATTAATCATGGGGAAACTATACTTTTAATTAAATAATGGCGGGAGAGAGCTGGCTCATCTTTTCCATAGCTTAAAACAATTGTTTGCCCCCCTGCTTCTTAGAAATCTACCAAATCATTTCCTGTGATCTACTGGTAGATTACAGTGGACTGGTTGCTGAACCCTGGTTTAAGTTCTTTATGCTCTTGTCTGTACTTGTTATGAATGCAATATTAATTGTCATTCACCATTATTTATCTTCCCGGGGGTCTCTCAAGACATAAAGAAATAACATTTACTACTGCATCCTCAAACATGTCGTACCAGGCGACTAATGTGACATTGTTCACTGGGCTGACAAACATGTTGTACCAGGCGACTAATGTGACATTGTGCACTGGGCTGACAAACGTCGTACCAGGTGACTAATGTGACATTGTGCACTGCGCTGACAAACATGTCGTACCAGGTGACTAATGTGACATTGTGCACTGGGCTGACAAACATGTCATACCAGGCGACTAATGTGACATTGTGCACTGGGCTGACAAACATGTTGTACCAGGCAACTAATGTGACATTGTGCACTGGACTGACAAACATGTTGTACCAGACGACTAATGTGACATTGTGCACTGGGCTGACAAACATGTTGTACCAGGCAACTAATGTGACATTGTGCACTGGGCTGACAAAAATGTCGTACCAGGTGACTAAAGTGACATTGTGCACTGGGCTGACAAACATGTTGTACCAGGTGACTAATGTGACATTGTGCACTGGGCTGACAAACATGTCGTACCAGGTGACTAATGTGACATTGTGCACTGGGCTGACAAACATGTTGTACCAGGCAACTAATGTGACATTGTGCACTGGGCTGACAAACATGTTGTACCAGGCAACTAATGTGACATTGTGCACTGGGCTGACAAACATGTTGTACCAGGCGACTAATGTGACATTGTGCACTGGGCTGACAAACATGTCATACCAGGTGACTAATGTGACATTGTGCACTGTGCTGACAAACATGTCGTACCAGGCGACTAATGTGACATTGTGCACTGGGCTGACAAACATGTCATACCAGGCGACTAATGTGACATTGTACACTAGGCTGACAAACATGTTGTACCAGGCAACTAATGTGACATTGTGCACTGGGCTGACAACCTCATCATATAAACAAATCACCACAGAAATCACTGCTGCAAGAGCATGTGAAAACATAGTGCAGGCTTCCTGCAGTAACAGTGGGGGTTCTCATGCTCCATAAAGAGCGCCAATGAAGATGGTGATGATCATTTACCCTTCAGAATAGGAGGACATGTTCAACTGTTTCCTTGTCTTCATGACATGAACACAAGTCACCCTGATGATTTGTAAATTGTTGAACTATGTGCTACTGGTACTGAAAGGGGGGAAAAGAATAGTAACTCTGTAATCTGTAAGGCATGTCGTAGATGGCAACTAAAAGGACAGTTTTGCATAAGGCTGGCTACCTCATCCTGTAAAAACCTCAAGCCAATAAAACTTCAGAAAATATGGACAAGTCAACCAATGATTTCAATAATTCAACTCTGTCATCTAAGTCTGAAGGTTCTCTATTAAGGAGGCTCATGGTGCAACACAGAGAAAGCTGAAAAGATGCTAGGCTGCTGAATCACCATTCTTCTTCTAAGAAAATCTCCAGATTTGCCACCTGAAATGTTCATACACTAAATGAACAAGTAACCACATGGAGAACAGAACTGAAAACTGACATTAAAGGGATAAAGAAGAATAGCTAGAACGGAAGGCTTAAAGGGTACTTATGATTCATGAAGAGCTGACTCAGTTATTAGGCTTTCAATATATGTTCACGCCAAGCCTCAATTATCTTGTTTTGTATTTAATCTATCCGTTTTACCTCACTTGACCTAGAATTCTATTTCATGACTGCTTTTTTCTCTCTCGTTATTCATGTTTTTGTGCTTATTCTATAATAGGCTTGTCACTATTCTGTGAATTGGTCTCTTCTCTGTTATCAATCTATTTCATAACCACATCTGTTTAACTCATAAAACTGGTAGTTTGCCTCAGACAGGTCATCAATATTGTTGCGAGCTAGCAGTCCTCTTCAGAACTGGCCCCTGGCAAGGCTTCACCATTCTAGTTGAAAGATACTAGTAGTCCTTTTCAAGGCTTGGTATTTATTAATGCGTCACTAGAGTTAAGACACAGTTCTCTTTCTTTTGACTGGCAAGTAAACAATAGCTCATCTTCAGACTCTGCATGGGCCACAAAAGATGTGCTATTGCTATGGTGTAACTATTTTATTACATGTCTGATGGGAGCAGTAGACCTAGTTCTGTATTTTGCTTTATCTCCTCTGTGACTACAGTAACCATACTGTGTAATTTTATGCTGTGCTCACTGTTGTGTGTGTGTGTGTGTGTCAAAATGACTATCCTCTTTTCTCTTCTCACTCCTTATGGAGAATGAAGCCACCATTGCAACTAGTTCCCCAGTACAAAGCCTGCATCAAAGTATTCAAACCAGATAGTCCACCATGAAATAATTTTCCCAAATAAGCCACTGTGTGTGACCATGTGTAATATATTTTTGTGCATTTAAACAAAATTATTTAAATCTTACCTTGATCACAATTGGAAGAGGAGGCCCATATGCTAACCCTGCCCCCAATCCTCCTAGCGCACCAAATACGGTAATCAAAGCAACCATAGAGTGTTGGATGGCATAATAACTGAGAAATGTTGCTCCACTGAAAGGAGAAGTAGGATGTCATGGGGCAATGTTTTGAGGAAAGAGTTACAAGTATTTAACTTCTGTAACCATTACAATAGTCACAATGCAAGTGGGTGCAACAGTGATAGTGCCTCGAAATCTGTGGTTAATTAGTGGTGCTGGCTTGTAACATGTGGTAAACTGGAGGTGGAGATTTGTAACATGTGGTGAATTGGAGGTGGTAGCTTGTAACTCGTAGTGATTGATTTGGTGGGGCTGACATATAACTCATGGTGAAATGATGATGGTGGCTTGTAACTGGTTGTGTATTGGTAGTAGTGGTTTGTAACTGGTGGATTATTACCAGTGGTGGCTTGCAACTTGTGATGAATTGGCAATGGTGGTTTGTAACATGTGATGAACTGGTAGCTGTGGTTTGTAACTTGTGATGAATTGGCAGTGGTGGCTTGTAGCTCGTGGTGAATTGGCAGTGGTGGCTTATAGCTCATGATGAATTGGCAGTGCTGGCTTGTAGCTCATGAATTGGCAGTGCTGGCTTGTAGCTCATGATGAATTGGCAGTGGTAGCTTGTAACTCATGATGAATTGGCAGTGGTAGCTGGTAACTCGTGATGAATTGGCAGTGGTGGCTTATAACTTTTGTGATGAATTGGCAGTGGTGGCTTGTAGCTCATGATGAATTGGCAGTGGTGGCTTGTAACTCATGATGAATTGGCAGTGGTGGTGTTGTTTTTTTTAAAATAATAAATGTGTTTGCTACTTTTCTTTGTAGCACGCCCCTTTCAACCATCTACCATGTACATGGAGCTGTTGGTTATATCAGGACGTGTTTCCTTTCTTGTAAAATGTTTTTGTTTGTATTTATTTTATACTATGTTATCTCTAGTAGGTATTTTTCCTTTTGTAGTTATAGTTCAAAATGGCTTTTTTTATCCAAAATATGATATTTTCTAAGCTGGTATGTTTTTAATTTTCACTGGACGGTTTATTTGGTTAATCTGTATGTATCTGGGGGGAATCTTTCACCAGTGTGGACTACTGGCTCGGATCCTTATTTATTTTTTATATGTTAGCTTTAGTTTTTGTAATATAGTGTTTAATTAACTTTTGCACTTCTGATGGGGTCTTTGTGCCTATGAGATTTTCTACACTCATTTCTACCTTGTGGTTACTACAGTATGTCTTAATGTTTTGCCTCTGCTGGTCATATTTTTTGCAGTCCACCAGAAAGTGTCTAATTGTGTTTCGTTCTTGACACTGATCACATGTGGGTTCCTCAATCATGAAATATCCAGTTCCAAGCTAGAGCCTCAGCAATTTTTTTATTAATTGGTATTTCTAGTTCATCTTGTATTTGACATTTTTTGCTTGTTTTTTTTTAAGGATTTTATGTGTGTTTTGCTTTTTTACTTTGGTCCCATGCTGTTATCCACTCTTTAGTTATTGCTTGAGCAATTAAGCTCTTAATTTCAAACTTCCCTAAGCCTACTTCAATTTTGTTATAGCTAGTTCTTCTTCCTTTGTCTGCAAGCTCATTTCCTGCTATCCCCACATGTGATGGTATCCATGTTAGTGTTGCACTGCATCCTATAGTGTGCAGATATGTATTAACCTGTAGTATTTCCTCTATTATATCTGGCCTGCTACATTCATTTCTGTTAGCTAATACTGCTGAAAGGGAATCTGTGAGAATGGTTACTTTATTTGGTGGGTTTTCTGCAGCTATTTCTAAAGCTTTTAAGATTGCCAGTGCAGTGGACGTTGTTGTTGTTTTGATGAAATGATGGGTGGAGATCGGGCACTCAGCCTCTGATCATTGTTGCCTCTTCTCGTTCCATCTTGGTCTACCCTGTTCAACCTGAAAGTTGGTTATAATTGGGGTATTTAGTGTCATTTTATTTACTAATTTTGTATTCAATTTAAATAACTGTTGTCTTTTGCAGGTGCTGATTTTTATTTATATTAGTATTTGTCAATTTTATTTTCTCTTTTGTATTGTTTCTAGATAACTATTGTCCTTTACACTTGGTTTTAATTTGTATTAGTATTTGTTCTTTTTGAGTTGTTGTCCCTTTTTTTTTTAATACCTTGTCTTTCCTTGTCCTATGAGTAGTTATTTTTTTTTTTTGTTAATGCTTTGTTAGTTCTTGCTGCTTAATTTCTATTTAGTTGGACGATTTTTCTGAATTTCTAACCTTATATTTTTTCCTTTGTTTTATGTATATATCTTTTAAGTATTGATTGGGCATCTCTTGGGGCATCTATACTTAAAACCTTATCACCTGTTAAGTCTATATTGTGATTTCTATAGTAAGTTTTTAATTCAAGCCTTTGTTGTTCATACTTTTTACAGTGGATCAGGTAGTGGTCTATGTCATTCTCTTCCTGACATTCTTGGCAGTGTGGTTCTTCTACCATGAAGTATGCTGCACCGAGTCGGAGACGCCACAGTTTTTTGTTCGATGGTATCTTTAATTCTTCTCTGACCTGGCATGTCCTCGTTGGTTCTTTCAGCAGTTTGAACGCGTGTCTGCCTTTTCTACTTTCCTTCCATGTTGTCTTCCATTCCTCGTTTATAGTTTCCTTCACTTGGCTCTTGATCTCTGACCTTCCCAGTCCTGCTTTTATATTGTTTTTACTTGTTCTTCCCTTCTTGGCATTCTGGTCTGCCAACTCGTTGCCAGCTATACCTATGTGTGCTGGAACCCACACTAGCCTCACACTACATCCTCTGTTCTCTAGTGATGTATTAATTGCTAGAATTTCTTCCTTTATGTCTGGCCGGCTACATTTACCTGGGTGTTCTAGTGCTTGTAGTGATGATAGTGAGTCTGTAAATATCGTAACAGCTTCTGGTGGGTTATCTTCGATTATTTCTAGACTTTTAAGAATTGCTACCATCTCTGCAGTAAAAATCGATGCCCCTTCCGTTATACTGTAGCTCTTTTTTATTCCCCATTGTGGTATTACAACTCCGGCACCTAGTTGCCCACTATCACCCTTGGATCCATCAGTGTAGACGGCCAGACTTTGTTTAGTTAGTTGCTCTATGAACTTTCTACTTATCATTTTGGCTTCCTTATCTTCTATGTTTTGTTTGATCTTTTCAGTAAGTGAGTAGTCTATGATTGGTGTTTTTAGTTCCCAGGGTGGTATTTTGCTTCTGTATTTATTACTATTTTCAATTGTGTTTGATAGTTCTTTGAACTGCATTAGGTCTTCTATAGTTCTCCATCCTGTTGGATATCTATCTTTATTTAAGGGGACGTCCCATACACTTGGTTGGTTTTTGACAAATGCTTTATGTGCTGGGTGGGTCACTTCTTGTGCTACTTTACTCCAATAATTTAATCTCAGTTCTTTCCGTCTTAGACCAAGGGGAGGTATGCCGAGAGCTACTTCTAGAGCTTCTACTGGTGTCGATATAAATGCACCTGTAATAGTTCTCATGGCTGCATTTTGAATCCTGTCCAGTTTTGCTTTGTTAGAAGCTGCAGCTGAGTCATAGACTATGCTGGCATAATCCAGTTTCCCCCTGATGAAGGCCTTGTAGAACATAAGCATTATTTTATTGCTGGCCCCCCATCCATTACCTTTTACAATCCTTAGTATATTTAGGGGTCCCCTACAACTTTCTACCAAATTGTCTATATGTTTATTATAA
Source organism: Oreohelix idahoensis (assembly GCA_024509875.1). Taxonomy (NCBI): domain Eukaryota; kingdom Metazoa; phylum Mollusca; class Gastropoda; order Stylommatophora; family Oreohelicidae; genus Oreohelix; species Oreohelix idahoensis. Next base: position 796,808 of record JAMPIV010001654.1, on the reverse strand, counting down.
TTTAGTTGTTTATCTAAAGTTATGCCCAGAAATCTAGTTGTTGAGGAGGTACATATTTTCTGTCCTTTAATGGTTATATTGATTTTGTTATTTTTTTTTAAATTTCCTTTGCTGAAAATCATACCTACTGTTTTGTTTACATTAATTTGGAAGCCCCAACTTTTCATCCACTCTGAAACTTTGTCTATTTGATTTTGAAGTTTTTTGTAAACATGGTCCAAGTTTTTTCCAGATCGCCAAATGGCACAGTCATCTGCAAATTGTGATACTGCATTCTTTATGTCATTAAATTCATCTGCTAAATCATTTACAGCTATAGTGAAAATTGAAGGAGAGATCACTGATCCTTGAGGAATCCCATTCTGTTGTTCATATATTTCTGACCTATCATTATTCACCTGTACAGCAAAATACCTGTCCTGTAAAAAGTTTTCTAGATACCTATAGGTTTTACCAGTAATGCCAATCTTTTTCATTTTGTAAAGAGCTCCATCGCGCCAGCATTCATCATATGCTCTAGCTACATCTAGAAAGACTGCCACTGTTTTCTCTTTCCTGTTGAACCCTAGCTTTACATCATGTTCTAATCTTACAAGCTGGTCTACTGTACTTCTGTCTGCTCTAAACCCTGACTGGTTTGGGCTATATAACTGGTTTTTTTCCAGGTAGAATTTAACTCTTTTATTCACAACAGTTTCCAGTATTTTACCTAGTTGTGATGTTAAGGAGATAGGCCTATATGAACTTACTTCATGGGCTTCCTTATTGGGTTTTAGAATGGGTACTATCATAGCTACTTTCCATGCTTTTGGTATCTTTCCTAAGTTCCAGATTTTGTTATAAAGTGAAGTTATTATGTTTATAGTTCTTTTGGGTACTTTCTTAAGGATTTCATAACTAAGTATATCTTGCCCTGAGGCAGTATTAGATTTATCTTTTATTGCATTAGTTACTTCTTCCTCTGTTATATCAGCATCTAAATAGTTTGTTTCCTCTATCTGGTCTGGTAGTTCTTTTAAAAACTGTATCCTAAGTCTTTCTCTTCTCTCATTTTCTTCCTGTCCAAGGCTACTTTTTGCACTGACTTTATAGAAATACTCGGCAAGGGCATTAGCTTTTTCTTTATCTGTTTCTGCTCTCTTTGGTAGTTTGATTGTTGGCATTATTGTTTTCTTATTGTTCCCTTTGATTGCCTTAAGCTTTTTCCATACTTCTCTAATTTGAGTGCTAGGTTTAAGTGACTGACAAAACTCCTTCCAGTTAGTTTCTTTGGCTTTGAATATTATTCTGTTAGATTCATTCCTAATAAGTTTATACTTATCATAGTTTTCTTCTGTTCTGTTATTTCTATATTTTTGTAAGGCCCTTTTTCTTCTCTCATGGATTTCTGCACAGCTTTTATTCCACCAGGCAACTGGTTCTTTATTCCATTGAGTTTCTCTTTTCTTATTAATGTTACTTATTGGTTTAAGGTGTTGTGGCATATTTTTATTTGGTATATACTTTATTGCTATTTTCAGAATTTCATTGGTCAGTGTTTCCGCCCACAAGTCAGTATCATCTGATTCCATGTCTTTATATTCCATCACCTCCAGCTCTGATTGGAAAGCTTCCCAGTTTGCTTTTTTATAGTTGAAGGTAGGTTTCTCTGGTTCTGGGTTTGGAATGACATTTTCATGCATGGTTATTACAATGGGCAGATGATCTGAGTTTGTGTCTTGTAACACTTCCCAATTTACATTCGCTAGGTTGTTAGTTGCTATACTTATGTCTATTGCTGAGTCTGCCCTATTAGCTTGTGGATTAATTCTTGTTGCAGATCCATCATTTAGTATTAGTAGTTCATTGTTTTCTATGAAGTCAAGTAGGCATTTTCCTGCATTATCTGCATGTTGTCCACCCCAAGCACAATGATGGGAGTTAAAATCGCCTACTATGATTGTTTTGGGGCCTAGTCTGGTGCTTATGGCTAGTATTTCTTCATCTTTAATTGTGCCATCTTTAGCATATACATTTAGAATTGTTAGATTGTTTGGTTCAGCTGCTATAGTAACCTGGATACCTTCTATATTGGTTGTATTAAATACTTCCCAGTCTATGATTTTAAATTTTTCGCTAACTAAGACTGCGACACCTCCTCCTCTACCTTCTTTCCTATCATGTCTAAGTATCTTAAAGCCCTTACAACTATATCTATTATTTGGGTTTAAATGGGTCTCTTGAAGAGCATATATATCAGTATTTCCTCCAGTCTCTGATAGTAGGGGTGCAAAATTTTTTTTAATACCCCTACAATTCCACTGGATAATTCTAAATCTTTCTAAATTGAATTTTATCATCATCTAGTATACCTTTTATTTTGGTTAACTATCAATTTTGCTCTTATTCTTTATTTCCTGTACTTGTGGACCCACTATCCATCAAGTTCTTAAGAAAATCCTTATTTAAACTTGTCATTATTTCCCTAACTTCTTCCGCTAAGTGTGGTAACAATCCCTCAAATCGCTTTTTGATAGTTTCTATGGTAGTTTCTTCTAGGTTGCTTTTGTTCTTTTTGACCACTTTCCTATTTTCATCCAATGCTACATTCCCTTCTCTCCCTATGTTAATCTCCTGTTTTTCACTTTCCATTCTTTTTAGTATTATTTCACTTTCTTCTTTTTGTTCAGACAGTTTGACTAGTATCATTTCATTTTCTTCTTTCAGTTCAGTCAGTTTAGCTATATCCTGGGAAATTTGGTGCTGTATGGCTTTCACTTCTTGAAGCAATGCCTCTGTACTTTTCAGTGCACTTGTGTCATCCGAGGATGTAGTTGAATCATCTGACTGGTTTTTTTGGTACTCTTTTATTACTTTCTAACTTGTTCTTACTTTTTTTTTGCCATCTGTGACTTAAGCATTTTGACATCTTCTTGCACACTCTTAATTTCTGTTATAACTTTATTGTTCGTATAAGTATCATTTTCTTTTAATTCTTTAATGACCGTTGTGAAAGGGGTTTGGGTTGTTATAGCTACCCTCAATGCTTTTTTGGTCTGCTGATATACTGGGCAGCCCTGGAATCTGGCGCTGTGATTTCCTTTGCAATTAATGCATTTTCTGTTTGCATTATCCTTTTTATAGTCAGTATCTGACTTTGCCTTTTCGCATTGCGTGAAAGGGTGTGCCCCCGCACAAAACCTACATACTGCCTTCCCCCTGCAAGTGTGGCGCCCATGACCAAACTTCATGCAGTTGGAGCACTGCAACACTGGGGGAATGAAGGCTTCTGTGTTTTTGTGTGTTTTCCCAAATAGTACCGTCTTGGGGGGTTCCCTACCTTCTGTTGTTATCACTGCCACTGGGGTAACGATACTCCCTTTCACCATTATTCTGTCCACGTGTACCAGCTTTATGTCTGGGTTATGTTTTGCGAGGATGTTCATAACTTCCTCGCTTGAAAGGGTAGTGTTTATCCCTTTTAACACACATCTACTGGTCACTTTTGCTAGCTCTATCCTTACTTCTATGTCGTGTGCAAGAGTCACTGTTTTTGCTTCTGCCCACGTTTTGCCTTCCTTTGTTGTTTTTACTTCTGAGCCTCCTTTCAGTTTATCCCCTCTGGTTTCATGACTTGTTTTGTCCGCATTTACCTGGCTGTCCTGATTATCCTTTTCCCTGGGTCCTTTCTTTCCGTTCGCTGTGCTGGTTCCTGATCTTTCTCCTTTGTTGATTCTGCTTTTTGTTGTTTTTCCTTCCGCGCCTCCTTCCCGATTTTCCATTATTGTTTTACTCGTGTCCTTTAGTTCTGTTTTTTTTAATTTCAGGGTTCGTGGTCCTGTTTCTTTCTGTCCGGTTTAAAGTTTTGTCTTTTTCTGAAGTTTTGTCTTTTTCTGGAGTTTTGGCCATCGCTTTCCCTTCCTCGGACTGTTTTCTGGTGAATACTACCATTGGTTATTTTCCCTGTCTTTTAGTATGCTACTATTTGTTGTCTTTGAATTATATTCTGATGATTGAATATTATATGTAATCTTTGGCTTTTGGTTTATTTTGTTATATATATCTTTACCCCACTACGATTCTTAAATTAAATAGTCCCCTAATACTTAACCTTAACTACAGTAGGCCTACTCTAATACTATCAACAAAAGTATAAATTATTCACCACTTAAATATGTCTTTCAAGATGGCTGCCTGATCTCACTCAAAGAATTGCCACGTGGCGCTATTTAATTTCTATTATTTTAATTTCTAAAATTAACTGCAATACGCTAACACTGAGGATGGATAAAAATATCAACTTATCTGATAACTTGTGTAGTTCTAAGGATGTCTTCACTGTGTCTCGTCCTAAAAAGAACGTATCAAGCTTGTGTGGTTTGAGGTAAGCAAAAATGCGTGTTACCCCTGTAGTAGACGGAAGTGCAGTGGATGAAAGAGAATACAGAATAATGGTTTAAGAAAGTTAAATAGAGTTGTTAATAGACTATATGTCTTTGTTAAGGGGAAGTAAAATGAGCAGAAGAGTTTTTGAGGGAAGGGAGGTAACTTCGTAAATTCCCTTTTGGGAGATGTAGCTTTGTTTTGCGTTGAGTATTCATGTGAGTTCTCTATTATGGTGTAACTGATTTGCGTAGTAATGTTTTAGTAATAGGATTAAGGAAGATCGTATGGGTTTTGAGCTTAATCAGCAAAGGGAGATGACTTTCAATTACGTCCCTTGAAATGTTTTGGTGAGTGATCAAAATAAACAGGGAAAGTGTTGCGAAGGTGAACACATTTTAGCAGAGAACGGGTCGAATTAAAAAAAAAAAAAATGTTTGTCTCATATTAATTTACTGTTTACAGGCCTCGAGTTTCCCTTCCTTATGTGTTATAAATGTTTATACAATACCAAACCTACCCTCTGTCCTGTTCTTACTGTTCTAAGTCTACTATCATTTACTGGACACAGTATTAAGGTCTTTGTCTTGTGTGGACTGGCCTATACTGTATAATAGGGGAACAACAGAAGTGATTGCGTCATTAATAAGCTGAACTGCCCATGGTAAACTTCCAGTGTTATGTCATCGGTTCGCACTAATGACCTGTCATCGAAGCATCATTTTTTGGTGATGCGTAGATGGCAAGGAGGATAGTGTGATTCGCTTGCATAGCTAGGCGGGGTTGTCGCACGGAAGGTCCAGGGTTCGAATCCTGGGTAAGCCACTCATGTCTGTTGTTTTTCTGTTGTCTAGTGTTCTACTTCTTTATTTCCTACGAGTGCCTGATAACATACCTTTATGTTGGTCTCATATTAGTTTACTGCACCATGATGTGCCTCACCAAAACGCGAAAACTATGGTCATCGGCTATGACGAAGGGTCCATAACTACGCTTTTGAGGATTGAACAGTGTCGGTTTATGTGGTGTGGTCCACTCACGATGTGTAGAGAATTCTACTTACAAAATGTGTTCAAGAGTCCAGATTTTGACTCAGAAATCAAGTAAGATTATAATTCAATATGGGACAAACCCATTTCGTCAGGATATGCGTAATCCACGGTAAGGAATAGGCGCGATTGCCCAAAGTATGTATTGAGAGACATGTCAAGGCTAGTATAACCTGCATGTATAGCTATAAACATTTGAGGAATACATTTATTAGCCGACTAAAAGAAAGTGTGCACGAAGGCACAAAACTATAATAGTATGGACATTGATGAAAATTACAATGTGTCAAGAATGACTAGGAAAGAATAAAGTAAACGGACAAGATTATAAATGTGCTAGTAAAACACAGACGTATTATTATAAATAGGAGGAAGAAATTTACAGAAGCGTGGAAGTACGGTATTTATAAAGAATATATCGAAGGAAGTAATCGGTATTCAATTTCAAGATGTTGAATTATGTTGGAGCAGTGTGTCGCTCATGGAAGTCTTGTGTAAAATAAAATGAAAGTCGTTCAAACAGAGGTCTTCAGAGAATCTTTGAAAGTTTTAGATTCTTTATTGTTACATTCCAACTATTAACAGTTTGTTCCAGTTGGTTGGCGAATACGACTATAAATACGCATAGGAACAATTACACTGAAACGTTCTAGCCAGTTTTTAAAACAAGTTGAAGAAAAACATTTTAAGGCGGTCGGAAATTTTATTAGACAATTTTATTGAGTCAATACATCAGTAAATTATGGAAATAGAGAAAACCCTAGACAACCTACAGACAACCAACAATTTGTTCTTAACAGGCATTTAACTTATAATGAATTACATAAATTGGGTACCTCTATATGTTACTGTTACTAATGATGATGCTATTGGTTGCAAGAAAACCTAACACTATACACATCTCCAATACATGCATCATTCATCATATTCCTGTGTGCTCCATACAGAGCAGGAAGCCACCACTGCAGGATGGTCCCCTTCCGGGAAACCTGCACCAAGTAGTCACGTGATCTTGCAGCGGTGGTTTCTGTGAAAATTTGTTTTACATGATGAGGTTGGCTGTACGACTTTTTAGTAGTCACTTTTTATGTCATGCTCGAGCGTTCAGTAGTCCTAATCTTTCTTTATTTCTGCACAGACATGCATATTTAATGCTAAAACATTCACTTTAAGTGATAACTATCTCTCACCTGTGTAAAATCAGCGCTGTTATCAGTGTTAACCTAGTCCCGTACATGTTAGTAATGTATCCAGATGCAATTATAGCCAAGGAGAAGGTGATGAAGAAAGCAGAGAAGATCCACTGGGGATCCACAAGATCCATTTCTGACGGTGTCCTTGCATGGTCGTAGGAGTTAATATAGGTCGCCAAGTTACCTGAAAAGTAATTGGGAACCGTTAATCTTTATAAAGATGGTGCTCAGCCCGACTGTGAAAAGATAAGGGTTTGTGCGCAGGGCCTGCTATTGTCTCCTGTAAATTAAACAATGTTGCGGAAACCAACAGCATATGAATTTGTTGGACAGATAAACGGACATGCCTTGAGGGACAAATAATGGTATACGATTTTAATATGGTACATATAGAATTGTAGTGGGTGGACAGGAGCATAACAAATGATTCAAGATCTATTTCAGTAGACAGCGGAAATGAAGACCCATGCTCTAAGGGAAGAGTGGAGTCAGTGAAAGAGTCAGCAAGTCAATAGGTTAGGTGGCCATCAAGTGAATTTGCGAGCCAGTGAATCAGACAGTGAGTAACTGAGTAAGTAAGTGTACTGGGGATTAGCAGTGAAAATGTCTCTGAAGTTATCGCTCACAAAAGGAGGATAACAAATGTAACCACCTGAAGTAAAAATAATGTGGTTGAGCAACAATTCATCACATAGTGGACTGTCCCATATAGTTTCTAGCGGCCTCTGAGGACAGAAAGAAGGCGTTGGATTACTGCTCCGTCAGGCATGTCATTAGGAGGTGACTGTGGTGAAAATTCTAATACAAATATATAAATTAGAACATAAATGTAAAGCAGAAAGCAAAAATACGATAGAAAGAAGAATGCAGAAAGAACTGTGCTTTTCCCAATAGCGTAACGCATTCGTTTTATAATGGCTGAACACAAGATGCCTACTTTTCCTGCTTCGTTCTTCAAATGAATGTATCGCGCCACAGCCACTATAAAACGTGTACTGTTTCTTCTAGACGACCTTGATACTAAAACTAACAAAAAGTGCCCAAGATCGCGCAAAAGGTTAGCATATGAAAGACAGACGGACTTAGAAAGAGAGAGAGATGGACTGAGGAACGCAATAATGCGAAGCCGCTCGCAGTGTGTCTAAAAATAAACCAACTCGCACGCCTTTTTGCTTGACCTGATTTCAAATATCAGCGATGAAAAAAAAACTAACGATACGACATTGGGTACCGAAAACAGTCTTAGCTCTTATTGAGAATACTGAGATTCTACTGTTTTACGGCTAAACTCCTGACTTTATACTGATAGTACAGTCAAAAATAAGCGGACAGGTGGTAGTTTAAAAATAAACGACTAACATCGAAAAAAAAAAGATAGCCTTTTTAACTAAGCCACTTAGCCCCATAACAATCATATATTCGTGTACCTGAAGACTTGCTGACTAGGAATATGTAATTAGTTATCTAAATAGTCCATTAGATAATCAAATATTGGTAATAAAACCTAGAGAAACGGAGATACTGTCAGGTCGTCATATCTGCTTAGATTGGATAGCAGAATTTTTTGGGGAAAAAATTAGGTGAAAGAAAGGCAAAGATAGTACGAGGAAGGGGATTGGCTGAACTTTGAAGTTAGACGAAATATTATTGGGTGACCTCTGAATAACTAGCAGATGCTTAGGAACGGGGAAAAAGTTGAATGAGAAATTTGAACGACTGTTTATCTTTTTGAAATATTAAAAGCGATTGGTCAATGCAGTTAATATTGTCAGAAGAAAGCTTGGAAGAGACGCCATATCAAAAAATATCTTTCCAGCAAGAGATGAGATCAGGACTGTGTTATTCTAATAAAAAGTATAGCAGCCTGGACATTAACGCAGATCGAAACTGTGCAAGTCATCTTTGCAGTGTATTTCTTTAAGAATTGTGGTAAGCTAGACCTTATTAACCTGTATTTTATATGAAAATTGAATGTGAAATAATAATATTTGTCTGTAAGTGTGTGGGTCTGTAGCAAACATGAGGCAAAGCCTAGATATTGATTCACCATGTGAAAGACTATCAGAGAGGAGTATAACTACACACACACACACATATATATATATATATATATATATATATATATATATATATATATATATATATATATATATATATATATATATATATATATATATATATATATATATATATAGGATTGTCAACTAGGAACATAACACCTATCCTATTGTATGGAAGAGATTACAGCTGGAATTGCAGAGGCGTTGTAGCCAGTAAGGAAGAGGAATACTGGAGTATATTGTCACATCAAAAGCTAGTAGTTGGCATAAAGCTGTGAACTTTTACGTTTGTTTGTACTGTCCTGTACTTCATAGTGGAATAATATTGTATATTAGTTATGAAGAAGGATGCATAACCTTCACATTTCAGGGACCGTGGTACTGATGTTGATATAGCATCATCCGGTTTGAGCACTGCTTGATCCAGAACGCTGGCAGTAGACTACTTGCCCAAGATAGCGGCCATTGTCTATCTATACTGTGGAACTGATAATCAAGCGAGCAGAGGATACATGTTTCCTGCAATCTTCACTCTCAGTTAAGAGCACGTCAGCACCAGAAAACTCAACCCAAAACAATATAACAGAAAGAAATAGACATTGAAAAATCATAAACTGTTAACAATTTAATATACTTCCACAATTAACTAACGTGAAGTCATGATGATAACCAACAACCTAGCAAATAATGCCAGTATTACCTCATATTAGTACACAACAACACCACACTCATATTACAATAACATTCTATGTCTGGACAAAGATTCATTGTATTGATTCATGTACATACGTATTTTGAGTTCAATTTTATTGTGATCCCTGATTCACAAATACCGTAGAATCAAGATAATTATTGCAAAATTCAATACATTGTGTAAAAGTTTAACCCTTGACTTACTTAAGATAGTCTTTTAGAGTGTTATGTGTATGTGATTGTCATAGTGCTGTTAATTGATGTGGATATTAAAGTAGTTGTGTACATGTCAGTTGGTTGTTGTACAATTACACTCCATCACTATCATAACCCTAAACATTAAACGAAGTCATAAGACATTAACTAATACATATTAATATTGAGTGAGATCCTAAAGGTGGTAGCGGAAAGGTACTCTGTCCAGTTAAACTTAATAATTAATATAGTCAGGGACCTTCACAGCTGACCTCATTCAAGATATTAAGATTGCATACATTAACATCAAAATCCACCACAGTGACTAATATGAGGTTGTGCGTGGTGTTGGCCACCCCATGTCAAACTAATTTCTATAAAACTACCACTACAAGAGCACAAGAATGCTTTGATGTAAGTGGAGAATCAGTTGTCGTGGTGGCTCTATGCGCCCTTGATGAGCAAAAATGGGAACAATGATCATAATCACCATTCAGCTCCCGAAGGAGCATAGGGCTTCAACAAACCCATGCCAAGCCTCCCTGTCCCATTCCAAGTCTTCCTGTCCCATGTCAAGTCTTCAACAAACCAATGCCAAGTCTTCCTGTCCCATGTCAAGTCTTCAACAAACCCATGCCAAGCCTCCCTGTCCCATGTCAAGTTTTCCTGTCCCATGTCAAGTCTTCAACAAACCCACGCCAAGTCTTTCTGTCCCATGCCAAGTCTTCCTGTCCCATGTCAAGTCTTCAACAAACCCATGCCAAGTCTCCCTGTCCCATGTCAAGTCTTCAACAAACCCATGTCAAGTCTTCCTGTCCCATGTCAAGTCTTCAACAAACCCATGTCAAGTCTTCCTGTCCCATTTCAAGTCTTCAACAAACCCATATCAAGTCTTCCCGTCCCATGTCAAGTCTTCAACAAACCCATGTCAAGTATTCCCGTCCCATGTCAAGTCTTCAACAAACCCATGCCAAGCCTCCCGTCCCATGTCAAGTCTTCAACAAACCCATGCCACGTCTCCCTGTCCCATGTCAAGTCTTCAACAAACACATGTCAAGTCTTCCTGTCCCATGTCAAGTCTTCAACAAACCTATGCCAAGTCTTCCTGTCCCATGTCAAGTCTTCAACAAACCCATGTCAAGTCTTTCTGTCCCATGTCAAGTCTTCAACAAACCCATGTCAAGTCTTCCTGTCCCATGTCAAGTACCATCAATGTTTATGCTTTCTAACATTTTAATAATTTAAAAAGAAAAAAATCTTGCTTCATTCTGGGAAGGCGCTGCACATTCAATCTAGACACAGGGTCCATCAGTTATATTAGGGCACATATGCAAAAATATAAAAGACTGAGTGGAATCATGATAATTTTCTCATGTTTCACTCTGTCAAAATGCTTTAGTGTAGTATATGAGTTTACATGATAACATTCAAATACCAGACATCTGGAGTTCAGGGTAAGATGGAGATGGAAAAATATTAGAGCCGAATCTAAGGAGCACAGCATCTTGCAGAAATCCAGTGAGAACCCTCGACATGGGAGATTCATTAATTCATTTTTACTTTGTGCTCCTAATGGAGCATGAAGCCACAACTGCAGCTGGTTCCCTTGCAGTAAGCCTGCAACGAGCAATCACGTGCTCGTGCGTCACTGGTTTCTGTGGCAATTTCTTTTACATGATGAGTTTGCCAGCCTCATGCACAACCTCAAATTAGTTGCCTTGTACGACATGCCTGAGGCTTGAACGACATGCGTGAGCCTTGTACGACATGCGTGAGCCTTGTACGACATGCGTGAGGCTTGTACGACATGCGTGAGCCTTGTACGAATTGCGTGACGCTTGTACGACATGCGTGAGCCTTGTACGACATGCGTGAGCCTTGTACGACATGCCTGAGGCTTGTACGACATGCTTGAGGCTGTATGGGGCAAATAAAACAACAGTTGATATTTGTTACACTGTGTAGTTTCCATGTAGAAAATGTACAAAATGTTGTCCATCTTTTCTACATTGGAAGATCTGGAATATGCAGATGACATTGCACTACTAGCACATTCACATCAACACATCCAGGAAAAAACGGATAGACTTAATAAGTTTAGCCAGCAGGTGGGTTTGAACATCAATTTAAAGAAGTCTGAGGTCATGACGCTCAGTGTGAGCAACCCTGAGCCCATATCAGTAAGGAATCAGCAACTGGTATAGACAGATACCTTCACATACCTAGGAAGCATAGTAACACCAGACGGCGGGGCAGGCAAAGACATCAACATCAGAATGAATAAGGCAAGAACAGCTTTCTTTAGCCTAAACAACATCTGGAAGTCCTCCCAATACAGCACAAGCACAAAATTAAGATTATATCAGAGCGGTGTGCTTTCTGTGCTTCTCTATGGTGCGGAATGCTGGAGAGTTACAGAGAAGGAAATGTCGAAATTGTCCTCTTTTCACACAACATGCCTAAGAAAAATTCACCGAATCTTTTGGCCGAATACCATCACTAACCAAGATCTGCTTACTCGTAGCTGGCAGACGCTGGAGCTGGGTTGGCCATGTCCTTAGAAGAGACCCCGATGCCATCACAAGAACAGCTATGCTTTGGACCCCTGAAGGAAAACGAAAGAGAGGCCGACCAAAAATAACCTGGCGGAGGACTGTGGAGGCTGAGATGCAAAGAATGAACCAGAGTTGGGGCACTGTACGAAGGATGGCCACCGACCGAGCAAAGTGGAATCAATTTGTTGTTGCCCTACAAGACGCCACTAGGCGTGATGGCCACTGACTGCTTTGACGGTCGGCGGCTAAGGATCAAAGAAGAAGAAAGAAAAAAGTAGTTTCCATGGGTCTCTGGGGCAAACACAGAATATAACTATTGCTCCCTCATTCATATAGTAAGAGGAGACTAACAAGAGGCTGGCATCGTGTAAAATAAATTGCTGTAAAGACCATGACTACAAGAGCACATGAATACTTTGGTGAAGGTTTCTTGTATGGTGACGAGCAACAGCGGTGATCCCATTATAAAGCAGTGAATAGGGAAATGATTTTGATTATATTTTGTTGTATACTTACCGAAATACCACGGTACACCAATTGGCAGGTAGATAAATATGCCACCAACAATCACAACATACTTCCTCCACGATTTCCATTTCTTGGTACACGCGCCGCATGACATTTTGACCAGTTTTCTATTGTGTACAAATTATTCATTAAACTATAACCCAATAGTTGTAAACTGTGAGTAATCAATAAATTATGCAATACTACTGCTGCTGATTCTAACGATTCAATTATCGTTTATAACACTGTGTCAAGGCGCTGACGATGGGCACACATCTTGTATTCTTGTCACAAGTTAAAAATTACTAGTCATCGTTGATGGTTTTGTTACTTTGTATAGCTTGAAGTACGCGCCGTATAACGTTATGACCTGTTTTTTAATGTGTACAAATTAATCATAAAACTATAACACACAACTAATTGTATCCAGTTTAAACAACTGCTGTAAACTATGAGCAACGATCAATTATGTGCTTTTCTTGATGATGGCCGACTTTAATGTTTGAATTATTGTTTATGATACTGTGACAGCGTGCTAGCAATGAGTACAGATCCCGTATTCTTGTCGTAAGTGTAAAAAACAAAATATGTAAGTCATTTAGACTGCGTCGTTTAACGTTTATAGCTTGCCCGGTTGAATGTGGTATCGTAATTCACTATTAATAGTGTTTTAGTAAATAAGGCGCGCATTTGTGTCTTGTAAAATGTCCAAGTAAATCGCAAAGTAAAGAAATTAAAAAAATTATTAACTAAAAGTCTAGGCGTCTGCTAATCACTCAATAATAGTATGGTATAGGCTTGAGCTCCTCTTTGTTCATCAGGGGTTACGGTGTTCGGACGAGACACGCTCACAAACGGAATATGACGCAACGATGGTACTGCGTCTGCGTCCATAGGCGTAACCTTTTCATAACTTCTCCGAAATAACTGTCGACATTAATTTACACCACCCCTTCCAACAGTGCTGAATATCACAACAAACTCCCTTGTCCATCACACCTTGACCTCAATCAATTACGAAAGCGAAGCTAAATACGCAACCGGAAATTTGTTGTTTTATTAAAGTGAAATCAAAACATCTTTCCGTTTAAGCATGCAATAATGTGTGTCCATCAGCTTTTCTGGCCATCTGTCGATTCATCCATTCCGTCCGTCAGTTTGCTTATCTGTTCATAGTTATTGTCAAGGGTAGAATCCCACGATTTTTCTACTTGAACATACATAAATATATGTCTGTCTCTCTATTATTGACGTATCTGCCTATTGCAACTTTTCTTTAAAAAAAAAATAAATTACATAAAAGACAAATGTAATGGTGGTTGCACGTGCTGTAAGATATATTGTATTTCCTGGCCATTGGCAAAATAAATAATAGCCTGCCGCTTGGAGAATTATCTGCCACGCACATCTGGTCGGGCAATTATAGCGGGGAAAATTTTAACGTGGTGCTGAGTCAATAGTTTGTTTTATTGCGTTTTTTTTTCTTTCATTTTTTTTTAATTAGTTGAACTGTACATTGTAACCATATCGCTGTCATTACACTGTTAGAAAATTTACTTACACAAAGGACAATTTCAACACACCGGTGTATCATTCAATAAGAGAATATCCTCAACACACCGGTGTATCATTCAAAAAAAGAATATCCTCAACACACCGGTGTATCATTCAATAAGAGAATATCTTCAACACACCAGTGTATCATTCAATAAGAGAATATCTTCAACACACCGGTGTATCATTCAATAAGAGAATATCTTCAACACACTGGTGTATCATTCAATAAGAGAATATCTTCAACACACCGGTGTATCATTCAATAAGAGAATATCTTCAACACACTGGTGTATCATTCAATAAGAGAATATCTTCAAAACACCGGTGTATCATTCAACAAGAGAATATCTTCAACATACTGGTGTATCATTCAATAAAGGAATATCTTCAACACACTAGTGTATCATTCAATAAGAGAATATCTTCAACACACTGGTGTATCATTCAATAAGAGAATATCTTCAACACACCGGTGTATCACTCAAAAAGAGAATATCCTCAACACACCGGTGTATCACTCAATAAGAGAATATCCTCAACACACCGGTGTATCATTCAATAAGAGAATATCCACCTTGCTATTGCTGTCGTTATATTTTAAGATAAGACAATGAAGATGACTGCAGTAAGATGAGGGGTTTCCAACCTGGGGTGCCCGCACCACCTGGGGTGCCCGCACCCCAGGGGATGCGATATGGCATTTCAGGGGGTGCGACAGAGAAGCCTAAGGTCAAGAGTCTTAGTTTGACTTATGTAACTGTCTTTTTCTCTTGTTGAGGTGATCACTGGCCCAAGACAGTATACATGTTGTTAGGTGTGTAGTGCGAGCGTATGATGAACTGAGTGTGGGTGCGAATGAAGGCGCGAATGTGTTTAGGCTCGTATATATGTAGACCCTGCAACCCATACACTCACATGCAGTAGTCAAGGATGCTTGGACACTGCAGGCACGTTTCAAAACATTTATTGACGAGAACACACATGGTATCAACAGGAACAGTCAGTGTAACAAGGTCATGCTGACCGGAAATCGATAGGTATACATTAGGCATTCAACAAGCTGGTAAACATTTGAATATTCGTGCATGGTCAATACAATGTTCTTCAATAATGACAGTTCGTGGCGTCACCCTGGTATCACTGACTAAACGCGTCAGATACCTTAATCACTTTGACACATAGGTGCAACTTGGCATTCCCCGCCAATTGCACTGTATTAGGCTGTAGTACATTAGCCGAAAACACAGTCCTCGTTCTGACGTCAGCTGTGTACTTCTGATAAGCAGGTTACCATCAACCCTGCAGTAATGCTTATTGTAGACATAAATACCGCCAATCTGCGGTTCCCACAATATATCTTCGTCACTGGATTTCTGGACAATATAAAGACTAATAGTCTTGGATGGCTACCTCGAGCACAAAATATAAGTTCTGAAATGGAGGATCGGTGAGCTGCAGTTCACAGACTAGGCAATCTTCTAACATGTTCTGCCACCGAAAGCATATTAATGGAAAAAGTCGGTATTACCTGTAACCGAATCCACAGAATATAACAAGGAACTCTGCTGTCATTCCAACGCACAGAGATTCACTGGGGAAAACTGCCATCGCAGTCACTTCGAAGATTTTCCCGAAAAACACAATGGACTCTCGTCCCTTCAGAAACCAGGACACTTCACGGCTTGCCGGAAGTCTAACTCAACTCCCGCTTAAAAAACCCTGCCTATGGGCATACGCCAGAACTGTCTACCGTTGACCCTAAAGGTCAAACACAATGAATGAATAAACAAGGGAAGACAACCCCTAATCAACCTGACATCGCAGGTAAAGACACAATTATTCTTATGATAAAAACATAAGCAAATAACTTGACAGATGACTCCGTCAAAAATGACAGCAAACAACTTACTCATCTTCAAATGTGATATTACTTTTGTAGGGGGTGCGAACATTAATCAAGCATTTCCTAGGGGTGCGGGGCATAGAAAAGGTTGGGAACCCCTGAGTTAGATGGTGATTGGTGGGTTTAAAAAAAAAAAATAGAAAGCAAAGAAAAAATTAAAGTAAATGCACCTTACTAGTCAAAGCACATAGAAAGTTACACACGTAAAACACGTAGAAAAGTGCTCACGTTCCAGCCAGGAGACCTTCGTCAGGGAACTTTTATTTTTAAAGAAAAATATATCCTGTTCAACCTTAGATGGGTTAGAATTAGGATATATAATGTCACTAATTCACGATAATAATTTTCATTTCCAATATCTGACTATGGCATTATTTCGCCTCTCTAAATAGTCCAAAATATAGCAAATCATTTGGATGTGCTTGCATGTATGTTTTCCTTCGTCTCAAAATTGTAGTACCTCCTACCAGTCATGTTGTTGAGGTCAGTGATTAGGGAGATGAAACAGAGCGAAAGCTAAGTGAGAAAAAAAAAAAAAGAGAAAATAAATACAACCTGCGAATGCCGCTTCTCCGGGATCGGGCATTGAATACCAATGTATGTTCAGTCCTGACATTTCTTTATCTGGTTGAAAATGTTTTTCTGTGTAGATATTAAACACGCAAGGGAAAAGTATGTCTTTATATAGACATGGGGCAAAGTCTTTTACAGACAGGGGGTATGATGTGCTGGTG